>OY754964.1:34681667-35281667 GCA_963576475.1 Molanna angustata | reverse complement strand
TGATTGATATCAATTTGCGAAAACTTGCTTTCAACGAGTATTGGACAGTTTTATACTATGTTAAATTGGAGTTTGTTGACTATAAATATGGGAAATTATTTTCGATTAAACATTGTGAGTGAAAACACAGCAGCATCAATATGAAATATGTAAGTATTTTTACTATTTTATAAAATGTTTTAAACTTTTGAATGTTAATCACATTGCCTATACTCAGGCGTGGTTCCATGAATTTCGCATTAATTAAATATGAAATAATTTGACTGTCTAATTATTTTTTTTTATTTTTGTCATTTCATAACCTTATTGCCATAGTACATTTTTTCTTGTTTATTAACTCTGGTTGGTCGGAAGAAATTTCTGTTTGGTAATTAACCCGCCAGTGTACAAATTATATTTAAATGAAGTTACAAATAAAATAAATAACAATTGAATAATACCCAGATTCATTTTTTTGTTATATTTTTTCAAGTTATTTAATTATTGTAGATTTATTTATCTAATTAT
The DNA here is from genome assembly GCA_963576475.1 of Molanna angustata. Classification (NCBI taxonomy): domain Eukaryota; kingdom Metazoa; phylum Arthropoda; class Insecta; order Trichoptera; family Molannidae; genus Molanna; species Molanna angustata. Next base: position 35,281,160 of record OY754964.1, on the reverse strand, counting down.
TCTTGAATACTCTATAGTCTAACTCTTAATGCATCCAAATTATGTTTTGAGAAATCGTGTTCAAAGTAAATAATGATATAAATCCATAAGGTATAAAAAACCATCATTTTATGATAGACACACGTTGGTATCACAGTAAAAAATATTCTATACAGCGAAGGATTTTCTTAGAATTTATAAATATTTCCATTGAAATTGTATGTTATAGCTCTGATATAGACGAGAATATTATTTGGATTAAAAAAAAAATGTATTAACCTTATGCTTTTCAAACATAACTGTTCCACACAATTTCTCAAAATACGCATTCGGTATCTATATATTGTAAAAAAAAATGTTTAATTAAGTTTTCCTAATATTCCAGTTCGCAGTTGCCTGTTTGATGTTGGCGTGTGTGATGGCCGCCCCCGAAGCCCCCCTGAAGAAGGTGATTCCAGTCCTGGAGAGGACCGAGGTTAGGGACGAGGTGGGTCAGTTCGCCCTGAGGTACCGCAGCGGAGACGGCACTGTCTTCACAGAGTCAGGAGCCCTGAAGCCAACACTCGACGGCAAGGACTACGTGCTCGTCAAGGAGGGAGAGTACTCCTTCATCGCTGACGATGGCAACACGTACCGCACCAAGTACGTCGCTGACGAGAAGGGATTTAGAGCCGAGGGAGAACATCTGCCCAAATCTGTTGTTGCCTAAACATACACCCAACTGAAATCACACTGTACCTGTCTGTATAATATTACCTACAAATAATAAATAGCATTATTTAATTAAAAAATAAGTTATGTCTTCTCAATTCCTCAATCTGCTCATATATTAGAATAATTTCCATTATTTTAGAACCATCTATCTATTTTATTTTATATAACTTCTCGGGCAACTAACAGGTAGGTACTATGTCAAATATTAATTTAACACGCACCCAGCAACAAGTGTTGCCACATTCTGGAGACTTACGATATTCACAGATCCAGACTGAAAACACAATTAAAAACTGTGTCTCCACCTAGAATCGAACCCGGGACCTTTGGATCAGCAATCAGATACCTAACGAACTAACAAATACATTATATAAAACATATTAACAGCAGTCATAATAATAGTCCAATCACATAATATCATAATTGTAATGCAGCATCTAAGATCAAAAAATATTTAGGTCTATAGAATTTTAAAAATATGGGTACCGTGTACATTTTGCGAATGGGCAATAGAGTCGTTACAACCAGAAATATAATTACTATACATACTTACATTTATACAATATTATGATATGCCAGAATTATATACTACAAACAAAACAATATCACTGTCAAAATGAACAATGAACAATCCGGCCGTTGTTAAAAACATGCTGCAGAAAAACAATCCATTATGTAGAGGAAAGAGGTAAAACGTCTCACCATGACTATCGACTTGTTTTTATCAAAAGCTTGAAGGTGCTTAGGACGTTTGAAAATATTTCAAGGTTCTTCTTTAGTTTAGTGTGTAAGGAATTATAGGATCGCATCATAATGCTCAGTGGACTGAAATGGCCTACATTATTGTGGTATCTACTCAAACGAAAATACCTACGGATTTCTAAGCGTAACTGGACATGGATGTTTATTTTCTCTATAACCTTGGTATCGACCATGCAATTTAATATCATAATAATATAAAGAAATATTTGATATACTCGTATCATAAAAATTCTTGTGATAGATGATACATAAACTTTTATAAAGATCATTTTTTTAACACGTCATAGGGGACACCAGCTTTTAGAATTTCCGTCCATTACACTATTCCAAAGAAACGCACTAAGAAGCCGTAGGGAGAGTTGGCAATCTGCTCAGGAAAATATGAATTAGGGTTTAAACATTTATTTGTAAGCATCACATCTTGTATATTCAGTAAGTACATATAGTTTAAGTATAGAAAATACATATCCTTACATCATTTTATTGAAAATTAAAAGTCATTAATAATCATATTTCATTAATGTGACACTACTACAACAAGGTCCGTTACTACAAGGCGTCCAGGGCCGACCGCCGTGGCACAGTTGGTAAGCCGTTCGGTTTCTGTGCGGGCGTCCTGGGTTCGATTCCCAGCAGAGTAGAAATTTATTTTAATTCATTTCTCACGCAAATATTGCTTCTCTGGGCTGGAAACACTGGTTGGTTGGAAGAAATTGCCATACGTAATTGTTATGTTTCCAAATAAAATAAAATAAAATGAAATAAATAAATAAATACGGCAATAGACTCGCCACTTGCGCAGGGTGCAAGGAAGTGTTATTATTATTATTATTTCTCACGCTAATATTGCTTCTCTGGGCTGGAAACACTGGTTAGTTGGAAGAAATTGCCATTTGGCAATAAATTCGTCACTTGCGCAAGGGAAGTGTTTATTATAATTATTAAGGTGAATTCATGGCAAAATTATGTTAATAGTTTGACATATTATGTAAATTAGAGAAAAATATTAGATAGTAATAAACTAGTACAGTTGTTTTAAAGTAATATCTCTACTTAAAGTAAAATGGAGAGTAGAAACAAACCTCGGTTGTGGATATTTTTAGACTTTATAAAAGTACATTTTGTATCATAAACATGAATAAAAAATTATATCTTATTTTGATACCAATAAAACTCACTTATTATAGCGGCGTAAATATCACGCGGGAGCTCAACATTTCACGTCGAACATGACAAAAAAAACACGTGTAGGGGGGGTGTTCGATGGGGCCATAGTTAGAAATATTATCCCCAATAAATGCGAAATGTTTCAAAAATTACGAGTTAGAAAAAATATATCGAAAAAACGATGTCAATTTATTTTTAGAAATACTGGAATAAAATATTTATTTTTGGTTTTGTTTGCTACCTAAGATCAATTTAATAATGCCTGTCCTTTAATTCTATTACAGGATAAATCGTTTAGCTATAGCTTGTTTACTTTGAACTCCATGTTGAATCAAGACATAAGAATATAATATCAGACCGTCATGACAATATAATAAGTTTTATTTCTCTTACCAAAAAACAAAAATGGTATCACAAAGTTTGAAGAACATTTAGTATTTCGAACAGGCGGCGTGGAGTTCAAATGAATTCAAGATTCTTCACAATGTAAATTCTCTATTTTATTTCGTCATATTCGACACGGAATGTGAATATATGTTTATGAAAAACGTGAGATGAATTTCAAATATTATTTCCCTAAACCCTCTCGCAAAAATATTGAAACTATTAAAGTTCAAAGAAACTAGGATTATACACCTAATAAATTCTTATCGAAGAATTTGGATCTTGTGTAGAAAAGAACATAATATATCATGATTTGTAGTAAAAATAAAGAAAAAAGTGGCCTTTGTTTTTCATATAGGTAGGTACGTATTTATTATTACCATTCGCTTGGTCCAAATAACCATGAATGAGTTATTTGATAAGACCAATTTCAAAGCGACTGCTTGATCCTTTGACATTAGATATCTAGAAGAAAATCAAAAGAAAACATTATAAATAATCAAATTTATGTAAAAAGTCCACTTATTTCCGTTAGCCCAATGGTGTTGGCTATTGTTACAACCTCCCACTCTCCCTGTGACACATCTGAAAACTGGAATTTCGGACACCTCAAGTTGTAGTGTGAATTTTGCTGATATATCTACCAGGGGCGTGTCTAGAACCTTCGGACTACGCAAACCCTGAAAGAAAATTGGGAAATGTCGAAAATTAGCATCGTTGTTATACTAGTGACCATGAAAAATATTTTTAAAATGACACGCCAAAATAATATTTACATTTGTGACCCTGCAAAGCATCGTATCTACAAACGGTTCAAATTTTAATCTTGTAGTAATTAAACAATAAAAAAATATTAGGTCTTTAATTTCTTAACATAATATTCCTAGACAAGCCAAGATTTTCGACTTTTATAAGCAATTCCACTACTGATATATACGTAATTACTGCATAATGTCCACCGATGTTTTTCAATAATATGTTCTCTCGTTAATTCATTTTAGGATGTTGTGTGTATGTTTTCAATACTAAGAAATAATCGTTTGAAAACAACGAATATTCATTGAAGGTGGTCTGACATGTCGAATATGATCTATAACTAGAGCATACAGTAGTTTATCAGGAAATACAACATGGAATTGATCGACTGCCTACCGGTTTATCATAAAATTTGTAAGTATTTTGTCAATATATGTGAGAAATTGGGCAATCACCAATTCATTAAAAGTTCAAATCACTAGTTTTACGTAAAATTATAGAATTGATCATTACGTGGAAGATTGAGGGCCGTGGAGGTGTACAGTCAGGGAGTAAATGTTCTGGCTCCGAAACATTCGGAAATGGACCAGAATGAGGTATGTAGAGAACCTGCGCCAAAACCGCACAGGACAGTGAGTTTCTCCCAAGTACCTAATCGTCAACATTCAGAACTGAACGCATACCCAAAATGAACATATTGCAACTATGAAATACCGATTTTCACATTCGCATCAATGAAAAAACCCATTTGTTCCTTTGTTTTGGGAATTTAAAAAACAATTTTAGTTATATCGTCTCAAAAACCAGGGAATTTTTCATAGAATCTTTCTTCGTATTGGGCTAACTTATTACATATCAAGAGATTGTGCAAGTAGATGATTCAGTAATTGAGCTGGACTTGCAATCCAGCTATCTGGGATCGAATCTCGAGAAAGACGATTTGTAGATGCCACCAAAATTATTGAGCCTAAAATTCACTATCCCAAACAAAATATATTTTTATGTATACCGAAAGCAATTAATATGATTCTTAGAGTAGGTACTATCTTATCATCGAATGCTTCCGGCATTTGAATTTGTTGATACGTAAATTAATCTCTTTTCTTCGTGAAAAGAAGATATACAATCATTTTGTAATTCTGAATTCCAAACAATACATATAATCTTTTTAATTCCTACTGAATTGCGTCATTATTATTGGAAAGATTATATTATGTATACTTACTGTAGGTATCTTTTTAATTGTCCAACCGACACTTGAATCACAAAATCACAAAAAATTGTATATTTCGTCAAACCTTAACCAATCCGTCAAACCTTAACCAATCTTAACCGTCAAAACTTAAAACCAATAGGCTTTGTAAATGGTTTTAAACAGAATGTAGAAAATATCAGAATTAAATCTAAATTTTCATCAAAACCTAATATTCCAGAGACATATATTTCTACATTACATGAATTGGAACCAACTTCGGTATCTGAAATATCAAAAATAATCAAAAATCTACCAAATAAACAGTGTGCTCTAGACCCACTACCGACATGGCTTCTTAAAGAATGTGTGAAAAAATCTCACCGTTATTAGTAGGTACATCTATTCAACAGTTGTTTAAGTAGCGGTGACTGTCCAAATTATATCAAATTTTCTCATATAACTCCCATCTTAAAAAAAACTCAGCTTGATGATCAAGACCTATCCAATTATAGACCAATTTCAAATCTTTCTATTTTAAGTAAAGTTCTAGAAAAATTAATATCTATACGATTGGTTTTATTTGAAAAGCAATAGACTACTCCCGGACAGACAATCAGCATACAGGAAAAACCATTAAACAGAAACTGGAATCTCAAGGATCATATCAGATCTAACAATTTCCGTTAATAATGGTAACATGGGATTAATCGCCGCATTGGATTTGAGTGCTGCGTTTGTCACCGTGGACCATCAAATTTTACTAAACAGGCTAGAAAATTCTTTTGGAATTAAAGGTACAGCAATTAACTTTTATAAATCATACCTACGAAAAAGATGTTATACTGTAAAATATAATGGACATAACTCACAGATTATGTCAGTTGAGACAGATGTTCCACAAAGCTCTATATTAGGTCCTATTCTGTACAACATATATACATCAGAAATTCAGAAAATTATACAATCATTCGGATTGTGGTCACATACTTATGCAGATGATACACAAATCTATTTTTTTTTTGTAAGACATTAAAAAACAAAGTAGAGCAGTGTATAACAACAATAAACACTTGGATGTCATCAAATAAATTAACATTAAACTCTCAAAAAACAGAGTTTCTTTGGATAAACACACACAGGAAACAAAATGCAATCGATCGTTCACCCTTTGAAATTAATGGCAGGACTATAGAACCTAAAACGTCAATAAAGCTACTTGGAATCCACCTGGATTCCGAATTATCATTTGAGACACAGATCAGCAATACTGTTAGCAGCTGTTTCTATCAACTACGTAAATTAAAATCAGTTAGAAAATATTTACCAATAGACGCAGCACGAAAGCTAATAAACGCACTTGTTGTATCAAGACTGGACTACTGCAATATTGTATACGCCGGTCTACCCCAGAATCAACTAGATAGACTTCAATCAGTTTTCAATGCTGCTGCCAGGCTGATTAAGTGTTCATCAAAATTTAATCACATCACTCCACTACTGAAAGATCTGCATTGGTTACGTGTTCCGGAGCGTATTTTATTTAAAGACTGTTGGATGGTGCATAAAGCGGTCAATGGAAAAGCTCCATCATAAATAACGGAGTTATGTATATCACAGCATTTAACGAACCGGAGGACGCGGCTTAGATCTGCAGCAACTGCCATTGGACGTTTAACTGAAAAAAAAATCGGTGTCACTACACTAAATTCGGCTAACGTGCTTTTGCTGTAAGGGTACCGATTCAGTGGAATAATTTACCACCAACAATAAGAGCAGTGAATAGTGAAATAAGTTTTAAAAAACAGTTAAAAACTCATTTATTTAAGAAAAGTTACTGTGTTTAATTTTAAGTTTATATGTAAAGCGCCCTTTAGGTGGTTTCACAAAAACGGCGCTATATAAATAAGCCAATTTTATTATTATTATTATTAAACACATTGAGGTTCAGCATAATCTAGAAAAGCATTTCAAAATTTCTAGTCTAAAAAACTAAATAAAATCAAAAACATTTGAAACTGAACCAAATAATTAAGACCAAGAAGTCATACGTACTAAATGGGTTATTAGGATAGGTTACAAATAGATTTTATACTTATATCAATATGTAAAAAGATAAGTGTAGAGGCAAGAGTAGACACAGTCAGAAATAAACAAATGCTCAGGACTTCAGAAATGAAAAAATTGAGAATGATAGCAGGCAAAACCTTAACAGACCGAGTGAAGAACACCAGAAAAAGAGAAATTTGTGAGGTTAATGATATCATCAGATGGTATTGACAGCGAAGGAGGAACTGGTATGGTCAGGTCCAAAGGATGTGAGTTAATTCTCAATATTTGGTTTTTTTCTACTACTGACCAAATGTGTGATAAATAAAGTTATTGGAAATGTTTTTAACGACCTCAAAAACAAGGATAATTTTCGCAATAAAAAAATAGTTTTATTCAAATTATTATATATTATATTTTGCTTATTTGTTTTCGTTTTCATTGACAGCGATTTTTAGGCAACAACAGATTTGGGCAGATGTTCTCCCTCGGCTCTGAATCCCTTCTCGTCAGCGACGTACTTGGTGCGGTACGTGTTGCCATCGTCAGCTATGAAGGAGTACTCTCCCTCCTTGACGAGCACGTAGTCCTTGCCGTCGAGTGTTGGCTTCAGGGCTCCTGACTCTGTGAAGACAGTGCCGTCTCCGCTGCGGTACCTCAGGGCGAACTGACCCACCTCGTCCCTAACCTCGGTCCTCTCCAGGACTGGAATCACCTTCTTCAGGGGGGCTTCGGGGGCGGCCATCACACACGCCAACATCAAACAGGCAACCATGAACTGAAGTAGAAAAATGTATTGTTTAATTGATATTTTTATTACTTTTGGACGAAGTTTCAGATGGGTGGTGGGAGAGCGGTTAACGCGCTGGGTTAGAAATCCAGTGGTCGCGAGCTCGAATCTATTTCTAATTTTAATTTTAAAAAATGTTCATGAATCAATGAATACAATTTGTACTCGCATATTACCTGATCATATTTTTCTAAAAAATACAAAAGGACATTCAAATTATGTATCAAATAAATAAGTTTTCTTATTTCCAGAAATTGTTTTTTTTATATGAAAAATCCTATTACGCATAGACACTTTTAGTAATCAATCAGTTAGCATATCAATGTTCTATTTTATGTATTTAAAATCGTTGTACACCGATGGATTGATGAGGTAATTTAATTATTCTATTGTATTATTCAAATAGTCTTTATGTATATTTTTTGTAACATACATACATACATATACAAACATACCATCACGCCATGTCCCTTACGGGGTAGGCAGAGAGAACCAAACGCCATATCTTTCTATCCTGGCTCACATTCATCGCCTCGTCAATATTCATGCATCGTCTCATACATGTTCGTCTATTATTACATATGAGTATTTTTTTGATATTTTACTACAAACAATCTTCGTTTTGATCTAGTAAAAATTTACGACTAAAATTTGTACTGGATCTTTAAAAATAAATTTTGTACGTGTGTGATATTAGATATTATTTAAAAATTGTTATAAAGGATTTCATAATTTGGTCTTAACCAAACTCATTTGTATCATTTATAAATAAATAAATTTGATTAAATCAAACGAAATAATTTTCTTTTTCAAACTTACGTATTTCATTATTTGTTTTCCTCACGTAGACACACAACAGAAGACAAAGAACTAGAATGTTTGATGGTTTGCAAACTGTCTCTTATATACCAATTTGATACTATGGCATGTTTATTAATTGCAAAGTAAGTGTTTATGACAGAATTTTGGCTCATTAAAAACAAATCAGACTTCTACATTCATATCAACTTTTTTTCAGCTTAGTATTTTTTGATTTCAAATTGATATTCATATTTTGGTTAGCAAATAGGTACAAACTCATTTTATTTGTGAAGACATCCTTATTTTTAAAATACTAGTTTTATTTCAACTAAAGTGTGATTCCAACTCAAAGAATCTTGTGTGAAAAAAATGTTATTAATGCATTTCCTGACGGATATCGAACCCAGAAAATCAGAACAGAAGTAAAATAGGTATGCCACGGTGGACGGCATAGTTGATGCTGTAATAGTTTTTACAAAATATTACCCAATAAAAACTTAAATAAATGAGTTTCTTTAAAGAAATATTTTACCCTAAATAAGTATGTACCCCAAAATAAATGTATTAAAAACTCAAGAGTTTAAAATCTACGAAGCTACTTAATTTTTAAATATGATAAATGTGAGAACTAATACCTAGGGAATGTAAAGAAGAATATGAAAATATTTATGTTTGTACCCAAAATGGAATCAAATAGTTAGTAACAAAAATATTTTTCCCAATTCAATAATGTTAAAGGATATCATTTGCGTTGTATTGTTGTAGGTATGTGTATTGTATGATGTACGTATTGTGTGTTAATTAAGTAGGAATCTACCAATCTACATACAATCCTTTATACCAAATGAAATAGTTGATTGATACTAATATTATATTACGTTTTCCAGATAGTTTGATTGAATATATCTTTACCATCTAAGAATACCTCAGACTTCTGTCTCATGTCTTAATCAATTATAATAAAAAGTCAATAATTTTATACGTAACGCCATGTGGCACAAAGTAAAAGGAATATTTCGCACAACAAATTTATAAGATTAATGATGAAATTAATGGTAGATATAAGAATAATCATCTGGTTGAGATGAAAATATATAAGAATATTAACATTCTTTATATTGTAAATTGTAACATTCTGCAGTGTTCTTGTTAATATTTGAAAATGAATTGAAAACTTATTTCATTGACTTTTGATAAAGAGTACAGGACTGTATTCAGAATGAACCCCGAGTGCACTTAGAATGACCGGAAACAGATGCTCTAGAGACATTGTCGCGTTTAGATTGAAGATCGAGTGTACGCTCCAAGAAAAAATGTAAAATCGTCGAGTGGAAAAAGGCTCTGACAGTTACAGTATCTGTTGACTTCTACTTTATCTTTGGTAAGGTTCCTTTTTTCGTGTGGTTTATATCAGTTGACAAAAGTTTCAAATATTTTTTTTTCCAATTGTCTACTCTACTGCCCAATATAACTCTTTTGATGAAAATATAACCTATAAAGACACTTGTATAACATTTGAAATTTACAAAGGCCCCAGACTGCGTTCAGATTGAAACTGCCACTTGAAAGCGTTCAGAGAGATTGGTGTGAAAAACGCCATAATCTGCAAGTTCAGGTAACTACATCCGACACTCGACATTGATTGTTCTATCTGAACGCAGCCTAAGAGCTGTTGTCAGTGTTTGCTTTAATAAATCATTACTTAGTCTTAAATGAAAAGTATTAATAATATAATCCTTTTGCCATAGAATTATAATGTACAGAAGCCGCGTCTAGTACAAATTTCGAATTCAAATGTATGCCAAGTTTTTTTACATGTGTGTGTGAGGCGGTAGATCGGTTGGTCTACGTTTTATGTAGGTGTGCGTGTCGGTAGGTGTACGTACACTAGAAATTCTTCTGTTACCTCGTAGTTTTAGTTGGCATACATTCATTGCGCTGACTAGGTATCTGTATCATATATAATCTAAGCCTTTTGCAAATATTGACAATATTGTTTCTCTTTTCCCTTCTCTATCACCCACATTCCACCACATTTTTCTATTTTTAAATGTTCACATCCTTGTTTTTCTCGTCCTGTTAACCTGAATAAACCACTAAGATCAAAACACAAATATTTGAATGTTAATAACTTCCCTAGCACAGATCACGGCCGTGCTTGTTTGACCGACACAATTAAATCGTTTCAGAGGATGGAAATAATTAATTTGATTAACAAATTTAATAATAACAATCTGTGTCAACAACAATAACTAACTATAGACATACTAAGCTGCTAGTTGAGCGAGAGTTTCAGTTCAAATCGATCCATACTAAAACGTATTCACTCTTAGTATCATCAAACGAATTACTCTATCCCAGACTCAACAAAGTGTTAACAAATATAACGAGTGCAGTTTTTTGTGAGAAGCGAAAATGTATTTTAATGTTTTATGTCAAATTTTTTTTTTTGTACACGTCATCAATGTCAAAGGTGAAGGTACTGATGTTTGTTTTAATATATTTGAATTTTCATGTCTTATTTTAATATTAGTATTTGTATTTATAATCATATTTTATAGAAATATAATTATAAATAAACTTAAAAATATCATGGAATTGTTGGCTTTCTTTTTCTGACTTCTACAAATAACATATCTTACTCATTTTACAATGTCTAACAATTAATTAATTTAACAATGAATGAAAAATTTCATTATTTGATGCAATGTTTATTTTTTATAATGAAGTAATTTTAACTTTATGTAATGCTTAACTTTCGATGTAATACTTAATCTCGTTCATTTTGCTTTTCTTTTTTCTACTTTGATTTACTAATGTTTTTTTCTTTTTATGCTTTTAATGTTTAATCAACGATTTTGTTGTTCTTCTTTTTCTTTTTTAGTCATTGTCTCGTGTTATTTTTGTTTGTTATTTTGTACCCCCTTTTTGCTTTGTTATGTTGCTCATATTATTCTTTTTCTTTTTTAGTCATTGTATCATGTTATTTTTGTTTGTTATTTTGTACCCCCTTTTTGCTTTGTTATGTACCCCCTTTTTGCTTTGTTATGTTGCTCATATTATTCTTTTTCTTTTTTAGTCATTGTATCATGTTATTTTTGTTTGTTATTTTGTACCCCCTTTTTGCTTTGTTATGTACCCCCTTTTTGCTTTGTTATGTTGCTCATATTATTCTTTTTCTTTTTTAGTCATTGTCTCATGTTATTTTTGTTTGTTATTTTGTACCCCCTTTTTGCTTTGTTATGTTGCTCATATTATTTTGTTGTTCTTACCAAGCTTGATATATTATAATGTACCTATGTAATATTTCACGAACAAATTCTTAATTGGAATATATTTATATTTAAATAATAATGTATACAATTGAAATTTATATTCTGTGAATTTGTCAACAAGAATAAAATAAAAAATAAAAAAAATAATTAATTCTCCATTGCTCAACTTTTCATTTAGTAGGTGTAATTTCAAAGGTGACCAATCGTTTTATCTTTTTGAAATTACATCGAATGATGAGATAATAATATATGTTTCTTTAATTATAACTAATGTAAGAAAATGAAAGCATCCTTGTTAAATCGTGAGAACAATAATTTATCGAGTGACTCGTTAAATTAATATCGTTATTATTATTCAAAAATTACAAGTTGTACTTACTTACTTTTTGTGTGGCTACGGCTTTTCCTGCGCCTTTGTTTACATGTTGTTTTATTTATTTTCAGTAATAACTAATGGGGACGATAAACAGTATTGTAGCATATCCGCTTGTGATCTTCAATCGATGTTAGAAAAGGGACAACTGCTGGGAGATGAACCGAAGCTGGAACATTCTAATGCAGTTTTGACTGTAGAAAATGGAGATTTTCGTTTGAGGATGTTGGAAAGAAGATTGCGAGCAATGGAACAGCCAGGTACTAATACTATTTTTTTCGCCAAATATATTTTTGTTTCATTTAATCACCAATATGATTTTTTTAGTAATATATTTACTATTTATATATTCACTTTGAATGAACTTCTCAATTTAAATTTCATAATTTAGTATCTACACATTTTATAAGCATTTAGGTATGCTTAGTTTAGGAAATGTACTAGGATGTATTTTTTTATTTTATTAAGGGACACGCACAGAGAATTAACAATACATATATACAAAATACATTAATAACAAAAAAATTTCGTCAACCCTCCAATTAAGCGCGTCCACAGCTTGCTTCATATTAGAGTGTCAAAAAAAACGTCACGATACCATACACATAAAAAAAATAAGAATATTGAAACAAGGTAGATATAAATTATTGTTGTTACAACTATTGAAATTTCATAGAACGCTGTGGTGTTGCAGTTGCTATCATGAATAGTTGATATGGTAAGAAATGCTAATCTTGAAAAATTACTATGTTTGATGCATAGGTTTTCATATTATAATACACTAGATGTCGTCGTTAGCAAATTTTGTATGAATCGAATGTGAGTCATTTTTCAGGGGGGATTTTTGACGTTTTGGTTCCAGACCACATCGTTTTTCTATAGAAAATAACGACTAATGTAAATTGTTTTCGGATTTGTTTGTCTAAAAAACATTTTAATTATTAATAATTTAGAGAAGAGTTATCTAGGATGTGTTGAAATGTAAGGAAAACTGAAATATGTTGCCAACCAAAACGTCAAACTCGCGATTTTCCATGACTCACTTTTTGCACAGAGTACTACATCTAGGTATATTATAATAAAAATCTATGGTTTGATGTTATATTTTGTTTGAAGAATTTTTATTTGATATTTGAAGATATTTATTCATTTTGAAAAAAAAAATGTATTTCTTTAAGAGGGCATATAACCTAGCCAACCCAGACTAAGACGGGACAAGGACAAAGAAGAAGAAGAAGATAACGCTTAATCTAGTGACTGAATCATGATATACTAAAACAAATACCTACACTATGAAATTACGTGATCTAAAGGGTTATCGCACGCTTTAAAAAGGTTTTTCCGTGATTTAAATAATCGGAAACCAAAAATGCATTGATTATTTGCATTTTAATAACAAACCTGACTTGAAATAACAATCTTAATCGGTTATGAACTTTGATTTTATGTACCTACTCTTCGTTCATTCTTTTTTAAACACAAAAAATGGTTATTTCACTACTTCTGTTTTTTTTTATGTTAAGATATTTTATTTTGATTCTATTTTTTCTACGATGTATAGTAATGGAATTTATTTTTTCTTCTACGTATAGGTAGGTATGGAATTTAATTGAAAGGAATTTATGGAAAATAATTTCAAAATAAATGTGTTAAAATTATATTTCTAATAATTCTTTTATGAGAATTTATGGTGAACTTTAAAATTGTATGACGAACATTCAATAGAGAAATGTTGATAATACTAATTATTTTGTTTTAGAAACTCACTTTTTAACATAATTAGTTATATATGAAAAATATTGTATATTTTTTAATTATTAATATGATCGAAAACAATAATATAAATCCACGTAGATATAATATATATTAATTTAAAGTAATCTGTTGATGGCAGATCGCTTAACGTGTAGGTTTGTAATCCAAAAGTTTCGAATCTCGACTCGACCGATTTTGTTTTACCCCACAAGCATTTATGCTAAATTTAGGGAATTCAAGAGAATATTAAAAAAAAACAGGTATTGTATCAACTGTGGCGGACGGAGCTTGCTAGTGTTATTATATTTTCACTTTATGTTGGTTGTTATTTTGATAACATAAGTCGATCGATAGTAATTCAATATATTTTGTATTTCAATGCCAACACATTTAAAAGTAACTATCTCAAATTGAATATAATGACTTTATACATAGCTTCATTGTTATTTTATCATTTTTATTTCCATTATCAATCTGTTATCTGATAAGTGTTTTTTTTTTATCAAAAAACGTATGCAAGGACTAAACATAATAAATTGTGTATGAGTCTAGAACTTTGTGTTGTTTTACGTTGAATTTAATTGGAATGTACTCATCACTTACATACATAATAATATTATGCTATTTATTTTATTTATTTCGTTCTTTACCTTTTATCACACCATATTTATAATGACAACAATAAGTAGATTACTAGGAAATCCTGTTCTAGGGCTAGTAGTTTACAATTTTTATTGACAATTATATGCAATTATGAACCAGGTGATTGTTCCCCTTCCACACTAAATAGGTACATAATCTCAACTTTCTGCACTCACAATCATTACCTATATTATGCTATATTATAGCGGCTGAGTGTTTTCAAACGAAAATCGATTGATCTCGATTATACATGTTAACCGCTATGCCATAACGCTAAAACGTATGATTTATGTCTCGGTATCCTGAGTTCGACACCTAAAAAAAAAAAATGTAATATTGCATTCATCCCTGTCGGGAGTCAATGATATTTTTGACAAAATTTTTACGTTTTTTTCATTTTTTTATTTTTTCCTCGTTACATTATAGATGGACGATATGTATCTCATAATTAAAATATATAGAACTTTCAAAATTGCATTGATTGGATTTAGAAGGTTTTATAATAGCAATTCAGGATAGAGTAATAAAAACTAAAAATTATCAAAAATATATAATAAAAGACATAAATGTAGATGATGATAGTTGTAGGAAATGTTTGGCTTTTCCAGAAACAATCGATCATATAATATCGGGCTGTTCTTTTCTCGCGCAATCAGAATATACATTTAGACATAACCAAGTAGCAAAAATAATACATCAAAATTTAGCTATTAAATATAAATTAATTGACGCGATAAACATAAAACCATATTATGAATATGATCCGATTTCATTTTTAGAAAATAATAATATTTCGCTTTATTACGATAAAACAATATTAACTGACCGGTCAATTCAACATAACAGACCCGATTTAATAATACATGATAAAATTAAAAAAATAACATATATTTGCGACGTGGCTATTCCAAATTCTAGTAATATTATAAAAACTTTTGATGAAAAAATTAGAAAATACACCTCTTTAGGTAATGAGATTAAAAGACTTTGGCATTCTCGTAAAATAATAAAATTACCGTTCATTGTTTCAGCCACTGGCATTATTCCAAAATCGTTAATCCGTAATTTAGAAATTATAGATTTATCGAAAAATTTAATAATAAAAATGCAAAAAACGGTAATTATGAATACATGTAGAATCGTTAAAGATTTTTTAAACGTTAATATTCGGGAATCAGTAGGGTTGTTAGGTAGTATAGAGACCTCCTCAGAGCCTAATCCTTTGATATGTTAAGTATCTGGATGGGTGAACCATTCCCAATTGAAAGCTTGATGATGCATTTGTTGCATTTTATTTTGCTCTTTTAAATAATTTACAATTTACGCATTGATCTGCTAATTCTTTTGAGGAAGTGTATAATGGTAATAATAATAATTGAGTGTTATTATTTGTAGTGCTTAATTGTTATTAATATCATTAGTAAATCGGCCAGCGCCGTAAAAAAAAAAAAAGGCAACTCAACAAGAAGGCAATATGGGTGAATGTTGCGCAAGCGCATAAAATGATTCATTCATTCATTCATTCATACCATCACGACATATCCCACAATGTGGGGTAACCAGCGAAAGGTATGCGGGTGTGCATTGCCTTATAAAAGGGAGAACAACACATCTATGTATACCCACACACCAGTCTCGTTTCACCAAAAAAGGCACTACATTCAGAATGGGTGGTGAACCTCATTGCTGAACTATGTGAGATGTTATTGTTGCCTGTTGTATTTTCGATTACCCGGCTCTTACGGGACATTCGAAAACAATGATTTAAAAGAATGGAAGCACTATTCTAAGCCGGTGCCTCACAGCATAAAATGATCACGTAAACAAACCAGACAATGACAGGTCGTAAGCCCTGTATGTGCCTTGATTTCCTGGTTCTTCTATAATATTCCAACTTCGTCTCTATTGAAGTGTTAAAAAATTGTCAAAAAAATTAAGGTTATAAGTTGCCACATTCTATGTTCCATATTTATTCGTCTCACAGATCCAGACTGAAAACATAATTAAACGAGTGGGTTGTGGCCAACACTAAACTCTCCACACCATAGTAAGCGTTCATTTTTTTCTTGAAATGTTGACAATCTCTAAATGCATTTTTATGAAGAACATTTATATTGGATTCTTAAACAAATATTATATTCCCAGAGAACAAAAGTTTTCACAATACACCAAACATACAAAAACGTTGTCACAAAACTCATGGTATGCACTTTCTACATGATACCTGTTGAGAAATTTTAAGTTAAATTGCATTACTAGCAAGATGATCACGTATATGATATCAATATGAAGTCAATCGGACTTATAGTTTGGGCTCTAGAGAGGACACAAAAAAAAACAACGTAAATGATGAAATCATAAAGAAATGATATGTTGTCTATGGAAAACAAATCAGCTCTTGGTCTATGCACTTTACACATAGGTACCTATCATGTGAATATGAAGTCTATCGGTCTTATAGTTTGGGCTGTAGAGAGGACACAAAAAGGATAATTCCGTACGCCGTACGCCATACGCCATACATACAAACACATCAGGACGAAACTCACAGTGTGCACTCTCTGCATGATACCCGTTGAGAAATTGATGTAAAAAAATACGCTTAAAAATTGTGAAATCATGACTCTCCACTATTCCATAGTGTGGAGAGTATAAACGTGCTTCCACAAGAATCGAACCCGGTACCTTTCACTCGGGAGTCATATATTTAAACAACTGAGCCACAAAGGCCGATCAATAATTCTGTATTAAAATTGCAATCAGGATTTTTTCATATCACGTGATTTTATAATGCTATATTTGTATATTTTTATTGGATTCTGTTAGATCAAAACTATTGCGACGCGTAAGCCAGTTGTACTATCACGTAGATGATACATAAATAATGTAGACTTTGTACGTAATGTATGATGTAAATACTAAATACGTAATGAAAACTTTGTACGTAATGTACAATTTAATACACAATATCTACGGGGACTGTCAATAGATACTTTATCTTCATAAATTCCATCACGTTGTAAACATATTCGGGATAGGAAAAAAGGATTGAACTCCAGACTATCCTATCCAGACGTACACACATGTTTTGTACAGAAAACAATTTATCTTAAAATATTCAATAATTTTGGATTTATATGATTATAATTTGGAACGTATTCTTCAACTATAGGTACAAACTATCGCCATGAACATTTGCACCACATGTTTTACATGTAACTAGTATTATCGACATTTGAATCGACACCTTAAAATATTCCATAATTTGATTTAAAGGTTTATAGTTTGGTACGTGTTCTTCAAATATACAAACTATTGTTATCGACATATGGATATCGTGTGTTACATCACCCAACTATTAATTTTATTATTAATAATTTATTGATTAATTAATTGATTTATTTATTGATTTAAATATTTTGCTTATAAATTGAATGATTAATTTCTTTTTGCATTATTTAAATTTGAATATAGTTGAAAATTGGTAATATTGAGAGTCTTCACTGGTCCATATCCTGGTAACTCATTTGTGTTTATACATTGTAGTTATGACTGTCTATACTCTAAAAATGAAAAAAAATAAAATAAAAATAGTACATATATCTGAATGTCAATAAACCTTCTTCTAAGCGAAAAATTACGTAAAAAAATAACTATGAATTATGATTATTTGCTTGTTGGTATTATGTCCGCTATTCTGAGTGGAAAATAATTAAAATAGCTATTTTTTATTCATAATTGTAAATTACTTCTTAATTTCCTACTTATTGACTCTCAGCATACTTCTATCTTTTACAACACACAGAAATACAGTGGATTTTCCCTTGAGAAAAGCACGAAATTTTATATGTTATATAATTTACGCAGTAACGTTACGTAGTATTTTATCACAAATATGTATCTACAGGACTACAATATTTCTTGTGAAATGTGAAATAGTTAATGCAATTCTCGCTTAGAAATTTTACAAAACAAAGGTATCAGCAAATAGTGACGGGTGGTTTTCACATGTACAAACCAAGTATAAAAATCAATATTATTTTTCTGCGTATAGCCCACGTGATTTTTTAATGTATTTCCCGATAGCTAAAACTTTTTTTTTGTTAATGACTTTCCTTGAAAAATGTACATTATATTACTTCAAAAATAGGTAAATGAAATCGATCGAGGCAAGATTCGAAATCGCGACCACTAAATAACTATTTCAGCGCGATAAACGAACTGCCACCGATCCATTTCTACTTTCGTTAGATGAATCGGATGAAGAAGGATTGGTCTTTTACTTTTTTTGTTCTTTCCAAACAATTCTTTATTCCTGAAGGTCGTATCCACTGTCCATCTCGCATATAAAAATTGGCCTTTATATACATAGACTTTGTTGCCTCTCCGTTACCGATCGTTACCAACAACAAATATTTTTTTCAAGTTCTAACACTCAACATCAAATCATACATTTTTGTATGTGTGTGTGTGTATTAATTTGTGTAAAATATTTGACTTTTGATCGAATTTAATAGAAGGAGGAAAGAGAATATAGTGGGAGTCTACCTCAAGGGAATATAGTGGGAGTTATGAATTCGCATTTTTTAAGGTATTTTATTATTCCAGACCATGCTGAGATTGTATTCTGAAAGTTTCGTGTTCATGTGTTGTGTACTATGCACTATGTACGGCGTGTTTATTCTACTTGATCGATTATAGGCTAAAGTACTAATTCGATTATTTTTAAATTTAGTATTTTTTTTATATCTAATACTCAGTGTTTCTCAATTTTTTTCAAAGTGACTGTAAGTCCAGAAAAACAAAATTTGTTTTTTTTTTCGTTTTCAAATTGCTAAAATGCACATCACTTTCGTAAAACGGCATTGGAGAATTATCAAGTTTTTGCAATGGAATATTTAAATAAAAAAAAATTACAAACTCATTTCATGAAACTGCTGAAAGTTTTCCATACAAATTATTTATACTTTGTGGAGTGACTTGGTAGTGAGGAGTATAGAGTTGGCGAAAAAGTACTCGTTTTTTTATTAAAGAGGTAGCAAATCAAGAGAAGTAGCAAAGAAATGAAAAATTTATTTCCTGAATCGTTTGTTTATATTCTTTATGTTTTTTTTTTCAGTATGGACTCTATCTCGTCAAAGAGACCGGTGGCGCAAATGCAAACTGGGTATTTGTCGATGTGATCAAGAATCACTCATTGTATCATGTTGGCGAGCAGATTTATCATACTTACCAACAGTTCAAGTTATCCCTTGTGATGTTGTTCAAATGTAAGTTAAAAAATAATTATCAGAAAAAGTAGTGATATAGTTGTTGCTTTATTTAGGTTTTGGGACAGGTTAACTTACAATATACATAAACATAATATCAATCATAATAAATCAACCGTGTACACAAAAATCCCACAACGCACAGCCAGTCTGTGGGTATACCAATTTAAAAATAGTCAAAATTATTTTGTAAATAACATAAGATATTTATAAAAAATAAAATAAAGCAAAGTGCTAAGGCAAGAAACAAGTACAAAAAATGTAAAGAAGACAACTTAGATATAAAACATACATACACATATTATATACATACAAAACATCGAGTATATATGAAACAGCAGACTGACAGCGGTCAGTTTTCTTTGTTTTATTAAATCAGAATAACAACGTGTTTTTATATTTTTAAATTATTTTAATTCCTTGGCAATTAATTACGTCGTTACATACTTTAATTGGAAAAAATAGTAGTCCAGTGAACACGAGTTCGAATCGTTCCTCGACCAATGTAGTTCACATTATTACATGTGTATTAAATCACAAAAATTTGCTTTGTTTCGGGAATTTACCTATAATATATGTTGGATTTGTATGAACTTGTTTCAATTATAATAATAACAATAATCAGGACAATTTATAAAGCGCCGTTTGGTGACAACCGTGGTCACCTCGAGGGCGCTTTCAGTTTATGAAAAAATAAATTAAAATGAGTCCTATAGCTAACACATTGGAAATGGTGAAACATAACACTTAAAAAATACGTAAAAATCACAAAATAATCTAGTTATATACATATTACATAATCCAAATGAAATTAATTATAAATAAATAGTCGATTCAAAGTAAACAGGCATAATATTAAGTAATGGAATATTGAACGGATGAAGGACAATTTGGATTCGATTTGCGGAAATATGAATATTTAATTTCTTTTTGAATTCATTGATATTTTCGGCACATCTTATATCCATTGGAAGATTATTCCATGACGTTGGTCCAGAAACGCCAAAAGGGCATCATTCTTTGAAAAATAGATGTTTGTTATAAATGTACAAAAAATCTACTTACATATATAATGTCGCAAATATGTCTACTGATGTAGGCATTTGCCTATTTTCGTAAGTAGATTATGTTTTGAAATATGTAAGTTCATTATTTTCATGTTTTCTTACAAAAAAGATAAACTTTTAGAACAATGGGAATGAACTCAACAATAAAATGAAGTTTTAAAAGAAAATGTTTTTTAAGGTTAAATTTCGTAGTCACTAATTAAATTAAACGAAAGGTTTAAATGGAAATTAACGCAATCAAGTATAACAAAGAAATTTAATTTTGAAAGTTTTAATTTTAAGTTTGCAAAGAATAGCTGTTTGAACTTACTACATTCACCAACTATTTTAGGGATTTCACTATCCGTCATTTAATTTACGAATAATAATATCCTTTAATTTATTTATTAGGTATATTTAAATTTCTCTCTCACGCAAATATTGCTTCTCAGAGAAAAAAATGGCTAGAGGGAAAAATTACCATATGGCAATAAACTCGCCACTTGCGCAGGGTGCAAGGCAGTGTTAATTTATATTATTATTATCATTTTACAAAGGTATTTTTATATGAAAAATACCTTCGTGAAATTTTGGCAAGTTAACGATTATTAATGTGAGTTTTAAACATTATATGTTTATTTCTCTAGTAATTATTGCTTCTCTGCGGGCTAAAAACATTAAGATGAATAAAATCGTCATTTATCAAAAAAACACACCATTAGCAATGGGTTTTGAATAAAAACTGTTGTCGACATTCTTGCTCATTTGGTTAGATATCTGACTCCAGAGCCATAGTTTTCAAGTTTGAATCTCGGTGGAGACACAGTTTTGAATTATGTTTTCAGTCTCGACTTGTAAACTCGACTTGTATTAATATTATACATAGTATCTATTTGTTAGTTGCCCGAGAAGAAATACAAAAATCACGCTACAAGATAGAAAAATGTAGCGTTCAGTTCTCTCCGCCTACCCCATGAGGGACATGGCGTAATGGTACGTATGTACCTACATATGTATGTAGTAATATTATCTTTCATACTATTTCGCCTTTACAATAAATAATACGTGTTACACAGATTGCAGACGCCTTTGGACATTGAAGAATCGTAAAATAAATTTATTGAAATGAAAATATAAAAAAAGGATACAGGATATATCATGACAAAGTATAAAAATATCACAAATAAAATTTGAAATTCTTCCCGAAAAGAGCGAAACCTTGTGCTTCGGAGAGGAGTTCAGAAAACTAAAATACATAAGAGAGAAAAAGTCTACAGTTCATATATCTACTCGTAAGGCACACAAAACATCAGAGAACAGAAAAATTGATTATTTAAATTTACATAAAATAGAAAAAGAACTATAGCATCTTCTTCTGAGTCGCATTCCTCATCACTGAGGGTCGTGATCCTCTCTTCTCTTCGCCATCATCACCTGGTGGACAGCACTCCTCCATCTCTCCTGACACTCCGCAGTTCGCAATGCACCTACTACTGTTAGGCCAGTAACCGCTTTGATCAGGGGGGGCAAGTCTAGTTCAACCGGCGAAATCAAAACCCTCACGATTACCCATATCATGGTTACTATTATTATATGGAGTTCTACAATATCTTTAGATGTCATAGAACTCCATATGGTAATTATATCCATGATATGGTTAGTCACTGGGGTTTTGATTTCGCCGGTCGGTCCAGACTTGCCCCCCCTGGTTAGTCCATCTAGTCGGGGATCCTCTACTCCCCTCCACACTTCCGGTCACGACCAGCTTTTCAAAGCAGTCCTGACCACGTCTTGCGATGTGTCCAAAGAAACGGAGGATATGGCCAAGACAGACAGCCGACAATCTACCCTCAATCTTAAGTTCCTGCAAAATGAAGATATTTGTTCGATGTGCTGTCCAGGGGATCCGGAGCACGCGACGCCAACACCACATCTCAAAGGCATCAATCTTTTGTCTCACACACACACACACACACATACACACACACATACACACACACACACACATACACACATACATACACAAAACTAAAACATTCATATGGTAATTTTTTTTAAAGTTTAAAAGTTTTCAATATTTTAAGTTTTATATTTCTATCCAGAAAAGTTTTATGATTTTTATCATGAGTGCTATTTTTATCATGAGTGCTATTTTTATCATGAGTGCTATTTTTATCATGAGTGCTATTTTTATCATGAGTCCTATTTTTATCATGAGTGCTAACATCAGAACTCGATAAATTTTATGTGTGATCATTTCTATAACAATCCCTTCTTATTAAAAAAGGAATCATTAAAATCAGATAATATGGTAAAGAATTACTATAGCTGAAAGAAAAAATTGTTTGATGATTTTTTCATGGATTTCACTAACAAATATTGACCAAATTAAAATGAGATCAATCGGATGGTACGCCCTTTCCAATGAAAAAAGAATCATTGAAATTGGACAACGTAGTAAAAAAATTATCGCTGAACAGAGGTACATAAATTCACATCGAATTGATAAACTCTCAGTTTTTGGAAGACTGTTAAAAATAAAATAAGAGATATAAATTAATTGCATATTTCATTAAAAATAGTTTCGATTTAATGCATTGCATAGGGCGACATTATATGGGACAATTTTGACTGTATTTTATTTTCAAATGTTTATACTTACCTATAACTAATTATCAAATATTGCTAATCGATACCTCTCCAACAGCTGTTCATTTTACAGAAATAAATGATGTTCGTAATTTGCGTCGCATTATCGCTGCAATAATGCGCTAATTACACATAATGTTTATTGTAACTATTTGTTAATTATTGTTTCAGGGACCTCGGAGTCAACAGAATAACGACATTACACAAGGACGCCCTCAGGGGACTAAACAGTCTTACTGAACTTGACTTGTTTGATAACAATTTGGACTATCTTCCACCATCGCTATTTGACACTTTGATAAATCTCAAAAACCTGTATGACAATAAGTTCATTATTAATTTCTGTTTATACTAAATTTATAGTGCTAAACCTGATGCATGCAAGTGAGACTTGTACATGCCGATGACGCATGCAAGCAAATAAATGCAGTTGTAACAAGATACTTAAAAGTATGGTCAATACCAATGTTGAGAAAATTAACATCCATGCCAATGTTACGCTGAGAAACCAGGGGGCAAGTCTGACCAACCGACGGAATCAAAACCACCCACGTTTACCCATATCATGGATATAATTATCTTATGGAGTTCTATAACATCTTAAGATATTATAGAACTCCAGATGATAATTATATCCATGTTTACCCATATCATGGATACAATTATCTAATCTAATGTAATAATAAGTTAGGATATTATAGAACTCCATATGATAATTATATCCATGATATGGGTAATCATGAGGGTTTTAATTTCGACGTTTGACCAGACTTGCCACCCAGGAAGTATTTCGTTTAAGTAGATACTACAACAATGGAGACCTTTTCGATGCGCAATGATGCGCTCCTATAATTTTTTACACACAAAAATTGAGAACCTCGACATATTCTCAAACAGCCTCAGCACCACCTTCAAGCGTTTGATACAAGCAATTCAACAATCATTGTGAGATGTTTTCCCTTGTGCGTATTGAATTATTTCTTAATAATAGTTATTCTGAAGCGTGTTATTAACAATACACTACACTGTGACTGAGTATGTTATAGTTACCTTATTTAAATTTTATTCTTAAAGCCTAATTTAAGTAATTATAAGTTACTTATTATATATGTATTGTATTAGTATCATATATTCAATATTCAATAAAACAATATAAAGGTATTCAATATAATATGTTGTAAACACCATTGGAGCATTTGGGGTAGGCAGTATAATACGAACGCCAGATTCCTCTTTCTAGACATACATTTCTCGCTTAATTTACGTCTCAAACACGCTCTTCTATTATTCTTACTTCAATCGCCTCCGTCTTTCAAAATTCTATTCGTGTGATCGTTCCAATTTTTCCTTGGTCGAACTCTATTTTTCATTTCTCTTTTCTCAGCCTTTTATAATGTTTTTGTCAGACTTATTATATTTTAATTTAATCTTAAAATTATAATAATAGGTACATTATAAAAAAAGTTTTTTTGATATGTAACCATTTTGTAGAAATGTGATTAAGAAATTCTCAATAATTTAGCGTAATCAAAAACCAAATGTCGATCATTATCCTTATAAAGATCTCCATTTTAAAAAAACCTGATGATCATTTTTTGTGATAAAAATAAAAAGCTTTCATTTTCAGACGCCTCCAGAGGAACAATTTGGAGGAATTGCCGGAACGCCTACTGAGAGGATTAATCAGCTTAAAGATGATTGACTTATCCCATAATCTCCTCATCACACTGCCATCTTTATTTTTTCTCAATAATCCTTTTTTAGAACACATTGACCTGTCCCACAACAAACTTCCATCCTTGCCCCCAAATCTATTCGTTGGCGCCTTAGATTTATCTCAATTGGATTTGTCAAAAAACGTAATTAATTCCATAGAAGTGTCTGCATTTTCCAACATGAAATCATTGAAACTCATCAAATTGGCCGAAAACAATATTTCCAGGATTGCATCAGGAGTGTTCGACGACGTTGAAAATTTAGAAGTATTAATTTTAAGAAAGAATAAAATATCTTTTTTAGCCGATGGTCTCCTAAAACGAATTGGATTACTCGTTTTTCTGGATCTGTCATCGAACCGTCTAAAAGAGGTTAGCATAAAATTCATATAATCATTAATTTGTTAAGCGTTGATCTGAAAAAATGTAATTCTATAGTATGTCGTTCTTTTACAGTTTAATGGAAATGAATTTGAACATCAAAAAAATTTGAAACAGTTGAATTTGGACAAAAATTTAATTTATACAATATCCGATACGTTATTTCAAAATAATACATCTCTGGAGACGCTCGTCTTGTCGGGAAACCAAATTGAATTTTTGAACATATCGGCATTTCAGAAATTGAAAAATTTGAAAGTGTTAATTTTAACAAACAACTTGATAAAGGAAGTTCACCACAAAGTGTTTGCGTTTCTGCCAAAACTCTTAAAACTGTAAGTCGATTTTTAAAACATTATGTAGGTAAATGTAAGTATTTTTATAGGTACAGGTACATGTTAACTCTTATGTTTGTAAATATGTACCTATAGGGTAACATCAAATAGACTGAATGGTGCATTAAGAACGATAATGGCTGACCCAATCATCTCAAGGCCAGCAAAGATTGTTGTGCACAACGCATTAATCGTCCCAATAATAATTTATGCAAGTGAGATATGGACATGGCCTCATGAAAGTAAAATTAACGCTATGGAAATGAGGGTCTCTAAGACGAATGTGTGATAAAACAATCTATGGTAGGACAAGGAATGTGGATATCCGACAATAATGCAAGATTGAAAAAGATATTGTGATTAAAATGAAGATAAATCCTCTGCGATGGTTCGGACATGTAATGAAAATGAACGATGAACGCCTGACAATAAAAGTATACAAGGCTGAAAAGAGTGGAAAGAGAAGTAGGGGACAGCCGACAAAGAGTCGACATGATCATATAAATGTGATTTTGAAAGATGGTAATATACGAAGTCAAAATAATGAAAATAATATATGTATGACGCGACGCATGGATGTAAATGAGGCTAAACATGTATGTCAAGATAAATAATCTGGTGTTCGGTCCTCTCTCCCTACCCCATGTGTATTTTTTTGGCTCCATATAATTTTAATATTGTTTTCAACAATTCTTTTCAATTTCAAACGAATGACATACATAATATTTTATCTTTTTGTAAATCAAAAACACAAGTCATCGATTTTTAAACAGCTTTTTTTTGTATGATCAATGAATAAAATTTTATACTAAAAT
Organism: Molanna angustata; assembly: GCA_963576475.1. NCBI lineage: Eukaryota > Metazoa > Arthropoda > Insecta > Trichoptera > Molannidae > Molanna > Molanna angustata. The sequence continues at coordinate 35,254,310 of OY754964.1, read as the reverse complement.
GAAATCCCTGTTAAAATAAAAAAAACAACATACATATTTATTAAAACATCAAAAAGTACTTACGCATGAATTTATGTATAGCATGATAATATAGAATTTATATCAATTTATGATAATATCAGAATTAATTTATCATTTGTGATTATTATCAATATATTATGACCTCTTCAAAAGATATTTATAAAATTTATATTGTCTTGTGTATAAATGTGACGTATTGTCTTCTTGGAAATATTCACTGTTATATAAATATTTTGTTAATAAATATAACAAAACATTTTTACATTGACATATTACCGAATTAAATAAACGATATGAACATATTTTTTTGCTAACCCTTTTTTGCTATTTTTTTGTTTGTTTTTCTTAAATGGATAATATGAGATTATAAGTAAAATTTGTCAAAATAGTCATAATAGTCATAATTTAGTATGCCCTAACAAGGCGAAATAGGCCTATCGCGCATAATAAAATCAACGTAGATTCAAAAAGTCTTTACTTTTAATTATAGATATAACTTATAATGGAATTCTACCAAATAAAAACTTCGTCGATAATTATGAGGATATGGTTTGAATAATACATTTATGGCGTAGGTATATTTGCAGTTTCTATAATTGAAAACAGTCTATTGTGTGAGAAAAATTAATTCAAAGCAATAGAAGTTGGATGTTAACACACTTTATATCTAGTTCTTTTCACAAAGGAAAACTCTTGTCATAGACAAAGAGAAATTGAGCAAGCAAGGTTAAAATAAATTAAAAATGTAACATCAATGTCTTTTCTAATATGATATGAAGTCGTTGGTATAATTTACACTAAATAATATTTTTCAATCTTAAGGGAGTATATAAACCTAAACAACTCAATTCGAAATCGAATTTCTCAAATATGTATAACAGTGTGTTTCATAAAAAAATACCATAAGTATATTCAACATTTACCTAGTGAATGTCACACAATTTTAAAATTAAAAGTAATGTCACTTTATGTAAAATAACCTTTTTTTGAAGTACCTACTCCATATCTATGTGTCATAGAGAAATAAATCATTTGTGTGCTTAAAGAGTGCATAAAATCAAAGTGAATGACCGATACAGTTTTTTCATTTCAAGTCAGGTTTGTTCTTAAAATGCAAAATTTAACAAATTTTGGGATTCCGATAATATTTAAATCACGAATAAACCCTTTTTAACGCATGCGATAGTTACCCTAAGGTACTAACACGTTAATTCATAGTTTCATTAGGCGCTTTTTTATATATCTTGTTTTCAGTCACGAGATTTAGCGTTATATAGCAATAATCTTTTGTGATTACTTGCATGTAACATATGAGATCCAACTGTCGATGGCTATAGTACCTATATATAATTATGTACACTAAATGTTCTACTCCAAATTCTGAGTAAATCAACGCAGAGGATATATATGCTGCGAAGCTTCTTAGTTGGTGTTTTTTGACTTCAAAGTTGGAAAAACCGTAAAAATATAGACCCTGTATACAAATGTCGCGTATCCTGGCTTGAAACTTTGTCAATATGTTAATAGAATAAAATTCTCTTGAACAAATCGACAGTTGGAAAAGTTTTACAGAATCGAAAACTTTGTGCAACTAGAATTTATTGCCAATAGTTAATTTATTGAAAAATTTCTGGTATCTGAAATTACCGTTAGATTATATTTTAATGTCTTAAGCGCGTAATAAATTAATTATCGTTGATTATACGACTGCACCAAATTACTGTTATAAAAAGCAATAATAACCTAATTTTACTGCAATTATTAATATTATTCGTCAAAAAAAAAACTTCGTTCGCATTCAAAAATTTGGTTCAACTATAGCACAAGCATATGCTTTATTTAGGAAATGTATTAGGATATATGTATATTATGTAATTGTTCCAAGTACATATTATTTTTTTAAATTTTGAATTTAGTTCAAAGCAAATAGGCTGAAATAAAACCTAATATATTGTGGGCAATATATTTTCGTTTTTTTTTTCATTCTGGACACTTTCTGTTTGTTTGTAACAGTCATCAAACAACTATTGAATGTTATTATATTAAAAAAAAAACATTTTTCAGGCATTTGGACAAAAACAAATTTCCCTCACTTCCATCAAGAACTTTAGACTTTCTACCAAGTTTGACATCGATCAAGTTGGCAGGAAACCCATGGAACTGTGATTGTCATGCTCTTTATATTTCGGCGTAAGTTGTTTTCAGTTACTTCCAAAGAAGAAGGTGTAATATTATTAAAAAAGAGACCTTTAAAAAATAATTGACAAAATACAATTGAAATGTGGTAGAAACTGAAATATTACAATTAAATTTATTTATTTAGCGATTGGCCGCATATATCACAATTACAATTATTGTGATGTATATTTCAACCAGAAGATCAATGATTATTAATTTGGCGGCCATCAGTTGCATACTCATTTACAATAGAATAATTAATTAAGACAATACTTCATTTAAACTTTACTATTTATAATATGCCTCGACACATTACGGGAACTTTATACGTGAACAGGTTGTGAACGGAGTTTCAGTGGTGTTTCAAAATTAGTGATTAAGCAAATTACAACTATCTTCAAACTTATGCAAGTGCAGATCTGGTTTATCAAATTCTGTTAGATTATTTTTGTATATATTTTTCAGATGGCTTAGACTCAACGAAGAGAAAGTTTGGGATTATGCTCCTCTATGCGCCTTTCCTTGGAGTGCAGAAGGAAGGACCCTGAGTGAACTGCGTTTTCCAGATCTTTGCACTGGTCAATGGGCCAGCATGGTCAACTTGTCTCCAAGACTGCCTATAGAGAAACTACTGGCCCTCAACATCACTGTCAATCGCAAGCCACAGCAGAGATCAGAAGATAGTTATAAATAAATTGTATCTGCTTCAATAAATAAAGACTATTTTTTAATGAAATAAAATATATAATACCAAACCAAAAAATCAAGTATTTTCAAATCAAAATCTATTTTTTGAAAACAGCAAATGAATGTAGATACCTACCTAATCGGTTGTTAATTCCAGTATGCAAAATGTGTTTAGAAATTACAAAGGATTATAAATTATACTAATTTGATTGTGATGAATTTTCAAGAGACAAAAAATATAGCGATTCTCCAACAACTTTCACAAGTCTACATTTTAGATCTTTTAAAATCTAGTTGGGTCGGTGATAGAGCGCCTATCGTGCTGGATTAGTAATGCAGTGGACTAGGGTTCGAACCGAATATGTCAACAATAATACTAGCATGTTTGCTTAGTTAAGGAAATATATAGGGACTATAAGTACTTATTTCAAGGACATCTTCAATCCAAAAAACAATAATTTTAAGTCTACTATATAATTTTCACATTTGAGAAGAATTATTGTTCAACAGAAGTATAGTCTGTGTGTGTTTGTTTGTGTATGTATATGTACCCATGTATATTCCCTTATAACTTTTGATCCAATTGATGCAAAGAGCTCAAAATTTCGTTAAATATAGAATATTTTAGGTCAACAAAACGTTTATAATAACAATATTTTTAATATGAAAAATTTGTATAACTGCCTATATATCGTTAATTTATTTTGTATAAAAAAGATATACATTATAGAAGTACTTCACGAACTAAAGACGGCATCATTTCATACAATTTGTATGGCATAATACACAATATCTACGGGGACTCTCAATACTTAAATACTTTATCTTATTACATTCCATCATGTGTTACATGCAACTAGTATTACAAAAACACAAAACACGGTGATTATCAACAGTATCTTATCTTTACGGATGATGTGATTCGATATCATTTATCTGAAATAACACTCATTTAATCACGTATAAGTCGAATGTGATCATCGTCGTTCATTAATAATTGAATATTTTCCTAGTGTTTAAATTTTGTTTCTGTGATATTGTTTCATGTTTACACAGTGCAGTGGTGAAATAAATATTACACCATGGTGCCAAAACTGGGGCACGGTTTAATTTTAATATTCCTTTTGGGAATAGTGTGTAGTGTAAATGTTTATAAAGATAAAGGTAAATTATCAAATAAATTAAATTTAATTAAAATTAAAGACTAAACATATGGCTATTCTGCCCAGCTAAGTAAAAGCTAAATAAACAAAATAATTACTAAAACGCAAATAAGAAGGGGGGGCAAGTCTGGTCAACTGGCGGAATCAAAACTAACCATGTTTACCCATATCATGGATATAATTATCATAATATGGAGTTCTATGACATCTAAAGATATTATTGAACTCCATACAATAATTATATCCATGATATGGGTTATCGTGAGGGTTTTGATTTCGCCGTTCGGACCAACCAGACTTGCCCACTGAATCACAATCCATGTTTGTAAGTTCGTTTTTGTATTTAATCTTTCAAATATCGGTAATCGAAACATGTCAAAGCCATCACAAGTATCTAAATTAATTTAGTCATAGGAAAAAAATAAAAAATTAAATATTTTACGATGAAATCAATGTGTTTTTACTTACAGACAGTGAAATGGTATATTTTACTAATAAATCGTCAAAAAAATTTATTAAAAAAGAAAAATACAGTAGGAATAGGCATTATAAATTTGAATGTTTGTATGTATCTATGTATGTGTTGAATGCGCTCCTAAACCGCTCATCCGATTGCGATGAAACTTTGATGAACTGTCGAGAGTATACCAGGGATGGTTTCTGGATCAAAAATTTTTTTCTTCTTCTTCTTCTTCATCGAGTATTAGGTCATTTTACCTATGACGATGGACTATCCTGGAAACCGATCATCCGATTGCAATAAAACTTTGGTGAATTATCGAACGTATGCCCGGGATGATTTCTGGATTTAAAAAAATTTCTTCTTCTTCTTCTTCTTCATCGGGTATCAGGTCATTTTACCTATGAAGGTGGACTATCCTGAGAACCGTTCATCCGATTGCAATGAAACTTTAGTGAATTGTCGAGCGTATGACCGGAATAGTTTCTGGATTAAAATTTTTTTCTTCTTCTTCTTCTTCATCGGGTATCAGGTCATTTTACCTATGAAGGTGGACTATCTTGGGAACCGTTCATTCAATTTCAATGAAACTTTGATGAATTGTCGAGTGACTGAAGGGACGGGAGTAACTGAAGGGACGGGAGTAACTGAAGGGACGGGAGTAACTGAAGGGACGGGAGTAACTGAAGGGACGGGAGTAACTGAAGGGACGGGAGTAACTGAAGGGACGGGAGTAACTGAAGGGACGGGTGAAACTGAAGGGACGGGTGTAACTGAAGGGACGGGAGTAACTGAAGGGACGGGAGTAACTGAAGGGACGGGAATAACTGAAGGGACGGGAGTAACTGAAGGGACGGGAGTAACTGAAGGGACGGGAGTAACTGAAGGGACGGGAGTAACTGAAGGGACGGGAGTAACTGAAGGGACGGGAGTAACTGAAGGGACGGGAGTAACTGAAGGGACGGGAGTAACTGAAGGGACGGGAGTAACTGAAGGGACGGGAGTAACTGAAGGGACGGGAGTAACTGAAGGGACGGGAGTAACTGAAGGGACGGGAGTAACTGAAGGGACGGGAGTAACTGAAGGGACGGGAGTAACTGAAGGGACGGGAGTAACTGAAGGGACGGGAGTAACTGAAGGGACGGGAGTAACTGAAGGGACGGGAGTAACTGAAGGGACGGGAGTAACTGAAGGGACGGGAGTAACTGAAGGGACGGGAGGTTATGAAGGGAAGGGAGGTACTGAAGGGTCTGAAGGGTCTGAAGGGACGGGAGGTATTGAAGGAATGGGAGGTACTGAAGGGACGGGAGGTATTGAAGGGACGGGTGGTACTGAAGGGACGGGGGGTAAGGAAGGGCCTGAAGGGATAGGAAGTACTGAAGGGACGGAAGGTACTTAAAGGCCTGAAGGGACGGGAGGTACTAAAGGGCCTGAAGGGACGGGAGATACTGAAGGGATGGAAGGGCCTGAAGGTTCGGGAAGTTCTGAAGTGCCGGGAGGTATTGAAGGGCATGAAGGGATGGGTGGTACTGAAGGGATGGGAGGTACTGAAGGGCCTGAAGGGACGGGAGGCACTGAAGGGATGGGAGGTACTGAAGGGACGGGAGTAACTGAAGGGACGGGAGGTACTGAAGGGACGGGAAGTACTGAAGGGACGGGAGGTACTGAAGGGTCTGAAGTGACGGGTGGTAATGAAGGACCATTTTTAATTATACAGGCAATACGAAGTTTGCCGGGGGTTCACTAGTATACATATATAATAATATATACATATTTCGGCCATCACAGCTTAGTTGGTTATGTACCTATCTGACTGCTGATCTAAAGTCCCGGGTTCGATTCCCGGTGAAGACACAGTTTCTAATTGTGTTTTCATTCTGGATCTATGAGATGATTAATGTCATTAGTCTCCAGAATGTAGCAACTTGGGTGTGTGTTAAATTAATATTTGACATAGTACCTGGTAGATGCTCGAATAGTACCAAGTATAATATAATATAATACTGGAAATATTGATGTTTTTTTAAGAAAAAGCATCAAAATTCCTTACTTTATGTTAATTCATACTTATTTCCTTTTCGATTTTATTATTATATGAAATTCCTGTGTTTTTACATAGCATAGCAGTATTGTTTTTAATCGCAAAGTTCCCTAACAATAAATATGTATTTATCAAAAGTCTTGTCATTGGGTGTATGTTCAATTAATATTTGTTAGTTGCCCGAGAAGCATTGCAGAGTAAAATAAAATAGTCAGAGTCATGCGTGAATATAATTTATCAAGCTCTTAGGCTATCCATTTCTGGCTCCAAAGACTGAGATAGGCCGGACACAAGTACAAAATGCCTATCCGGGAAAAGGTTCTATCCGGGGGGATAAACACAAGGTTGGCAGACCCATGCTAACAACTGACGCAAGACAACTGGTCCAGGTGTCACACTAGAAGACGACGGCCGAGGATAAGTATAAGGCGTTGGAGGCTGAAGTCAAAGGAGGACAAGACTCGTAATAGGCTGTAGCGTAAATAACTGTTATTTTCTCAAGTGATGCTTGCTTCTTTGTGATGGAAACACTGGTTTTTTTAAAGCAATAACCAAAATGGCGATAAACTAGCCACTTGCACAGGGTGCAAGGATGTGTTTATTATTACAATTGTTAATTACATCATGCGTCAGGTTTTTATTTAACATGGCATCGTAGGGGACACCAGCTATTCGAATTTTGGTCGAGTATACTCTTCCGAAGAATCGCACTACGCAGCGTTGGGGAGGGTTTACAATCTGCTCAGGAAAATATGAACTCGGAACATTAAAAGACCCGTGTTTTAAGAAGGTGAACACACAGAATTCGGAAGATCATTCCAGAGTCGGTCTGCTAATAAAAGAGTTCAAGAAGCGACTAGTTCGTGTATTATGTTGAAGGTTTATTCTTCAAATAATATTTATTCTTAACAGTCAAAATTTTTATTTTGTTTTTGTATTTTTTCTCGGGCAACTAAGGAATCGAACCCGGGACCCATGGATCAGATATTTTAGCAACTGAGCTAAGAATTATAGTCGATTGTTGAGCATTCGTTATTTAGTAATGTTATCTCACAAATTAACAAACAACATCTTGTTCACTAACATGCTGTTTTATCGCAGTAAGTTGAAGAAATGAAAGACCTGATTAGACAGTATTTATTTTGATGCCGTCAAATTTTCAAATGAAGCAATTATTTTATTCTCAAATCTCTTTTCGATATGAGAAGCTGTGTAAAAACGTAATGCATTTCCCCGATGGCAGCAATGTCGTTGGTTGAAATCACAATATGAAATTCTGAATACAAACAAGCGAGCTGTAACAACTTTCTGGTACGAATGTATGTTCAGTTATTTTGAGCTGATAAATATATTATTCAGTACTAATACTAATTGTTGAATATTGTATCGAATTCAGACAATATGTTTTCTTCATTTTGATTGGAGTTTAGACAACAATATTTATGTAAGAAATTATTTTCCACTTTCCCTGTTCGTTAAAAATCGAATTAAATATTACGTTTGAATCAAAAACCGAATGAATCGTATGGAGCCACTATGTACTCTAGGTACTAAAGGTTCTAAATACAGAGAGAATATAGTAAAATAATATTACTAAATTCTGTCTATTAAATATAAATGTCCACAAGGTTTCTAAAAATTGTATTAAGAGGGCATATAACGCTAGTGACTGAAAGCATGATATATATAAACCGCCTATAGCACTATGAAGTTGAGTATTAGTAAGGGTAAATATCGTTTATTTATATTATCAGGATTTTAAGAATACAACTTACTTGAAATAAAAAAAAATTCTGTCTGTCATTCATTTTGATTTTATGTACTCTTTAAGCATATAAAATATCAATTCATTTACGACACAGTTTTGGAGTTATTTAAAAAAATGCTGTAAAAAAGGATATTTATAATATTTATTTAGGGGAATTCATGCTGAATTTCAAAATTGTGTCGATCTGTCGAATTTTGTTGTGACGAACATTCACTAGATAAATGTTGAAAATACTTTTGATATTTTTTTTAGAAACACACTAACATATTTGATTTCAAATTGGGTGTTTAGGTTTATATATCCACTTAATAAATCATTAGGAGATTTTCTCTGCATAGATTGTGGTTGTTTTCTTCTCCAGAAACGTATTCTCGGGATGCTGTCTCTGTCTTTTTTCAAGTAAAGTGATTACCTGATGGTAAGTATACCATTGGCCGCATGCAATATGTCTATGGAGTTCAGGACCTCTCCATCCTGCTTATGTTGTCCCTCCAAAATCTTCTAATGGATCAGCTTCATCGTTTGGTATCCTCGGTCCTAGATATTGGATGTTTCAATAATAAAAATACTTTTTAGCCTGATTTATAAATAATAAATTTTTTTTTATTCCAGTCTGTGAGCAGGGGGGTGCAATGCTACACAAACCATATTTTTACATACAAAATATACATTAAATGTTACAAAAGAAGAAAATATTTTCCAGAATATAGATTTTATACAACAAAAAAAAATGAGAAGAAAAAAATAACAAATGAGTTTATATGAAATATTAGAAAAGAAAAACACTGTAGAAATGATATAATTATCGTCTTTCACTTCTATCATCTAACACTTCTGTCCATCTTTGTGATAGCCTCGGACATTGGTGCCCCTGTACAGCCCTTATGATTGAGTTAGGGTTTGTCCATATCCTCTCACGGAATGCGGCGATTCGATGTCTGAGGACACCAATCCCTGACATCGCCTCTCTGCAAACATAGTTGAAGCGCTGCTATATCGTTTATATCCGAAAATTATTCTATGTGATATTCTGATAATCGCAATGTTTATTTTTTATTTATTTAAAGGAAACTGCATAGTTGATGGAATTGATTTAAATGCTTTATACACTCCAGTCGACATCATTGATACTGATATAGGCGTGATAAAATCATATGCCACGAAAAATCTGAAAAGTAAGTTCCGTCAATGCAATTTATTACTTACAACTGTAAAATATTTCTATAATAATGTTTAATTTATATAAAGTCATTATTGCGCCGCTTCACTACTGATATTATTCATAGTAGGTATTTAATTCATCAAATCACAATCGTCACTTGCTGATCATACTGTTTCAATATTTCAATTACATATAATGAACTAGTTATTAATATTATGTTGTTCGAATATAATTATACATATCATCTCAAATAAAATATGCAGGTTTTAAATAATATCTTATTGGTTATTATTTAAAACCTGCATCACTGATTGTTATTCGTCAAGTAGGTATAATCGAATTGTTATGTGAATTATGTCTACATCTAATCGCATATATCTTTTATTTCAGAAATAACTTATAGTGATGATCCGTATACATATGCCACGATTGAATACAATGACAATGACTTAATGACATTGGCGTTAACCGATTCGTTCAAAGAATACGAAGAAACTCAAACAGAAACTACATTTATAACAATCGTAACATTGGAATGCGAATCCGGTTCATCGTCGTTGGTAAATTTGATCATTTATTATTCAATATACTTATGTTGGATAAGAAACGAATGTAAATTAAAAATGTTTTAATAAAAGGGATATTGATAATTATATGAAAAAATACATTAAAATACCACACCATTTTCTGTGTGTGTCTCATAAAGAAAACAAATATTAAAAGATTAAATGTCAAACGTGCGACGAAGAAAGCATACAAGACGAAAAGAGGTTGAAAGAGAGTTCAACATAATATTCCAACTGTCGATTTGTTCAAGAGAATTTATTTAAAATATCGACAAAGCCAAGATACGCGAGATTTCTATGCGGGGTCGTGTGTGTGTGTGTGTGTGTGTGTGTGTGTGTGTGCGTGTGCGTGTGCGTGTGCGTGTGCGTGTGCGTGTGCGTGTGCGTGTGCGTGTGCGTGTGCGTGTGCGTGTGCGTGTGCGTGTGCGTGTGCGTGTGCGTGTGCGTGTGCGTGTGCGTGTGCGTGTGCGTGTGCGTGTGCGTGTGCGTGTGCGTGTGCGTGTGCGTGTGCGTGTGCGTGTGCGTGTGCGTGTGCGTGTGCGTGTGCGTGTGCGTGTGCGTGTGCGTGTGCGTGTGCGTGTGCGTGTGCGTGTGCGTGTGCGTGTGCGTGTGCGTGTGTGTGTGTGTGTGTGTGTGTGTGTGTGTGTGTGTGTGTCTATTTGTCTATATTTATACCAATTTTTTATGGCTTTTGAGATATGTATATGTAAAAATAAAGCATAAATTTAAAAGTTGATAACCCCTGGCTGAAACAAAACTTCGAAATTATGACGATAAAAGTTTTGTAAGCTTAAAATTTTCTATACTTTCTGAAATTTTAGGCTTTGTTTATCTATATAGTGTTTTACGGCTATCCACTCGTCTACGAGTGATCCTAGACTTTGTTTATCAAATTCATCAAAATTTATAAGGGGACACAAACACACACACAGACACACTAAATATCTACATGTTTAGAACATATATGATGTGAAGCCTCTAAGGTGGTGTTTTATGACTTCAAAAAACCATGACATAATACCATGACTATAAAAATATAGACATAAAGAGAAAAAAATCTCTAGAACAAATCGACAGTTGAATCATTTGGAAGACACCAAATCTGATCCAACCGGCGAAATCAAATACCCATATCATGGATATAATTATTATATGGAGATCTACAATATCTTTAGGTGTCATAGAACTCCATATGATAATTATATCCATGATATGGGTAATTACGAGGGTTTTGATTGTTTACCACTCCTGTTTTTTTTTTCACTCATAACTAATATAAAAAATGGGGGCAACATAACGACACAAAAATATATATTCATTTCGGTGAATTTGGTTTCCCAAAAAATGTGACTTCGAACAATTCACTTTCGAAGTTTATTCTGATAATTAATTAACTTTTGATACATTGTGTTTCGTAAAATTGTTGATTCGAACAATTGACTTTCGAATAATTTTTATGTGACCATTTTTTTGTGTGACGTTCGGTTCTCTCTGATAACCTCGAATATTTGAAACAATATTTTTAAATTCAGTTTATTTTATGATGATGAGATGGCAGAACGGTTAGCGCGCTGGGTTAGTAATCCAGTGGTCGCGAATTCGAATCCTGCCAACTGGAATTCCTTATAACAGGACCTTGGACCAAATTATTTATTACTTTATTATTTTTTTTATTTTTTATTTTACAATTCTTTTGGAGAATAACAGCTATCAATTATAGTTTTTCAATTGGGATAACAACCGAACAGCCAATTATAGGTCTCCGCTGGTCGGAATAAATAAATATATTTTTGACGGAAAGAAAAACACAAATTTACGGGAAAAAAACGAACAAATTCTAAAAATTTCTAAAAGCACATAAAATTGTTCAAATATAAACGTTATATTAGATTGTAAAAAAACCTACCATACCTACTTGTTATAATTATGATTTATGTTTACAGAGGTTTAAAATCAACATAAACGATACAAACAATCATTATCCATTTTTTGTGGGAAAGGACGATTTCACGTACACCATAATAGTACCAGCTGGAAAGGGCACTCCAATTGTCCCTTTGTATGGAGAATTAGGTGCTCAAGACTATGATCTAACAAACGAGGGAATCGACTTTGATTTATCAAATAATGAATTGTTTACAATAAAACAGAGATCAGTGGGAGGTGATAAAAAGAAAGTTTTCTACGCGACCTTAGAACTGGCCAAACCAATATTAGAAATGTCAGATCCGATGAAATTGACGGTTTTCGCAAAGGTATTTATTTTGAGATACTAAATTTTAGACTAATCATTTTGTATCACTCCGAAAACTACAATAGCTGTTATTTTTAACCTTTTTTTAACTTCACTTATCTGCATGTATGTACCTATAGGAATTTTGCAATAGATATTTATCTAACTTTCCGACCATTTAGAGCTCTGAAACCCGATGACAACGCATATAAAAACTGCTTTGCTCCGTTCACAATGAACACCGAATGCACTTAGTAACGCTCTAAGCCGTTCATAATGACCGGAAACAAACGCTCGAAAGACACTCTGTGGCGTTCAGATTGAACGTCGAGTGTACGCACCAAACGCTCGGTAAAATTGTGAATTTGTGTAAATTGTGAAAAATGACAGTTATAGTATCTGTTGACTACTATTTTATCTGTGGAATGATGACTTCTATTTGTTTCTGTATTTATTATGTCAGTTGACATTATTTATGATGAGAATATGCATTCACAAAGAGGTTAATATATATAAATATCATTCAATATTTTCCAATAAAAGGTCAGAGATCATTTTTTACTTCACTGCCCAATTGTTGTCTTTCGATGAAAATATAACCTAAAAAGAAGAGACATTTATGATAAATGACATTTAACATTTATAACGCCCAATGCAGCGTTCAGATTGAAACGCCGCTCGAAAGCGTTCAGTGAAATTGGTGTGAAAAACGCCATAATCTGCAACTTCAGGTACATTCGACGTTCGACGTCGAGCGTTGTCTCTGAACACAGCCCTTGATTCATTTGATGTTTTGGTGAAATAAAACAATGTTGTTTTTCATACAAAGCATTTCCGGCTGAGTGTTGATCAAAATTGAATTTAATTCAGTTACATGTATTTAATGTTGAATCAGTTGAAATTATACATTTCTAAATATAAATGTATCTGCATTTATATTCTTACAATAAATATATATTTATTTATATTCATTTCAACGTGGGTGTCCTCGATTTTTGTTTATTTTCTTGTTTATATTTATTAGGATAAACATCCTACTGGAGATGTCGTAAAAGAGGCAAACATCACAATTTTAATTAAACCCGATCCTGACGTTCAGATACCGATGTTGCCAAAATTTGACAAGACTTTTTATTCAGGAACATACAAGGATGGAAATTTAAAGATCGATGACATAAAAATTATAAAGGGATTTGATAAAACCGTTTCGTTTGGAATTGTTGCTGGTAAGTTCAATATTATGGATATTTTCTTGATTGGATTGATACAGCAGTAAAGAACCTGTAGGTAAACTATCATCGTGCTGTGAGGCTTAGAAAAGTGCTTCCACTCTTTTCGAAAATACAACAGGCAACAATCAATCAATCAATCAACAGCAATCTCACATCATAGTTCAGCAATGAGGTTCACCGCCCATTATAAATGTTGTGAGATTGGTGTGTGGGTATACACGCGTGTGTTGTGCTCCTTTTTATAAGGTAATGCACACCCACACACCTGTCGCTGGTCACCCCACATTGTTGTATATGCCGTGATGGTATGAATAAAAAAATGAATGAATTATACATCACGAGTAGGTATACCTGTTTATGATTTACTGGTTTATTTATTTATTTATTTTATTAACGGCGTTTGCCATTTACAAGAATAATTCAAAAGATACAAAATATAGTACATAATGTGTGATAATGTATATATATAAAAAAAACAAACATATCCAATCAATAAACCATGAAAATAAAGCAAGAAGAAATCAATACAAAGAAAAACTTATAAAAAATACATATAAAAATACATACAAATAAAATTTAACCAAAAAATAAAGAGAAAACAAATGAAAGTAGGTATAAAATGAACAAATAAACAATATAGGTAAAGCAGGTATGAATAATGAAGAATAAAATTAAACACGATCAGTGGAATTTAACCCGTAGGGTATTTCTGTGATTATTTATATTGCCTATAAACAGATCAATATGACTAGCATATTCATTGCTCAACCTCTGAATTCTGTTCAGTGCAGAATTGTGATGCGCTAGTGTGCGGGAATTGTCACAATAAAATTGGTTTGTATCGCGAGTACCCACACGCGGTACATGAAAGTTGATGCGCATCAGTATTTCAGGGCTGTCCACGCTATGCATAATGATTTTAAACAAGAAAAACAAATCGGTGAGTTTACGCCTATCTGAAAGCTTTAACAAATGCATTGATTTTAAAAGAAAGTCATAATTTAATCTTTCGATTGGTATACCCATTTTAAAATTTACAAAACGGAGAAATTTATGCTGAATTTTTTCTATAGAGTCCGAGTGGACTCGATAATAGGGTGACCATATTGAAGAGTTGTACTCGACAATGCTTCTTACAAGTGATGTATAAAGTAATTTTAATGTATACAAATTTTTGAAATCTTTGGAAATTCTTAAAATGAACCCCAAAGTTTGAAGTCCCGTAGTGCAAATATTATTTATATGTTTAACAAATTAGAGATTTTCGTCAAACGTTACGCCCAAATCAAGAATTTCTGCCTGGTATTCTAACTGTATATTATTTATGGTGTACGTGAATATAATGGGATTTTTAATTTTGAAGAAACGTATATATTGACACTTCATAATGTTTAAGTAAAGTTTATTTTTTTGGCACCAACTGTTAACATTATTCAAGGCAGTTTGCAAGATTAAGCAATCGCTTATATTATTGATGATTCGATATATTTTCATGTCGTCCGCAAAGAGAAGTACTTCAACATTTTCGAGAATATCAACTATATCGTTTATGAAAAGTATGAAAAGGACAGGTCCCAAATGGGAACCTTGCGGGACATCAGACGATGCATGAAATATATATGATGTGACATTATTTATTTTTACTGCTAGCTTTCTACCTGACAAGTAACTTATGATCCAATTTAATAAATTACCGCATATTCCCTGGTTTAGTAATTTATTTATTAGAATTTTATGACATACTTTGTCGAACGCTTTGCTGAAATCTGTGTAAATGGAATCTATTTGTTGTTTATTTGTGGAATCTATTTGTGGTTTACCGGTTTCTACTATAGATATAAAATGTGATTACATGAAAATTCTTCGAAACACAATTGTTCGAATGCGTAATTGTACGAATAACATTTTTTTCGAAAATCAGTTATCAGAATGACAATTGACCGAAAGCAAATTATTCGAACTAACATTTGTTGGAAAACCAATTGACCGAATTTAATATATTTTTGTGTCATTATGTTGCCTCCTTTGACATATTTGTTGCCAGTAAAATATATTCGATGAAGACTATTATTACTTGTATTATTGTTGAGTACCAATGAGATATAGGTCATTGGTTGGGTACGTATGTTTGCACATTTTTAATAACTGATGTTTGACAGCGCGGTAAGTCGCCATGTTGTTTATTCCATAGATTTTTATTATACATAATATACTATGTAGATGTAGTACTCCATGCAAAAAGTGAGTCATGGAATATCGCGGTTGACAACATATTTCAGTTTTCCTTACATTTCAACACATCCTAAATAAGATTTCTCTAAATTTAAATTAACAAAGTGTTTTTTTCGACAAATAAATCCGAAAACAATTCACATTAGTCGTTATTATGGAAAAACGATGTACTAAAACGTCAAAAATCCTCCGGAAAAATGCCTCACTTCGATTCATACAAAATTTGCTAACTACGTCATCTAGTATATTATAGTAAAAATCTATGTTTATTCCTCTCACAATACTACCAACATGACGTCATAAAAATTCGAACAATTGTAAATTCTGATAATTGTGTGTTCGGAAAATTGTTTATCGAAAAAATGTGATTCGATTAATTGCCATTCGTAAAATTGATTTTCGTAAAATTGAGCATTCGAATAATTGTTTTTCGAATAATTTTCCTGACACCATAAAATGTATATAGCTACTACGTCTCATACAAAATTTATGTACTTTTGGTCAATATGTTAAAAATCTGCCAAAAAAATTGTTGTGTTTCAATTTCATTTTTATGTTAGAATATTTTTTTTTTATTTTGATTTGTCTCCTTGATTTTGATTTAGTGATGAACAGTATTGATGATGTTTCTAGGAGTTCTACAGTAACATAATATGATATTGAAATTTAAATACTCAATGTATGTGAATCCAATAGATCAGAATATGATGAATGTGATAATTCAGATACACTTGTAATTATTTATATACATATGATTAATATATTAGAAGAAAAAATATATAGGTATAATGTAATGTAACATAATATAATGTTATGGAAAATTATGTAATGTAGTGTGATATAATCCAATATGATAAAATGTAATACAAAGTTATGCAATATGATATAATTAATTTAATATGATAAAATTAATATTGTAAATTATAATATAATATAGACCCCCAACACGTATAGGTTCTCGCCAACCTAACGGGGTACACTATAATATTAATGTGTTATGTATCTTAATTGTTAATTAATAAGTACATAAAAAAACTTTATTTACTTATTTTCCATTTCAGATAGCTTGGTAGAAAAATACATAACTTTTGAAAGTACTGAAAACGTAGCTACGATTAAACTGAAAAATGGGCAAATTCCCGATGTTGATTTAGAAGGAGTGAACAATTTTCTGTTTTCTTTTAAGGCATCTAAAACAGATGTCGAGGATGTCCTTACGACCATATTTATAGCAATTCCAAAGGGTATGTTTTCTGACTGATTATTTAATTCTGTAAATTAATGTTACTTGTTTGTTTTTTTCCATTGTAATCACGTGGAAAAAATATTTTTTTTAATATTATTTTTGCTAAAAATAAATGTTTCCAAGCATATGATTTTAGTTGCGGAAATAATATATTTGCAACGACACAAAATTTTCGTAACTTAGATTAATATGTATTTACTAGGAATTAGATAATTATTATGTTTACAGTCATTAACAATGACTGACGTAGGTACATTTATTATCAACACTTTACTAGATATTTATTAGATAATATCATGCTTTTCGTACCATTTTAACTAATGAGAAAATATTTGCTTTTATAAATATAAATTGTTCTACTACAACAATATAACAATTATACCAATTCAATCAATTAGAAACGAATTATCAATTTATTTATTTTATTATACCTGGTTCATTTTAAAAACAATTTAATTATTATTGTTTAATAATACATTTTTTTACAATACATTTTATTATTGTTTTGTTTGTGTATTGTTTTTATATATTTGTTGTACAACGTGAATTATTTATTTCTATAAATATAAGCTAAAATTTTGAAATCGCATCTCATTGAAATGATTTCGGTATCTTGTTTTTTTTTTTATTCAAAAACATTTTTGAATAACTAGAGACTGATAAAATGTTTCCCTAATATGGCTTCTTCTTAAGATACATGTAGGTACCAATCATTTTAAAATAACCTTAATTTCATAAAAATACAGATTTGAAAAATACGAAATACACATAATTATAAAATTATTTAAATGTTGTTCAATATTGAACTCTTAAAATATAATTATCTTGATTAAAAATTATGATTATTATGAATTTCTGTTAACAAATTTCTCATGCAAATACATTTTGCTTTTTGAGTTGGGAACACTGGTTATTTGGAAGAAAAAAACTCAGGGTGCAATATATAACATTGAAATTATTTTTAATAGTTAATTTTGTAATAATGTGTTTATTATTATTACCTATACATGCTTATTATGTGTACTGACTTAATGATAAAATAATCACACTTAATTAAAGACAGTTCAAGATTACAGTTTGAGACTCCCAGTTATGAAGGAACTTACAGTGGCACGGGAGTTATCATTGATGGAATTAAAATTATAAGAGAAGACACGAGTGGGATTCAATTTCAGTTGACTGGAGGTACTTTATAACCATATTACTATTTTGTTTTATTTTATTTAAAGTACACAAACAATAACTGGACAAGTAAACTGGTGATATATAATATAAAAAAAAATATTCACGCCCAGCATCAATTAAATGTATACATTATTACCTTCTTAATTAATTTAGTAGCGTAAGAAAAAAACAATGAATATTAAGTAAGACAAAAGTTGAAACTATAATATATGCTAGTGTGGGTGTGTATGTGTGGGTGTGTGTATGTATGTGCGGGAACTTTTATGCGATGCACCCAATTTATCAGAGTGGAAAGTTAAGATTATGGCAGAATGCTTAATAATTTCTTATTTATTGTAATCAATGGAGAGTTAAAAAGATCTGCATCACTAATCTGGGAGTTATAAAAATGGGAAGTGCGGTATATGAAGGAGTTCTGTCCGGCATTAGTGTTGCAAATGGAGAGGTTAAGTACATAAGTCAGTCAGTCTACAGTCAGTCTATGTATTATATTTTAATACTTTTCATTTCATTGGAAAGAAACACTCAATCTAGACATCGTCACCTTCATCTCAAGAACGAGGATGGCGGTTACACTCAGTCACTCGACGAATAGTCCGTCTCCTGTAATAGGACAAATTGTAAGGTTTCTGTAATCGAAGATCCTGTACCAGATCTCATACCACCCACTCTTTCCACTACGAGATTATCAAGGTTATCAAATTGGTACACAGAATTACTTAAATGAATGGGTTAAATAATTAGATGGGTGGTGGCAGAGTGAATAGTAATCCAGTGGTCGCGAGTTCGAATCCTTCCTCGACCGATTTCGTTCACCTATATGTACCACAAGCATTTACGCTTAATTTAGGAAATGTATGAGGATGTATATGTACTTGTATTTAGAAGAAATTCATTAATTTAAAATAAAATATACATATTTATTTAAAAAAAAATTGATTATACGACTCCACCAAATTACCTACTGTTATAAAAAATAATAAAAACTTATGTAATGAAACCAGTTATTCATATTATTTGTCTGTAATATACTTATTTTGTGATACTGTTTTTTTTAATATTGATAATCAATCAGCACTAGAAAAAATATGTGTCGGTATAATATATATCTTATTATTATTTTTAATTTGTGTTATTTTAGAGTCAGATAATTACTTTGACTACAATTTCCTTGATGATACAATATCCATAATAGTTAAAGAGTCGATTCCTGATGAAATCTTGGATAAAAATAGTAAATTAGTGTTGATTCTAACAGCAGAGGCAAAAGCAGGGAGTGCATCAGCAGCAATAATTATAAATATCCCACCAAAAAGTAACTATTAAATATACTTATATTTTTGTTTTTCAATCTACAAATAATACAAAAAATATATTTATAAATAATCATTTATTGAACTGATTATTATGAGCCATTCTTCGAGCCATATCATGGAGACAAGTCCCGTCGAAAAGTGAAACCAAAACCCTCATGATTACCCATATCATGGATATAATTATCATATGGAGTTCTATAATATCAAAACATATTATAGAACTCCATTAGATAATTATATCCATGGTATACTACAACGATCAACCTTCAATTTTGATAAAAACCTTCTAAATGTGAGATTTCATTCCAAGATTTTACGCCGTCAATTCTTAAAAAGCGCATCTTGACCAATTTGTCTAATGAATGGGAAATGTGAAGCCTTGTAAAAAGAACAGCTTACAAAATGATACAAATAACTGTACCATTCAAATCCTGGTTTCATGGGAAAAATCTCAAAAAGATATGTTATTTCTATTTGAGATGTATTCTCTTATTTTACTCAATATTACGTAGAATGAGAATTGGTCACTTCAAAAACCTTCACAAAATACATAAGGAACAGTCATTTGTGCGAGTGTGGAAAGGTGGAAACTTTATATCGCTAATTCATGGAGTGTGACTTATATTTATTTATTTATTTATTTAATAAAATAACAATCATACATTAATAATAAAAAGAATTACAAACAGTATCTTAAAATTAAATTATTTAAGATCTATTCATCCCTCAGTTGAGATCAAATCTCGTGTTCGAGGGAGGAGCACAGTCATTTGTGCGGTTCATTTATTTCAATAACATATAATATTACTAAGAATAACACGCATAGATTTACATTAATATTACGTGAACTGGTGAACAGTTTACGGATGTATTCTCACCAATGGAGCACTCTAGTACACGAAGCGCATACTGAGAGAACTGAGAGCCCCACTAGTATCATGTTTACCGTCCACCGTCACGAAACAAAAACCACTAACCGCAAAAACTGGAATACAATTCACATACATTAATTACATGAAGAACAAATTAAAATAATTTACTGATAAAAAAAATCATGTTTTCTTATATAATAACAGACAACATCAAAAAATTATATGTACACATAGCATATCATCAAAAAAAGTATACCTACACACAACTTGACATCAAAAAAAAAATTACACTCACAATTTGGCGTAATTTGGAAATAAAAAAACAAAGATCTATCACTGGATGTAGGTGCGTGTACCTCTGCCTGTTAATATGTCACATCACCCCCTAAATATATCTAAAGTTTACTCAAACACATCAAAATTCACTGATTTAAATAAAAAAAACTTTAAGAGATATTCTCATTATATAAATTGAACTCCCTTTAATCATACACACATTCGTTGTGTCATGGCACACATCACCTGAACTCCATATAATCATACATACATTCATTATGTCATGGCACACATCACCTGAACTCCCTATACATAAGCATACAAACATTCGTTGCGTCATGGCACACATCACCTGAACTCCATATAATCATACACACATTCAATATGTCATGGCACACATCACCTGAACTCCATAATATAAGCATACACACATTCGTTGCGTCATGGCACACATCACCTGAACTCCATATAATCATACACACATTCATTATGTCATGGCACACATCACCTGAACTCTCTAATATAAGCATACACACATTCGTTGCGTCATGGCACACACCCATAGGAGGGGGGTCGCCTTGAAAAATAAAATTCGACACGTCTCTGATGAATTTTTTCCACTGACGAATGTTGCAAAGCCATGAAATCTGACATCTTCCTATTTCTCGAAGAATCTCCATTTTTCCTTTCATTATATTATGTACTTTAGCAATTGGCATTTTCTTTCAGCTCCTCCAATAATATTACAATTTGATAAGACGTATTACAATGGAGAATATAGCTTTGAAAATAATGCACTGAGCCCCATTGTCGCAGTTTTGGTAGAACAATACGAAAATATTGATTTCGTTCTAACAGGAGGTTTGTAACAATTTTATGACTATAAAATATGACAAAATCAAATTATTTTCCAATTGAGTCGTGAATACTAAATTGTATTTTAATATGATATTTTGATAGCCAGTAAATTTAATTTATATGTATTTTAGTTTATAAAAATACTTCCATTTTTTTAAAGTGCGATTAGGTAGGTACCTAATTTTAAATATTTTTTTAATTTAAAGATTTCATTATCAGATCGATATATCTTTGTTTTTTATTATAGATTCATATTAGCTTTCAATGCATTTCTATTATTTTTGTGTTTTTACAAATTCATCGAGAGTTTTGTAGATACATACTATACGTAGGTACCTACCTGTGTTTTAAAATTAATTTATTATTTATTTTTGTTACAAGATTACATTTTGTTGTACCTTTTAGGATTTTTACAATTTCGTTTTATTTTTAAATTATAGGTTTAATTTTTAAAAATTATACTTATGTTTATCTTTTGTATTTTGTTTTAATTCTTGTGTAATTCTGTTTTTGTATTGTAGGTATTGTACATTTTTTTGCTATTTTTGCGTTGAGTGATTAAATAAAATGAAACAAAAGTTAAGTTTATTATGTTCTATCTTTTTAATTCTAGAATACGACACATATTTTGACACAAGTGACCAAGGCAAGAATGTGAATATTATCAAAAAACTCGATATACCCGAATCAATATTACAGGAGACGAAATTGATTACACTTAGTTTGAACGCTATTAAAAATGGTGCTATTTCAGCTGTAACAGTAATTAATATCGATTTAATTGCAAAGAAAGGTATGTTAGAATATTTTTATTTGATTTATAATATTTATTTGTTTACCGAGCTTTTTTTTCATAATAATAATAATGAACACTTCCTTGCACCCTACGCAAGTGGCGAGTTTATTGCCGTATGGCAATTTCTTCCAACTAACCAGTGAAATAATATTACAAATAAATTTATAAAAAATATATAATGATATGATATGGTAAAATTGTTACATTTCCTCATCAAAAAGAATAAAACCTTGTGCTTGATGACGAAATCATTTGATATTAGATAATAGGTAGGTATAATAGATACATAGTTATACATCAGTGAAAAAAAATCAAAAAACAAATATAGGTAGGTAGGTACATAAAAAAACAATAGAAAATGGGCAATTCGATTCAATTTTGGTCATATCAATACATACATCATTACATACAACAGTTTAGATTGTGAAATATTTTTTCAGTCTTTTTTTGAACATTTTAAAATCATTAATGCGCGGTCGGTGGTGAGTGTTTGTGAAGTGCGGACGTGTGTCTCATTGTATGCTGTTCCAGCAAACTCGATAAGTTTTGATTTATTTTTATTTTGAAATTTACATTTGTACTTATAACTTACTAACAAAGCTGTATTAACTTATTATTTCGTTTAATATTGACTTTACTTTCATTTTATTTACGTTTGGGTTATTTAATTATTTTACTTAGATATAATTGTTACCTGTTAAAACTTGTTTACGTGTTGTTTGCGAAGCGGCTCGAGGCGGTGACGTATTTCGTCGTCACCGACCCGTTACTCGCACGGATTCTGATATTGTATATAAATATTTTTCTTTCTGATTAGTTATTTTTTACCACATATAGTGATTTTAAGTTTCATATTGTTTATTTTTCATTTATATACGTACATATATGTGTTTTATCATCACATGGAGTGATTATATGTAAGTTTCATATTGTTTATTTCTCATTTTATATATACTTATAGGATTTATTCCTAGATTATATCCAAGTTTTTGTTTTTTTTTTTTTTGTTTTTAAAATGGATGAGCCAGAACCCCCTGATACTGGCGGTACTCACCGCAAACGCGGAAGATTTGACAAATTAGATCCGGAAAGTAAAAATATAAAACAATTTCCAGTTAATAATGAGGTTGAACCCCCATCAACAAAAAAAAACTTTACAAATGAATACTCTCTTCTTTCGTCTCCTCCATTCCTGGTAGTGGTCGAGAGTAAAATAAACGGCAAACCCATATGCGGAAATATGCGCTAAGGGAAATATAACAGGCATAGTTCCTGGTGGAGTTCGAGCGGATAGCAGAACAAAAATTGCAATCACGTTCAACACTCCTCAAAATGCTAATAACTTCTTGTCTAATAAGACAATATCTGAAAACAACCTCAACGCGTTTATCCCTAACTATAAACTCTTCAAATCTGGAATTGTTCGTGGAGTCCCCGTTGACTTAAATGATGAAGAAGTCTTAAAAAATATTGTTGTGCCTGTTCCCTTTGGCAAGGTTTCAAAATTGCGCAGACTCAACCGAAAAGTCACGACCCCCGATTCATCCGAATGGAAGCCCTCAACAACGATTCTATTAACATTTGAAGGGCAATCATTACCAGACCGAGTGTTTTTGTTCTACAACTCGTTGAAAGTAGAACAATACATCTACCCAAGCTATATGTGTCACAATTGCTTACGATATGGACACACTAAAGCTAGATGTACATCGACCACTAGATGTACAAGATGTGGATCCAGCCATTCAACGGACATATGTCCTTTGAAAGAATCAACTCCATGCTGCGTTAATTGTAAAGGTGAGCACTTAGCCACCAGTAATTCGTGCCCCGAATTCCTTAGACAGAAGGAAATAAAAAAACTATGGCCGATGAAAATGTGTCCTTTTCTTTTGCATCAAAATTAATTCCGAAGAGAAATAAACTATATAGTAGTGTAGCAAGCTCCCAAACTACCAAAACCTCTCCAATCCCAAATAAAGCTCCAACACCCCCACCTCCTCCAGTCTTTAAACAAAATGTAGGCAAAAACATGATTGAGAATCTCCTCTCATATAAAAACGGCCAACCATCAAATCCACAAAATGGTTGTGCTTTGACTGAAAACATTTCATTAAACTCTTCCTCTCCTTCACCCATCGTAAATACTCCAACTAGCTCTGAACCCCACATTCTCATAAACTTGCTCGTCCAAATATTAACTATACTGTTATCCAAATCTGATAATGCATTAAATAATCTAATATTTCCTTCCTTAACAAAAATATTGAATTTAGTATCTGAAACAAATCACAATGGCTAATCCATCAGGTCTTAATCTTCTGCAATGGAACGCACGAAGTGCAGTCTCTAATCGACACGAAATAATAAAACTATTAACGGACAACGACATAGATGTGGCTGCAGTTTGCGAGACGTGGCTACAACCACATTTTAACTTCAATATTCCGGGATATAACTGCGTAAGGGCAGATCGTTCTGTGGGTCGCGGTGGTGGGGCTGCCGTGCTCATAAACAACTCAATACCTTTTTCTAATATACCTCTCCCTTACAATCCTTTTCTGGAGATCGTTGCTGTTTCAATTAACAACATCGGCTTCGTGTCAGTTTATATTCCACCAAATTCTGGTTTTGATATTTCATATTTTGACTCTATTATTCCACTACTACCTACTAGCTTCCTACTTCTGGGGGATCTTAATGCACATTCCTCATATTGGGGATGTTCGATTACAGATCGATCTGGAAATTGCGTTCTGACCTTTTTAGACAGCCATAACCTGTGCGTCATGAATGACGGAACCCCTACTAGACTAACTCCACCATCCCAAAATCTTAGTGCTATTGACCTAAGTATTTGCACAAATGATCTATCATCCTCCATTAACTGGTGTGTTTCTGATGATCTTTGTTCAAGTGATCATTATCCAATATTCATGATACTTCTCACAAAACCAGTTAGATATAGCCCTTTCTCAAGAAATCTTTATAATACACGTAAAGCTAACTGGGATGTATACCAGGAAAAACTCGAGACTTGTGCCTCAACCCTTGAAACTCGTTTATTTCAGTCTGATTCTCTTGATACTAAATGTAAATATATAACAGACGAAATTTATAAAGCAGCCGATGCTAGTATGCCTTTAAAAACCAACCATAAGAGAGCAAAAAACGCTCCTTGGTGGGATGAAGAGTGTTCAAACCTGATAATTGAAAGAAGACAAGCAATGTATCAATTACGGAAAAATTTTAGTCTACAAACTTTTTTACATGCCAAAGCTGTACAAGCTAAGGTTAAAAAAATCTTAAGACAAAAAAAGCGCAAAGGTTGGCAGAACTTTTGTTCTAATTTATCCCCACATACGCCTTCAACACGGGTATGGGAAATGATTAGACGATTCAAAGGATCTCTTCCCTTCCAAGACTTGTGCAGAGAGATCAGTATGGCTTCCAGACTTTATTGACAACTTGGCACCTCCTTACGTCCCTAACGAACAAGGTCACACTCTTTCATCAACACCCATCAATAATTATAATCCATTGACTTCTCCATTTACACCTAATGAATTACAAACCTGCCTTCACTTAGTGAAAAAAAATAGTTCTCCTGGCATAGATAAAATTCCCTATATATTCTTCCAAAAATTTCCACAAATATTTCTTGATATCTTCCTATATTTCTTGAATGAAATTTTTACTTCAGGTACAATACCAACACCATGGAAGCAACAACTCATTTTACCAATACTTAAGTATGGTAAGGATCCCAAATCAGGCTCTTCTTACCGCCCCATAGCTCTATCCTCCTGCGCGTTGAAACTGTTTGAACATTTGATTAAAAATAGATTAGTTTGGTACGTTGAACGTAACTCTATACTGTCGGTGAACCAGTTTGGTTTCAGAAGATCTCTTTCATGTATGGACAATTTGAGTATACTCATTACAGATATTCTCATTGCTTTCACTAATAAGGAGCACATAGCTGCCGTCTTCTTGGACATAAATTCAGCTTTTGACAACGTTTGCATTTCTACACTTTACCACAAACTAATTAAAATGAATTTCTCCCCTCTTTTCTGTAATATAATATACAGTATGTTCTCTGACAGAGAGATTGTTGTGGATGATGGCTTTGAGGGTGCCCGGAGAAGGATCTGGAAGGGTCTCCCACAAGGTTCTGTTTTGAGCCCTGTTCTTTTCAATATATATTGCTCTGATTTAGATACGGTCCTCCCCAATGGCGTTAAAATAGTCCAATACGCAGACGATATAGCCCTTTATACATCAAATAAAAATATCGATTTGGCCACTACCCTTATACAAAACGCCTTGGATAGCGCTAATGAATGGATGATCAAACATTCTTTTTCTATTTCTGCTTCTAAATCTAAATCCATACTTTTCTCAAGAAAGCATAATATCCCATCAATTTCTTTAGAAGTGGAAGGAACACAGATTCCTCAGGTGAATGAACTGAAATTCTTGGGTCTACACTTGGAACGGAAGTTAAGTTGGAGCCCCCAAATAAAATATGTCGCAGCAAAATGTGAAAAGTCTGTGAATATATTGAGAGCAATCTCTGGTGTCTCTTGGGGATCTCATCCTACTTCAATGAAAAACATTTATAACGCATTGGTTCGGTGTCACTTAGATTATGCCAGTTTTTTTTTCTGTCCACTTCCGAAATATTTGGAATTAAAACTAGAGAGAATTCAATCTAAATGCCTCAGATTAATAGTTGGTGCAATGCAATCAACCCCTATCAACGCTCTCCAGGTGGAGTGTGTGGATATGCCACTCTCACTAAGACGACAATATTTATCAGACACTTTTATCTTAAAGAAAATAAATTATTCAAATCATCCACTTCTCAAACGTATTAATATTCTAATTTCTCTCTACGAAACTAATCGATTCTGGTCTAATAAGCCTTCGCCTTTATTATGCAATAGTATAAATAAATACAGTTCTTCATTCTATATAAAACAGTCTCCCTTCCCTTCCCTTTTTTATGATTCACCGATTGAACTTTTGCAATTCATGCCAAACGTGATTGAAAACATTGGTTTGGACAAATACACGACATTATCTAAACAGTGCATTAATCGAAAATTTCTCTATATAGTAGCTGATAAGTGGCCGAACCATGTGACAATATTCACTGACGGCTCAAAGCTTTCCGAAAATAAGGAACTGGGAGCTGCGGTCTTCATTCCATCATTAAACATTTCCTCTCTACTAAAACTTCCACCGGAATCCGCGATTTTCACGGCAGAATGCATTGCATTAAAAGAGGCTGTGTGTCTAATTAATTCACACAATATTCATAAATGTATCATCTTCACAGACTCACTTTCACTTGTTCAAATTCTCAAGTCCCCTTCTTCAACTCTCAGTGACAATCCGAACATAATGCGTATCAGAAGCCTTCTTTATAATCAAATGATATCCGATATAGAGACTATTGTTGCGTGGATTCCGGCACATTGTGGTATCCAACATAATGAGACTGTGGATGATATGGCTAAAACTGCCTGCACCCTTGGAATTACTATTGAAAATTTCATCCTTCCACATGATGATATAAGACGATCCATGGAACGTGACGCTCATAAGAGATAGAACGATCTTTGGATGGATGAGTCACTTGTGAAGGGTAGAAGATACAAACTAATTCAGGAGCATATTCCCCGTAAACCTTGGTTTCATAATTCGAAATTTAATAGATCAGAGATATCTGCGATCTGTAGGATGCGATTTGGCCACTGCAGGCTCGATGCCCACCTTTTTAAAATTGGAATCGCTCAGAACCCATACTGCGAGTGTGGTCTGGATGAGGAGACGCTCAACCATGTCTTCCTGGGTTGTCCATTAAGGGACGCCTATGATGCCTATGGAAAGGTTCCCTTGCATCTGCCAGTTAATGTTGAGTCGTTGTTGAGCTCGGCTTCAGAAGTTGTCGTAGCGATCCTGCTCAAGTCACTGAAAGCTAATTTTATAATTCTGTAATCCTTGTGTTATTTTGTTTTTTCATTCATGTCTGATATTGGCACAAATCATCCAAAAGGATGCAATGCCATGAAAAAAGAAAAAAAAAAAAATCATTAATCTGTTTTATTTCATCTGGAAGGCAATTGAAATTCTTTATACCCATATTAAAGTAATTGTTTTGCTTTTGTCTAGTATTACAAACTTTTGCAATAAATTATCTTTAAAAAATTGTATAATTGACATTTTTTTATGAATATCCTCTATTTTAGGAACTTTGAATGTATCAACAAGTGTTATGTGTTAATTGGTGTCAATTTTAAAATATTTGTTGCCGATTCGAGTAAGATATATTTTAAAGTCTGACGAAACGAAAAATGTAACTATTAAGAATACTTACACTGAAATGTCAGTATTTGAAGTCAAGTGTTCGTAAAACTCAAAAATATTTCTTTTTCCAAATGTTGTCTAGACTCTAGGTATTAAGATTTATTCCCGTTGGGTCTGTCTAGTTGGTCTAGATGTTTGTGTAGAATCAGATTGGTCTATGTTTTTATATATGTATGTACAAGCGTACTTTGCATTATATTGATCCTATGGAATATAAAAATAAAACTATCAAAAATAACA
This sequence comes from Molanna angustata, assembly GCA_963576475.1. Taxonomy (NCBI): domain Eukaryota; kingdom Metazoa; phylum Arthropoda; class Insecta; order Trichoptera; family Molannidae; genus Molanna; species Molanna angustata. The sequence goes on along the minus strand of OY754964.1, from coordinate 35,225,400 downwards.
TATCAACTACTTTCAAAGTAGGCATTAATAATACTCCCTATTCAGTAACTATTGTAACTAAAATATGAACGTCCTAAAATTGTATATTTTAGATTTACGGTCTTATTTCAGCGTTATAAAATATCAACTTGGACTAAATGGAATAAAAAGTGCTCAATTAGACGTATTTTGAACAATTATGAAAATTTCATAATTTTCATAATTATTCATAATACGTCTAATTCATTAACTTTTTAATAACGTTCCTGCCAAAATAGGTAGGTATGTTACTATTCCATTTAGTCCAAGTTGATATTTTATAACGCTGAAATAAGACCGTAAATCTAAAATCTACAATTTTAGTACGTTCCTATTTTAGATACAATAGGTACTGAATAGGGGGTAATATTAGATAGGAAAATTTGGGTACATATAAGTCATATACAAATTATTACAAAAAAATCATTTTCCTACCCTCCTTATCTATCCTATTGCTTTAACCTAAAAATGCACAACGTTTCTGCTCTAAACATAAAGAAGAAGACGTGTCATAATTGCTTTCTATCTGCATGCTAATAAATAAAACTTATTGTTAATTCAAATCATTCCCTTTATACCTGTCATATCCACACATCGCACCGCTATTTATATTTTTATTTATCCAAACTATTTGAATAACCCGCATTAAAAAAAACGCATATATGTAGCTTCAGTGAAGTGAACATATAAAAAAAACTACCGCGAGTGAACATAGTGGAAGCATTATGAACCAGCTATACAGACCATCGAGGCAAGGTAATTCCTTTTCCATAAAACTTTCAACCTAATATAAATATTTAAGTTTTACGACTACTTTACGAAAATATGGCTCGTTGGTACGTACATGTTTTAGAAATGAATAATTTATCTTGTTATTTATTTTCAGAATCAACAAAAACGCTTCATTTTGAAGAAACACACTATAATGGTAATTATGAATTTGAAACCAACACACTGATTCCAATAACTGCTTCTTTAACTGAAGAAATTGAAGATGTTAATTATAGTTTAATTGGAGGTACGTTACACAATTTTTGTTCAACCATAACCGAGTATACTTTAATTTGGAAAAAAATGTTAAAATGTGGATGTTGCGCTTTTGTTTTAGATTACAATAATTATTTTATATACGTGAAAGATGGAAACAAAAATGTTCAAATAGTTTTTCAGGATAAAATTCCGGAGGATGTTTTACAGAAAACGAAATTAATTTCACTCACTCTAAAGGCGGATAAAACAAATACAGTTTCAACATTCACCGTCATTAACATTCAACTTATATCAAAAAGCGGTAAGTTATAGAAAACTTAATAAGGTACCTACATACTACTTATTTGTATACATTTTTGAACTGAATTATTTAATACATCAGTGTGCTTTTGTGCTTAATTTGTTGTCTCTTATCAATGTTCATTCTTATTATTATTTATCAATGTTCATTCTTATTTTAGATCCTGATATATTTCTCAATTTTGAAAAAACTTATTATAATGGAAAGTATGAAATGGAAGGTCATTCACTAAGTGAAATAGTTGCAGTTCTCACAGATGATTACGACCAACTTAAGTTAGACATTTCGGGAGGTTTGTATTAATATATATATTATATTTTATATTGTATATTTATATCGATATTACGAACTTACTAAAATTTTAATATTGTTATTGATTCAAAGAAAATAAAAGTAGTGTGAGTCAAAAATATGATTTAGAATTTTTTATTTAAAAGGGATATTATGTTAATGGTTATTACTAATATAACAGATACGATTGACATGTAGGTATTAATTGAAATTATACATATAAAATTTGTATTTTTATTTTAGAATATGTGAAATTCTTCGATTATTCAAGAAATAGTAAAAATATTAACATTATTAAAAAGGAAGATACCAATTTGCCAGATAATATCCTTGATACCACAAACTTACTATCGTTTACTTTGACAGCGAGTCGAATTGGAGCTATTTCAGCTTTCACAATAATCAACATAGAACTTGTACCGAATAAAGGTAGGTTAAATGATTATTATTATTTCAATATAGGCAATACGACCATTCAAGGACGATTTGTGTCATTTGACGACGTAAGAATTTTATTTAAACACAAATAAAAAACAATTTAAGAAAAGACAAACAACACCTACAAAACTATCATGTTTTTCTCAACGAGTTTTAAAATTTCCCTGTAAAACTGCACTTCGTCAATCCTTCCACAATAATATCTAATATCGATATAAATCGTATCGATCTCCAATAGGACATCCAAGAAATACGTGATCTAGATCTTCTAGATCTAGGCCACAATCGCAAGAAAGAGAATTAACAATGTTCAATCTAAACAAATGAGCATCGAGTCTATAGTGACCGAACCGCATTCGGGATATATTTGTAATCTGGGGTCTATTTAACTTCATCTTACCAGGGCTTGCCTGGAATGTCACTTTATATTTCCTTATACAATGAACCATGCTCTCCCGAGCCCTGAATGCTCTCCAGAGATCATGAGCAACCTGCCCAAAGTGCCCAACCAACCATTTACGATGGAGAGAATCATATCAGAATATAATTCACAACAGACAGTTACTGTTCTAGCCAAAACATTATATATGCCTTTGTGGGAAGGATCCATATTATTGTACCCTTCTGGAAATTCTTCATTGATTTATATAATTCAAATTTAATGGACAATATTACTTTACTGTCAATGTACATAGTGTAGTGGAACCTGACTATCAAACTTTTTAAAATATTCTTACACTAAACCTAACAAGTTCCAAAACCTCCTATTTCTAACTAACTATTCTACCTTATCAAAATATATCTACAATTCCTTTTACTACAAGCTAAAATCAAAGTACAACAGGATTTGACCTTGCGCCAAAGGCACTATCTGGTCAATCTACGCAATCTCCTCAATAAACGTACTCAAGAAGGCGAATCTGATTTAACCATCAAATATATCAATGGTTCACCACAGATAGTAAAGAATCAACACAAAAAATTTCACGATCTGCAGAACTTAAATGCTACTATCAGAACGTAAGAGGTATTCCTACTAAACTTCAGGCCTTAATTAATTCTTACACGCTGTCTTACGATGTTTTCGTTTTGTCTGAAACCTGGTTAACGGATGATATCTTCTCTTCGGAACTTGGATTTGATCTTCACAATGTTTACAGGCTTGATCGAAGTTGTTGCAAAAAAAATCGCGTGGAGGAGGCATCTTGATTAGTGTCAACAAACGTCTTAACTCAGTTAGATTACCTACAGTTCATACCTATATCGAACAATTATTTACTTTAATAAAAATGTCGACTACTAAAATTATTTTTGGGTGTGTCTACATACCACCAAACACAGACATTCAATTGTATTGTGATTATTGTAGTGAAGTGGAATTGTTAAGATCGCAATTTTCTGATGCTAAATTCATTTTGACAGGTGATTTTAATATACCTAATGTAAATGTCAATTCGTCTCCTTAATCTGTTGCTATGTGAGATGGCAATATTTGTTGGTTTGAAGCAAATTAATAATGTGTTTAATGATAAAGGTTCATTGTTGGACCTTGTCTTTTCAAATGACACTTCTACCACAACTGTAAGTCGTTCTTTTGACTACTTGCTACCTATTGACTCCTATCATCCACCTTTAACTATATACTTAAATGACTTACCAGTAACAGACACCAATTTTATTAAACCCTCGTATAACTTTTACAAAGCAAATTACAAAAATATCTGTGACTACCTTGATAAAGTTGATTGGAATTTTTTAAAACATAATTTAACTGATGATGGTGTAAATATGTTCTACAACATACTTGATGATGTTATTAGTTTTAATACCCCATTTTCAAATTTTAAGAACACTTGTAATTTTCCAGAATGGTTTAGTAAAGAACTTAAAGATGTAATTTTTTTTTAAAAGATAGCTCATAAGAAATATAAAGATAGCGACTTAATATCTGATTATGATGAATTCAAAAAATTGCGTTCTCGTTGTAAGCAACTGTCATCTGAATGTTATGGTAACTACATAAAAAATGTTGAGAACTCTATTCATAAAAACATCAAAAGCTTTTGGAAATTTACCAAATCTCTTCGAAATTTACCAAATCTTTTCGAAAAAATTCATCTGGCTTTCCCTGTAATATGCATTTTTTAAATAAATCTTCCAATACTCCCGAAGGAATTGTAAACCTCTTTGCTTGTTTTTTTCAAAAGTGTGTATGACGAGGAGATATCTGATAGCGATATTCCAGACTTAAATATTTCTGAATCAATTGATATTCCTAATTTTTATAATTAGCACCACTGATATCGAGAAAAAGATAAGGTCACTAAGTTCTCATAAAGGGGCCGGTCCTGATTGTGTTCCAGCTATTTTTCTGAAGAAATGTGTAAAAAAGCTATTGTATCCACTTCAATTATTATTTAATCAATCCTTGTCAAATAGTTTCTATCCTAACATATGGAAACGCAAACTACATAACACCCATTTTTAGGAAGGGTGACAGAAATGATATAGCTAACTATAGACCTATTTGTATTCAGTACACCATTCCTAAATTGTTTGACAGTATTGTCTTGGATAAAATCTTCAGCCATATAAGATTGAGTATTATTGACAATCAACATGGTTTTTTATTTTTTTACGCTTACAAATTTGTTGGTGTATGAAATTTTTTTATCCTGTTCTTTAGCTAATAAATTACAAGTGGATTCAATTTACACAGACTTTAGTAAGGCGTTCGACAAAGTATCTCACAAAATTCTTATATATAAGATGAATAAAATGGGTATCAGAGGCAGTCTTCTAAAATGGTTTGTTAATTACTTATCTAATAGAAATCTTTCTGTAAAGATAGATGGTTACTTATCTGATTCATTCTCTGCTACAAGTGGCATTCCTCAGGGATCTCATTTAGGTCCCATTTTGTTTATATTATTCATTAATGACATCATAAATATATTTAATGACGTCAATGTTTTAATATTCGCTGATGACATAAAAATCTATAGAGCCATTAGTCACATAAATGAGTAAGTATCTGATTGTCCAGGATAATCTGGTTAGACTTTATGAATGGTGTGAATTAAATAAATTACCTCTTAATATTGATAAATGTCAAATAATTACTTTCTTTAATATAAAAAAACAAGATTACCTTCGATTATTCTATTAATGATGTAAATTTGACTAGGGTTTCACTTGTATCTGACTTAGGAATTATCTTTGATGAGCGATTAACCTTTGTTATGCATATAAATGACAGATCTAAAAAAAGCGTTGAAGATGTTAGGCTTTGTTCTGCGAACATCTAATAATTTTAATTCATTGTCTGCTATCAAACATCTCTATTGTTCTTTGGTTCGCAGTCAATTGGAATATAACTCAACTGTTTGGTCACCACATTATAATATTCATTCCAACAAATTGGAAAATGTTCAGCAGAAACTTTTACGTTATGTATATTTCAGACTTGGAATATCTTTGTACGATATAAACTATGACTTCCTAAGAAATTCACTCTGCTTGCCGAAATTATCCAAAAGAAGAATTATGTCGGACTTGATTGTCCTGTACAAGATCATATATTCTGAATTTGACTGTCCATCATTGATTTCATTGATTAAGTTTCATATACCTAACAGATTTACGAGGCACTCATCAATATTTCATTGCGATATAATGAGGACCGAAGCCCATAGACATTCTCCGTTTCCCAGAATCCATCGTTTGGGGAATGAGTATGCTTTTGTTGCTAACATTTTCAATGTAAGCTTATACAACTGGAAAATTGAACTAAGATCGGTATTGTTTTCGTAACATTTTTAATTGTGTTTTTTCTATTTTTTTTCATTTTTAATTTCTATTTTAATGTTTCTTATATTCTTTATATCTTTATATTTTTTTATCTTTCTCTTGATTTTTATACATATGTACCTATTTGTATTCTTGTTACTTTCTTTGTTTTTTTTTATATCTTTTTATAATTTGTATTTGAATAAGAATTCTAATTCTAAATAAGGAAAAACTATTTTTATTTTCACTTATATTTATATACATATATGTATACTTTTTGATTTTTATATTTTTAACTTAAGAAGACTTTTTTATCTATATTCTGTACTTTTTTAATGTAAATGGTTTTTTTTACCGTAAATAAATAAATAAAATAAATTAAAATTATCTAACTAATATTCTTTCTTTATTACTACTATTTTTAACTTTCTCCTTTATTATTTATTTATGAATTTTGGCCAAGATCGTCTAGTGGTAATTACGTGTTGAAAAGGACCCTTACGTTTGTGAATTTATAGTTTGTTAACAAATTAATACGCATTGTCATATATTGAATTAAATTATATATTTTTGTCTCGAGATTTCGTGATTTCGTCTAGCGTAGGACCCAAAATTTACGTTGTGAATATTTTCCACTACGATAATATTACTCAATTCGTCAAGTCTAATTAATATAATTATTAATTGTCTTTTAGTTAAGAAAAGGGCTCATTACAAACCCCGCGTCTCGATTAATAACAATCTTTAATATAACCATTCCACTAAATAGTTGAATATGATACAAATATATGTACATCTTCACACATATATACCTACAGAGTTAACAAGTTCATCTTTATAATGAAAATGAATTATTAAATAAATTCATTTGACCAATTGTTACACACAGGATACAATGAATCCATATACCTACAGAGTTAATAAATTTACGTGAAAACAATTATAACCAAGTCTGTGGAAATCCACTTAATTCACATAGATAATACATATAAGATCAATATAAAGTACGATATATGTTTTAACATTTCCTCACTCATGAATGTTAGTAATTAATAAAATCAAATTCCCTACCTTTTTGGGTATCCAGCTGTAATGAAAGCCTATCAAACAACACCAAAATACATTATATGACAATAGACAAAATATTTATATGCAGTCTTTCATGAGTGAGACGTAAAATAGATCAATATAATTTTTTTTTGTGTCCACTTTATTTTTAATACTTTGTTAGTTTTTGAGACACGGTTTTCTTTACAGTAACATATGGAGACATGAATATTCTTGTCATTTCTTTATGATATGATTATTTTACAACACGAATTTAAATTATATTAACTTTAATTGGTTCTAAGAGATTCCTCCTTTGAGGTAAAGAAAATAGGATTGTGCTTTCTACACTTTTACAAATCGTCTATCGCTTTTCATGCTAGAACAATTTTTCATTCTCTATGCTATGGACTAGGGTATTGTCATGCTAGGAGGCTGGCATGCCATGCTCTACCATGCATGATCTGGCTCGCACCACGCCAGGCCTGGTCCCAGACATCCAGCTAATATATTTCTGTCTGAGCCTCTTAAGGTTAATTACTACTCCATGAAACATTCACTACTATATACAAATAAACATTACATTATAAAGACAACTCATGCATCCTCAGGGAACCGTTAACCGCTCGGCTCTCTAACCTTCAGCAACATGAAGAGCTGATTCGAAGAAAGGATCTGTTGGTCAGACAGATTTTTAGGTATTAGATCAAAGGTAATACCGTTTTTAGTTATAAACTCAGAAATCAATCGCCGGGAAATAGGATTCGGGAATATACATCTATAATCACTACGGTGAAAAGGGGTACTTATCTTACTAATATAACATGCCTTTATAAGGAAAGGAAAAATTGAATTTTGTTAGTAAATAATTATGCTGTTATTAAAAGATAAAAGAAAAATCAAATAATGTAAGATGAATTACCAACATGTATGCGATACAGATTTTATATATGAAGAAAAACAAATTGATTCAATTCAGCACAACTAGTTATAAGACACAATATTTAGAAGTAATATGAAATAGAAAAATACTTGAGATAATAATATAAAATTTAAAATAGGATTATGTTTATCAGATGGCATTAGAGAATTTCAAAAGGGTTTAAAATGATTATATTTTCTTATTTATATTCAATTTTCATGTACTTACTCTCAATCTGTTACAATAAAAAAATAATAATAAATCGTTAGTGAAAAATAAAAAAAACTTATCAAACTCCTGCGCAGTTCCCCCAAGAAGTGAATCACTAGTTTATTTTACGGTTATGTTTACGATGTTTATTATTATAAATAGAAATCAAAAGGAGTTATCACTGTTATAAATTTACTAGCTGACCCGGCAAACGTTGTTTTGCCATATAGGTAAATGATTTATTTGAATAATTTGGTAATTAAATAAAAAAAAACTTATTGTAAGAATGTGGGGATGGGGTTTATGACTGAAAGAGGAATGGAGCGCTGTGGACGATGACGGCCTGTAAAAATAACAAATCAGCCTTCGTGGCTCAGTGGGTTGGTTATCTGACTGCTGATCCAAAGGTCCCGGGTTCGATTCCCGGTGGAGACACAGTTTTTAAAATTGTGTTTTCAGTCTGGATCTGTGAGACGATAAATATCGTAAGTCTTCAAAATGTGGCAACTTGTTATTGGGTACGTGTTAAATAATTATTTGATAAAACACCTGTTAGTTGCCCGAGAAGCTACATAAAATAAAAATAAAATAAAATAAATAAAATAAAACATCAACCATTCATTTTCTTAATTCAATGTACCTACCTACTTCATTAACTTAAAAAACAATATCAATTTCGAAGAGCTGTGTACGATGTTTTTTGTCAGTCCATCTTTAGCCAACACTAACAAACTGGATGGTTTGCCCATGCCACGTATAATTGTCCGTGTGAAAAGCATGGTGTGCCCAAATCTAATCCATAAACAGACATCGTTTGGCCTTATGACTTATTGATTGTCATTGTCATTGCGAATACCAATCTTATTGGAAATTGAACGCGTTTTAATTCAATTAATACTTCTGTGGTAATCATTGGAATTCGTGACAGCAATACATTTTCGCCTCGGGATTGCCATTCAAAATGCTGGTTTCGACAATGTTTTTCATCATTTTTTTAATGACTAATCGCGTGCCATTGTACAGCCATGTTGGGTTCAAATTCCGAAGTAAAATAACCGGAGATCCAACTTTCAGTTGTAGATGGTGCGGTGACATCCCTGACAAATCCAATGAGTTCAAATGTCCGTTGGATAATTTACAGTATCGATCAATTTGTATGACACCAAGTCTCCTGGCAACAACTATTGTATCTTGAAATTATTGTATCGCTGACGTCCACATTTTTTGCTGCCAAAATTCATGATTCATGTATTATGTGTGTACAACGGGAAATATGCTATCGATGAGAGTATTTTGCGAATTAATGATTGCGCAGAAATCGGTCGGCAATTTTATGCATCCAGTATTTTCATGGACAGCAACTATTCCATCGTCGATATCTAACAATTGTTTTGAGAATTTATCAGCGGATGAATCTTGAAGCATTTGAACGCGCATGTTTACTTTTTGCTGTACCTTCTTTTTCAACATTACGTCACGTAGAATGATGGAATTTTTTTTCTAAAATCACCTGAAAGGAGTAACAGAGAGCCGCCTAATTGTTTGTCGTTGTTTTTTATATCATTCAGTGTCCTGTTCAACGCCTCAAACGAATTTTTGTGTGCCATAGTGAATTCATCCCAGATGATAATTCATCCCAGCTGTTCCAATAAAGTTGCTGCAATGCCAGATGATGTAACGGTCAATGCGATGTCATTATTTGATCGTATTTCGGCGAGAATTAGCGAAATGAGAAATATTTTGCCAGTTCCAACTGGTGTATCCAAAAAAAAAGAATCCATCTTTTCCTTCCAAAAGTGCCTACATAATGCGGTCGTAAATGATTCTTTGTTCATCAGTCAGTAGTGAGACATTACGATTCAGATTACCGCATGGGCCATGAATCATGTTTGTTGTAACAATATCGAACAGTAGTTGATCAGTAGACAGATCTGGAATTTCCGCAGAAATTATATAATCGATAGAATCGATGTACAACAATAATAATGGCCGAAAACTGTGTAGAGAGTGAGAGAAAGCTTATTGTGTGAAAGAGATAGGAGACCGCCATCTTTCTTATCCCTACTCCTTGCTGTTTGCTGGTTGAGAGGTGACGCCTGTATGACAATCGCACTTTCTGTTTTTACTGTGTTAAATACATTAAATGCCCCTGCATATCTGAAAGAAAGATTACAACCGTTGGCCTTTCATGGACTCCAACTTCGGTCTAGAGAAGAGAGAACCCTTGACATCCCACCTCACGTTACAGATTATAATTAATCTTCCTTCACTATTCATTCTGTCCGGCTGTGGAACAATCTAGCACTTGATATTAGAACTGCCACATCACTTCCAATTTTCAAATCTCGTCTTAAATGCTCACTCTTACTCTCAATTCCATAGCAAACATATATCCCAATTTCACTTTCCATCCCTTTAGATCGCTCTTCATCCTCTCCCTTCTGATTTTTCTCTCCTTTCTGAATTTGTGTAATTTCTCATTTTTTGTTTTTCTGTCTTATACTGGTTGTGTTATTGTGTTATTATGTATATGCCGAAACTATGTTATGTACTTTTGATCTCATATGGTTGACTGGAAGAAATTGCCTACAGGCAATAAGTCCGCCATTTGTACTATCTACTTTTATGTATGTACAAAAAAGTGTTATATAAATAAATAAAAATTTATCGTACAACAATGATTAATCAATTGCCATCTTGCAACCCTATTGCACATATGTCGATAAAAGTAAAAATAGTAATATCGCTATTTAAAAATAGGGGTTAGTGGTAAAAGGGTGTTGATTTAGGATTATAAGTATTTTTTAATGCCGATTCAGAAAAAAAATAAAAAAATATTTAATTTGTCAAAAAACTAAAAAAAAAAATTTTGTGGAGGGCCACCCTTATCACATAGGGGTATAAAAAATAGCCTACAACCTATTCTCAGACCTACCAAATACACACAAAAAAAAATCATAAAAATCGGTCAAGCCGTTTCGGAGGAGTTCGATAACAAACACTGTGACACGAGATTTTTATATATTAGATTTGTTAGAATCAGAGAAAAAAATAAAAATCAGATCTACGCGCGCGATTTATCACTCGAAGTCCGACTAATCATTTCAATAATTATTCATCTATCTCTTAATTCTAAACAATAAACCGTATCCTAGCGGCGGGTACGACTGACTGTCTCGAAAATCAACATCCCGGGTCACACACCCTGTTCCTGGGATATATCCCCACTAAGCCATAAAATAAAGACCTACTTATGTGCCCATTAATATTTTTCTCAACATGTATATAGATGCTACGCCCGATATACTACCTTACCTTACCTTACTAGTCGTCATCCTCAGTGCTGAGGGTCGTGGCCATCATATACTCTGTTGCGGACCATTGCTCTCCAGGTCGTCCTGTCTGTTGCCATATGTACGGCTCTATGGAGTGTCGAGGCAGGGATATTTTGTTTTATTTGGTCGGACCAGCGCATCGGCGATCTACCTCTCGGTCTTGTTCCCGGCGCTTTTCTGACCATAATCAGCTTTTCAAGGCTGTCTTCCCCTCTACGAGCTATATGACCAAAAAACTTAAGTATTCGTTCCAGACATAGAGACGACAATCTCACTGTGATGCGCAGTTCTTGAAGAATGGAGATGTACTACCAAATCGAGTATTATATGCATCATCCAGAAAATAAAAAAAATAAGTTGAATCTTTGAAGAAATTAGATCAATCACAATAGATATAGTAATAAACAGCGCAAATTTATACAAATCAAGTGTCATACTGCAAAAATTGTTATATTTTATCCTATGGGAAGTTTTTTTACAGTTTATGCAAGTACTGGCAAGTTTATTGCCAAACTACTAAGTGATGTTTTTTACTCCCCACACTATGGAATAGTGGAGAGTCATGATTTCACAATTTTTAAGCGAATTTTTTGCATCAATTTCTCAACGGGTATCATGTAAAGAGTGCACACTGTGAGTTTCGTCGTGATGTGTTTGTATGTATGGCGTACGGCGTATGACTTACGACGTACGGATTATCCTTTTTGTGTCCTCTCTACAGCCCAAATTATAAGTCTGATCGACTTCATTTTAACATCATATGTGTAAAGTGCATAGACCTAGAGCTGATTAGTTTTCCATAGATATCCATCAATTTCTTCTCTATAGACAAGTGTATTTTTTACTCTCCACTTCTATCATCCTCAAGGAGTAGGCAGTAAGAACATCAACATTGATACACTTTCTCATATATGCTCATATTGCTAGTAATGCAATTTTACTTCAACATGTATCATGTAGAAAATACATACTATGAGTTTCGGGACAGTGTTTTTGTGTGTTTGGTGTTTTGTGAATACTTTTGTACTCTGGGAATCTTATATTTGTTTAAGAATCATGGAAATGTACTTCATAAAAATGCATTTAGAGATTGTCAACCTTTCAAGAAAAAAATTATGTTTACTATGGTGTGGAGAGTTTAGTGTTGGCCACAACCCACTCGTTTTTAAATAGACTTGTTTTTATGCTGGGGATCGAACCAATGATGCCGGCACAGTATTACCTACTTAGACAAAGTTTGAAATGTTACTTCATTCAATTTATCTTATAATAAAGTCTGTTCAACTCAATTTTCGAATTCACAAAATAAATAAAATATTGAAGTTTTACGACTACTTTACGAAAATCTGGCTCGTTGGTACGTACACGTTTTAGAAATGAATAATTTATCTTGTTATTTATTTTCAGAATCAACAAAAACGCTTCATTTTGAAGAAACACACTATAATGGTAATTATGAATTTGAAACCAACACACTGATTCCAATAACTGCTTCTTTAACTGAAGAAATTGAAGATGTTAATTTTAGTTTAATTGGAGGTACGTTACACAATTTTTGTTCAACCATAACCGGGTATACTTTAATTTGGAAAAAAATATGTTAAAATGTGGATGTTGCGCTTTTGTTTTAGATAACAGTGATTATTTTAGATACGTGAAAGATGGAAAAAAAAATGTTCAAATAGTTTTACAGGATAAAATTCCGGAGGATGTTTTACAGAAAACGAAATTAATTTCACTCACTCTAAAGGCGGATAAAACCAATACAGTTTCAACATTCACCGTCATTAACATTCAACTTATATCAAAAAGCGGTAAGTTATAGAAAACATTGTAAGGTACCTACTTACTACTTATTTGTGAAGTGAATTATTTGATACATCAGTAAAATTTGCTTTTGGCCTTGATTTTTTGTCTCTTACAAATTAATCAATGTTTATTCTTATTTTAGATCCTGATATATTTCTCAATTTTGAAAAAACTTACTATAATGGAAAGTATAAAATGGAAGATCATTCATTAAGTGAAATAGTTGCAGTTCTCACAGATGAATACGACCAAATTACACTAGACATTTCAGGAGGTTTGTGTTCAAAATATTATTTATTTATATATTTTGAAAACTTGTAGTAAAAATATACCTGTGTTTGTTAAGGAAAAAATGAGTGGATTGCAACCAACACTTAACTCTAAATTTACTCCACTACACAGTAAGTGTAAATTTTTGTGTACAACCTTCAAAGATTGACATTCTCAAAATGCATTTTTATGAAGTAAATTTCTATTAGATTCTTAAACATATATAAGATTCCCATATAAACATTTTCAAGAAACTCGTAGTACGCACTTTCTACGTGATACCTGTTGAGAAATTGATGTAAAAAATTGCATTAATAGCAGGATGAGCATTGAGCATGTATGAGACATTGTATCAATGTTGATAAGGCGATGGATATGTGTCAAGATAGAAGAATACAGTATTCGGTTCTCACTGCCTCTATCTTGACACATATCCATCGCCTCATCAGCATTGATACTCTGTCTCATACATGCTCATCATGCTATTAATGCAATTTTTTTACATAAATTTCTCAACAGGTATCATGTAGAAAGTGCATACCTACTGGCTACTATGATTTAAGTGAGAATGTTTTTGTGTGTATGGTGTATTGTGAAAACTTTTGTCTTCTGGGAATCTTTTATTTGTTTAAGAATCTAATAGAAATTTACTTTCAACCTTTCAAGAAATAAAATGTACACTTACTTTATAGTGGGAGTTTAGTGTTGGCTACAGCCCACTCGTTTCGTATAAATGTTGAGTTCGGAGATATAATGTATTTTTGCATAAAATATCTATTTATTGTTACATAATCATCAGTTTTTTTTTATTCAATAAATAAAAATATGCCAGTGATAACGATGAATAGAAACAAATCACAGATTTACACTCAAATTTCATACACAAACAAAGCATATAGATACATCCAATTAAAAAGGATATGCTTTCTACGACAAAATTGATATTTTTACGACTTTAAATATGGATTTACATTTTTTTTCAGATTATTCGAATTTATTCGATTATTCCAGAAGCAGTAAAAATATTAGAATTATAAAAAAGAAAGATTCCAATTTACCTGATGATATTCTTGATACCACGAATTTACTATCTTTAACTTTGACGGCGAGTAAAACTGGAGCCATTTCTGCTTTCACAATAATCAATGTAGAACTAATATCGAAAAAAGGTAAAGTGATTCATTTAAATATAAGTACTTCTTCTTCTTATACTTCTTTTAGTTCACCAAGTGGTCTGTAATACAAAAACTATGCCGTCTGAGATGACGAAGTCCAATATTATACATCCATCTCTTGGATGGTCTTCCTGGTAGACGGTGACCAGAAGGGATTTCATTTACCTGCCATATGCGCAAGTCTATCACTCATTGTCCATTCTGGTTACGTGGCCCATCCAATGTCTTTAACAATGTCCTCTATTTCACATGTTTTTCATATGTCGACATTGAGTATTCGACACGATCTCGTTGAGTTTTTCCAGTGATTGACCTTAGAAACCTTCATTTCCGTTGTCTTTAGGAGTCGCGTTTCCATAGTATACGTCATGATCGTTCTGTATATTCCGACCTTACTCTCAATGCGAATGTGTTTATTTATCCAGATATGGCAGAAACTTTATTGACTTCTACAGTGTAGGTATAGGTCATTATGGTTGCAGATCTCTACTCCTAAATATTTGAAACTGATTACTTGCTTCACGGGCATTGAATACGCACTTTTTTTTATAAATTACTGAGACAAGAATAATTAATGATTTCCATGTACATAAATATATTCCTGTGTATATGTAAATTAAGTATAATAATTATGACATTTCGCATCCATATATTAATAAGTATATGTGATAAAAAATCACTCCAAATATTTTCATGCAGTTGGAAAACATTTAAAAGTGAGTTAAATTTGAAACACATTTAAGCAGCAAGCATTCATACACAAGTTCTTGAACTAAATAAAAAAAACGAAATATGTAAATCAGAAAAGAAGTGCATCAGGGTTCCACTTCTGAATAACGATGACGATCCAAATTATTTAATACAAAAAAGCATTCAATCGTGATCTATACTATGTATATAACATGTAAGTAATTTATCATAATTTCAGAATCCCCTAACACATTGAAATTTGAAAATTCTCATTATAACGGAATATATGAATTTGAAACAAATACACTGAGTCCAATAGTTGCTTCCTTGACCGAAGAGGATGATGATGTTTCTTTCAATATAGCAGGAGGTATTTGTAATCTTTATTAATATATTCATATCAATCATGACGTACGGAAAGGACCATTTCAAATATTTCTTGAAGGTTAACCTCAACATTTAATTTAATGTAATAAAAAATACAAACATGAAATTAAATAAATCAGACAAACTATGAACTGGAAGATCACTCTAATTTGATTTTTTATCTATATTAAGTGAACGCGCTTTTATTTTGTCAACATAAATACACAAACATATTAATTTATCACCTAGCAATATAATATTTTTTAATGTTCTGTTACAACGTGCATTAGTTTATAGATTTGTATAACAACTTTTGTCCGTGTAATAATTGCATTAATTATAAATATTATATTTCAACAACACACAAAGAATCCGAAGAAAGGGCTAAAAAGCATGGATAAATTCGTATAAAGATGAAGAAAAAATATTTATAGACTAAGTACTTATAGTGGCTACCTATATTACTCGATATCGGGCAGAACGTCAAAAAGTTTAAAAAAAAGTACATATAGGCATGGAATTAAAAAACTCAGATGTTATAAAAATGAATATTATGTCCTTGTAATAAGTGCATACACATCCTCATACATTCCTTAAACTACGCATAAATGTTTGTACTATAGGCGAACAAAATCGGTCGTGGCAGGATTCGAACTCGCGACTACTGGATTAATTGTGTCTTGAAAAGATTATCTGTGATAGCTGTGTAAGATGATCTGTGTTTGAAAAGTTTATCAGTTATTGATTATTCATTCCGAAAATAATTATGTTGTTTCGATTTATAACAAAAATGTCCGAATCGACATGTTTTTGAGTATAGGAACCTACAAATTATACATAGTGCCTACCTACCATTTTCGCTTCAGCAAATTTTGTTTTTTTTTATATACGTCATTATGGCCCGAGATTTCAGTTGGCCCTTAAATCGTTGGATTTGGTAATCCAAGTTAAAAGTTTAGGGAAGATTAAATTTCATTCGCGTATTTCAGTGCAAAATGAAACGTCAGTTACGTAATCTTCAACTATAGATATATTTTATGTTTTTCTATGGTTATTGTCTATAACGCATCTGTCAAAATTGTAATAACCTTAAATGATACGTGACGCGAAGCTGTGACTAAATATTATTTTATTATTATAACAACACATTATTTTATTTGTATCATTACACAGCATGTTACTTTTTCAATTTTTTATACCGATCGATGTTTTTTTTAATTAAAATCAAACATTGTAGTGAAAAAATGTCATTGAATATGTACTACGTACATAGTACTACAATGCAAAATGTATGTACATTTTACAGATGGATATGGAACTAAGTGATAATGGTAAAATAGTGTCTTATGTAGAAAATTTAAGAATACACATTATATATATAGAAACAGGATGGATCAATTTAAAAAGTGGGATGAAAAAACATCGCAAAAATAAAGTTGCGTGCCTGACGTTTCATTATGGCTGACAGTTTATTTCGTTTGTTGTCAGGCAATACATTATAATTATGTAAAAAAGAAAATAAATATTAAATACATGAACCACTTCTATATCAAGTCTTTTATTTTAACAACAAAAATATATCATGATTATAATTATTTTGCATAGTTATTTGTAGTATAAAATGAAATGAAACATTAAAGCGTGCGGCGATTAGTACGCCACCTGGCGAAAAAGACTAGAAACAATACTTAACTCAAGATTAAGACACGCGATCCGCCAGAAACGTTGAGTTAAATATTTGTCGTTTAGTGACGTATTTAAGGGAAGATTAGGTACTGAAATACGCAATATTTTTCTTAAACTTGAGTTAAACTCCTAAAGGCCGACTGAAATACTGGGCCTATAATAGATAACTTCTGATATCTAGGTTTTCCTGATCTAGGGCTAGCAGTTATAAAAAATGTTTTATTAATTTTATAGATATTTGTTTAATCATACATTTATGATAAAAAAAATAATAATAGTGCACTGTATTCTTTTGTCCCATTCCCATTAAACATTATTTAATCCTTTTTTTAAATTATTTTTTGGCGTTCCACTATTTAATCCTTGCGCTGAATAAGAACGCTAGGTAGGTACCTACCTACATATTGTGACGTTTTCATAAAACAACTAAGAATGGTGTTATCGTAGAATTGTAAGGTTGTTATAAAATTTATTTCTTTTTCAGAAAACAGTCAATACTTCGACTGCGAAAAAGATGGCAGGAAAAATGTGAAAATCGTTAAAAAAATAGATATTCCAGAATCAGTAGTACAGAAAATAAAATTAATTACATTGACACTTATTGCTAGTAAAGATGACAGTGTTTCTGGTTATACTGTAATTAATGTACAACTCATTTCAAATATAGGTTTGTATGTACCTACATAAAGAATCAACATATATTTTTTATATTTTTATATATTATTTTTCGGGCAACTAACAGGTACTATGTCAAATATTAATTTAACACGCACCCAATAACAAGTTGCCACATTCTGGAGACTTACGATATTAATCGTCTCACAGATCCAGACTGAAAACACAATTAAAAACTGTGTCTCCACCGGGAATCGAACCCGGGACCCTTGGATCAGTAGTCAGATACCCAACCAACTGAGCCACGAAGGCCGACATATATTTGATATTCTTCGTGGTAAAAAATAATCAATAGAGTCCTCATATATTTGATTCAATTTAATTTTTCAACGGTTTGCTCTTCGTGGAATTCCATTTATTTATTTTTTTAAATATTAATATTATTTTTTAATTATTCCACTATTTATTTGACTACAACCTACAACCGGTTTCGTGCTAAGCACATTTTCAAGTAGTCATATATTTCATTTAATGGATATTCTCAATGAATATTTCTTTATAATAAATTACTTGGTATCGATATATTTGTTCATTTTGATTATTATCAGGTTTCGTTCATGAAAACATCGTGTTAGAATAATATTATTCTGACAATGAGTTCAGAAATAAAGAAGTTCTGTCAAGAATTATTGATTGATTAACTAAATAAGTGAATATCTTGTACTAATTTAAAGTATAATATTGATTTACTGAATATGTTTTTTCGTTATTTCAGATACAACAATCAATTTGACATTTGAAGAAACATACTACAACGGAAAATACGATTTCAACACGAATACTTTAACTGAAATTTCTGCAATTCTAGTAGAAAATCATATGAATGTTTCTTACAATTTATCTGGAGGTATTAAGAACAATAACCATTTATTTTAATATGAAAGATAACTAGATATGACGTTATAATTGTTACTAATTTTTCGACTGTCGTTTTTTTATAAAATTCCATTATTAATTATATTGAATTACTGAAATAAGCAAAAAACTATACTATTAACTTTTTTCACTTGTAAACTACATATACTTGACCACTGAAGCGTTTCGTTCAAAAAGCATCTACCTACATAATGGTACTTGGGAATTATAAAATAAAATAAATATGAAAACATTATGACTACATGACTACTTTATGACTACTTTACATTATACAATTGTAAAAGTATTTATTTATTGTAGTTTCTAAAAAAGGTTTGTGAGCAATGATTTTTAGTATATATACAAAAATAGTTTTTACTTATACCTACCCCGTGTGGGACATGACGTGATGGAATGTATGTATGTTTATATGTTTTTACTTATTTTAAGTAATTTAATATAATAGAGATGAAGTTTATTTTGTGGCAGTTCATGATTTATGTGTCAAACTGCCTATATATCCAATATTTTTAAAATATCGAAGAACGCTGTTGAAACACCCAAACTAGATAATTTTATTTTCTTTAAACAGTGTTTACATTTTAGTAGTACTTTCCTACCTCTCAAACTTTTTTACAATTTTTATAAAAATTGAATTTATGGACGACATCGTTTCTTACAATTTGTATGGCAGTATACATTACACAATATCTACGGGGATTATCAATAGTTTGATACCTTATCTCCAAATATACACACATACTATCAACCTGTTTTTATATTCTGGATAGGAAAAAAGGACTGACCTCCATACTATCCTATATTGACATACATACCGACATGTTTTGTATAGAAAACATAATATCTGAAAATATTCAATAATTTGGATTTATGGGTTTATAGTTTGGTACGTATTCTTCAACTTTACATACTATCGCCATCGACAGTTGGATCTCATGTGTTACATGCAATTAATATTTATTTAAAAATTCATAACCGATTTGGAGGAGGCAGGGATACCGAATCACTCGACGGTAATATAGTTCAGGCCCTGCAACAAAATATACATTTTTAATCAATAATATTGAAATGTTGTTTTGATTTTTTCTTTTTCAGAACACGTCGATTACTTTGACTACACGGTTGACGATAAAGTCGTAACTATAATAAAAAAATCGAACATTTCAGACTCAGTTACGACAAGCTTAATTTCTTTAACATTAGAAGCAAATAAAAAAAATGCTCTTTCGACGTTCACCATTATCAATGTGTTACTCATTAATGGAAAAGGTTTGATCGGTTATCATAATTACATTTTATTTAGATTTAAATTTCATTTCTTTTAAATGAAGACATTTTGTGTCGATTAGATTTATGAACAGGCTGAATTCCACATTAAATATAATGAATTATACTTCTTCTGGATTAAAAATATCAGGAGCGATATAACCTTGTTTTATTTGATGTTGTTCAATGTTTTTATTTTTGATTGACAAGACATCGAATTATATATATTTACATTCAAAAACTTTCCACCTATGTCAAGAAAAAATCTCAAGGATTTCCGATCGATATTCAACCTGTTATCGCTTTTTTTGGATGAAGTGAAAATTGAAGAACTTTATAATTCTTCATGGATCTCATTATCAGATATTGACCAAAAATGAAATCAAACCATGTTATGAGTGAATGAGTGACATCGATCGACTCATCGAACAAAATTTAAAAAATATTCGATTTAATAAATATGTTCGAAGTAAGAACATTAAATTTTATCACTTCTTTTGAGTCGTTTCCCGAGCCCCTAATTCGGGTTAAGAGTCGCTGAAATCTAAAGACATAGTCAATATGTATTCAATACAACGCATTGTTCTTATTTTTTATTTGACTCCAGATTAAATTTGTCAAATTGATTTTCAGCCACTACAACTTTTGGATTTAAAGAGCGTCATTATATTGGAGTATATAACGCTGACAATCAAACACTCAGTCCGATTGTAGCTGAACTAACTAAAGACCATGACGATATTACAGTTGATTTTGAAGGAAGTATGTTTATAATTAAAAATCTAAATCGGTTCAAAACTTTGCACTTAAGCACATTATATCGTTAAATACAGATAAAGATTAAATTGTTTTCTGTTTTCTTTTTAGTCTTGTAAAAATAATCATGTATATCAGCTCGTGATGATACGACTATGAGATTTTAAAGTAAAAAACCTGTCTGCGTCCAGATTTTAACATAGGCCTTCCTCTTCTTATTCCACTTCACCCACTCCTGAGCACACCGCTGTCAATCGCTCCCTGCCACTCTTTTAATGCAATTCGACCACCCTATCTGGCGACATCCAACACTTCTCCTTATTTGTCTCGGATATGACTATTGGTCTCTCTGGGTCCATCTACCATCCGAATATCTAGCAATATGTCCTGCCCGGTTCCACTTGACAACTCTCTCGTTGACATTGGTCTCGTTACCTTGATCTGCTGTATTATCCATCTCTTACACCTGTTCTCAAAACCCAAGAGATGTTAACCATGTTTTTCTACATAGCACTTTGTATCACCATGAGCTTGTGCATTATGTATATTTTTTTCAACATTGAAGTTTCTAGCCCATACCTATATTAGCACAAGAATCTGAATTACCTATATCTATTTTTACAAAATCGAGTAATTAATTACATATTATGTAAGTGACTTTTTACAGTTTTAAACAATTTCAGGTTTTGGCTATTTATTTAACTACACAAAGGAAGGACGATTTATACATATATACGCAAATTCGCCAGACAAAATATCAATGCCACATAATTTACTATCATTAAATCTTAAAGTAACCAAAAATGATGCTATTCCAGCGTACACTGTAATAAATATTGTAATTGAATCAATCACAGGTATTTTTAAGAAATTCATTACAAAGATTGCAAATGAAATTTTGACTTTATTTTGCATAAAAAATATGAATGAATTTCACAATGTTATTTAAAGTTTATCAACTGGTATTATAATAATTATAACTAGATAAGGTTGTCTCGTAAGTATGAATTATGCAGAAGACTGCAATGAATCCCATTACGGCACACTTTGTATATTTTGGAATGAATCAATCGGGTAGCAAAAAATCAAAAATTGATTGAATTGGTATAAGTTTTATGCAGGTACCTACCTACTGTTTATTGGTAGTGTATCATTTTCATTCAATTTTATCGCGATAAATACGATTGGAAGTAAATAATTATGAGTCATTTACACAGATGGCGTTAATGGTAACGTTTTATTTGTCTACAACAAATTCCTATAATATAAATATTTGTGATGCCTTTCTTTTCTGTTACCGCAACATTTAAATACTGCATCATCCTGTAAAAAGCGTTTGCTACCGTATATGGCTTAAAGATATATAAAAACATCAAAACTAAATTGCATATATTCATATCGCTTTATTTCTCTACATTCATATTAGCTATTCCAATTACCTACCTGTGCAGTTGGTAAATGGATTCAATTGAATCTTTAACTTGGTGAGTACCTACCTATATTTTCTGTCCATAATAATATTATGCTGTATTTATTTATTTTGATGGTGCTTCATTCCCGCTTTATCACTGCTAACCCCCTTAAATATGATGTATTTAAAAACCCATATCCAAAATCCTCGACACCATACAATATGTAGTTCAGTTTATAAAAAAACATACATATATAAAAACAAAATATTAGAATTTTAAAAAATCGCATGTATCTCATAATTAAATAAAAATAAAAGTCGTGTTTTAATACTTACCTACTAATATTTATTACAGAATTGGAAAAAAATTCAATAAAATTTAAAAAATCTATTTACGAGGGTACTTACTCAATAAATGATGAAATCAACCTTTCCGATGATATAATCCTAGAGAATCAATTCTTCAATCTCACTGAAGTAACGTGGATCTTTGAAGGAGGTAAATAAACTTATTTATTTATTTACTTAATCTTCTTAGTTGGTTGGAAGAAATTGCCTAATGGCAATTTCTTCCAACCAACCAGAGTAAATGTTAAATATACAAAACAATGTGTACTATGGTATTAAGTTCTTTTTTTCTTACCCCGAATATGTTAACAGCTAGATGGTATATATTATGTATGGAGATTAAGTGTCAAACTCAAAACTATTGAGAGTCCCCGTAGATATTGTAAGTAAGTATATAGCTGTGAGGCACCGGCTTAGAATAGTGCTTCCACTCTTTTCTATTACTGTTTTCGAGTGTCCCGTAAGAGCCGGGCAATCGAAAATACAACAGGCAACAATAACATCTGATATAGTTCAGCAATGAGGTTCACCACCCATTCTGTATGAAGTGCCTTTTTAGGTGAGACGAGACTGGTGTGTGGGTATACACATATGTGTTGTGCTCCCTTTTATAAGACAATGCACACCCGCACACCTTTCGCTGGTTACCCCACATTGTGGGATGTGCCGTGATGGTATGTATGTATATGTATGTACATTACAAAATAAATAAAGATAGCAGAAGGAAAGTAATAAAACACCAAAACAAATAAGATAGCATATAAGAACAAATATTGAATATTTTTGCTTTATCCTTTTCTTGAAGATGTTTAGTGAGATAGACGACGTAATCTTATCCTCGACTTATAGACGACTTATCCTTGGTCACAATATTTAACAATAGTCTAACAAATAATCAGCAATTTATTGGATGTACTTCGATGTTTACATTGATACGTATTAAAACTACTAAATTTGATTTCCAAGTTGAAGAATTTTTGTATCTAGGTACCTACTATAATTACTTAGATTTTTTTATAACATTTAAAGCAAAATATAGATTGCCTCTATTTTTTATAAATACATCCCATGAAGGGAAGAAAAATAATATGTAGGTACCTATAAGCAATCGTGGTCAATGACTGGCATACGGGCAATAAGTCCGACACATTATGTGAAAAAAAATGTGTAATAAAAGAATTTCATTATTATTACTATAATCTTCGGCGGAAACGGTAACGGTTTGCGCAACTAACATCCAAGTAAAATAAATGTTCTGTGCAGCCCATTTCTTGTTTTATTTTTCTCGATAAATTTACCAATATGAGACTTTTTACTAATTTATTGTAGGTACGCAGTTCTCGCTGTTATTCCCTTTGTGAGTTCCCTTATAAAGATTTGTTTTGTGCTGATATACTGGTTATTTCGTCGTGTCTTAGGTACATAAAATTGAAAATATAAATATGTTATATCAAATTTTAGATACAAACAACAGTTTATCCCTTAAAGTAAGTGAAGACAGTAGAAAGTTGACAATTGAAGGAAAACTTAATCCGGGAGACACTGATGAAAAATTATATATAACATTCGTTATCAGAGGCACTCATCCCGATATCATCATAGGATCAACTGTTGTTATCATCGAACTTCCAGAAAAAGGTAATTTATGTACCTACCTTCGTAATTATTATTATTTTACCTTGATTAGTGTGATTAATGTTTTTTTATTTTGTGGCGAAGGATCATCAAAATTTATTTTATTTGTATTCAATTACTTAAATTGATAGACATCGCAAGAATTGTATCTGCAATGCCCCACTAAAAAATAATAACATAACAGAAAATAGCATAATCGTTTAGTATGCTAAATATGCACGTAGAAGAACGCTAAAAATAACTCAATAGAGATCGGAGATATTGCATTGATGAGTATTTTCAATATTTATTTGTAATTCGCTAATATGATTTCATTTTCTTTTCAGATGCAAATACAACCATGAAATTTGAACACCCGTTATATCTGACTTCATATTCATATCTAAACGATAATATTTCAGAAATGAATATATCCTTTACTGGTTTTAATGATAAAGTCAATTTCACGTTTTCTAATGGTTTGTTTATTTATTTATTTTAAATCCCCATAAACAATACAAAAATAATACTAATAAATTAGTGCAACAATAGTATAATTAAACTATGAAACATAGACAATTAAGAATATAATATTGGCACTGACAAAATGCTCCGAGAGGACACTTTTATAACATGCACAGAATCACTTCTTACAACATAAAAACAATTTACCAGTACCAACATCCAGTGGATAAGAACTATTCCACTAAGCAGTGCTTGTGTCGGAATAGTTTTATATTCATTTTACTAGCTTTTATGTCCCGCCGTTGGCCAAGAATGTAAAATTGTGAAAGAAAAAGCAATCGTTTTTATAATATTGTCACCCAATTATTTTGCAATATCAGACTATGAAAAGTGGTTTGAAATTTGATTGAGTTTAAGTATTGTAAAATGTTCAAGTGATGGCCACAACCCATTCTTTTTTATATATTGCTATAAAGTGTGAATGAAGTATAATATTTATACAATTTCTGCTCACATGGACTATGCGTAATGGTTTTAAATATGACTGTTTATCAACGTTGTAAAGAGATTGGTTTGGCCACAACCCCCATTTTTAAATATTATCATCAAAACAAATTGTAATGTGTACCTATTGAAAATTTAGTAATTTTGGATGTTGGGATGTGGTTAAAATTTGATTAAACAAACGTAGGTACTGAAAAGATCTAGTATTGGTCACATCCCATTCGTTTTTATATTTTTTCATCAAGTGTGCATTATATTTTTGCTCAATTTGACTGAAAGTCTTCATTAACGAAGAAGAAGAAGACTTGAACTATAGTAAATAGTTTTTAATTTGAATATAAATGTTGTGAAGAGTTCAGTAATGGCCATAACCCCCATTCTTTAAATATTAGGTGTTGAAAATTATTCAAAATAGGATGATATAAATGGTTTCAATTTAATTAAACAAAAGTATTGAAAAGATTCTAGTGCAGGTTATATCGTCACATCCCATATCCCATTCATTTCATATGTATTTTCATCAAGTGTGCATATCGTTAATAATATTTCTGCACAATAGACTATTAGACTTAAAACTAACCCAAAAGACTAAATAAAAAAGAGAAAAATAAGTATAAGACTATAAGAAATATTTTGTATAAAAAACTATTCCAATGGTCTACATAAAATAAGTAAAAATACATATACCTAATAGAAGAATTAGACTATTGGAAATAGATTGTATAAAAGCTCACCCAAAGGTCTACAAAAAAGAAGAAGAAGAATATTTAGACTATTGGAAATAGTTTGTATAAATACTGACCAAAAGGTCTACATAAAAGAAAATGAATAAGGCTATTGGAAATAGTTTGTATTAAAACTCTCCCAAAAGTCTACATACTTAAATGAAGAAGAATAATAATTAGACTAAAGGAAATAATTTTTATAAAAAAATGACCCAAATGTATACATAAAAGAAGAAGAAGATGAATTAGACAATAGGAAATAGTTTGTATAAAAACTGCCCTAAAGGTCTACATAAAATTAAGAAGAAAAAGAATTAGACTCCAGGACCCGCCGCTTCAGGCCCTTCAGTACCTCCGGTCCCTTTAATCCCTCATTACGTCCCTTCCCATCAGGCCCTTCAGTACCTTCCGTCCCTTCAGGCAGTTTTATACCTCCCGTCCCTTCAGGCCCTTTAGTGCCTCCCTTCCCTTCATTACATCCCGTCCCATCAGTCGGTTAAGAAAAGTTTAAATCCAGAAACCATCCTGGAAGAACCGCGAAGAGATGAAAGAACCTTCTTTTCCCAGGATGCTCTACTTAATAGGTAAAATGACTAAATACACGAAGAAGAAGAAAAAAGTTTAAACCCAGATACCTGCGAAGAGATGGAAGGACAGTTGGACCTTCTTCTCCCAGGATTCTCCAACTTCATAGGTAAAATTACCAAAAATACACGATGAAGAAGAAGAAGAAGAAATAAGTTTAAATCCAGATACCTGCGATGAGATGGAAGGAAAATTGGACATTCTTCTCCCAGGTTAGTCCACCTTCAAAGGTAAAATGACCAAATAGACGATGAAGAAGAAGAAGAAAAAAGTTTAAATCCAGAAACCTGCGAAGAGATGGAAGGAAAATTGGACCTTCATCTCCCAGGATAGTTAAGATGACCAAGTACACGTTGAAGAAAAAGAAGAAAAAAGTTTATATGCAGAACCCGTCCTGGAAGACCTGTGAAGAGATGGAGGGACAGTCGGACCTTCTTTTCCCAGGATACTCCACCTTCATAGGTAAAACGACCAAATACACGAAGAAGAAGAAGAATAAGAAAAAAGTTTAAATCCAAAAACCATCCTGGGCATACGCTCGACAATTCACCAAAGTTTCATTATAATCGGACAAACGGTTGATAAATAAATAAATAAAATAATTTTCCTAGAAATCAGTATAGGAAATCAGTAATAAATCAGTAATCAGTATTATTGTTGATTTGTAAGTAAATAGTATTAGGTAGGTACCTACCTACAACAACCTTCTAAATAAATTCGATTCCTAACAAATTTTATTTGAATATCACATTCTTTCTGTAGCCATGGAAACGATTCGAACACGTAAGTAATATCGAATGGTTCGGATACATTTTTTGAATATGTAGGTACCTACATTGGTTTGTTCGATGCCATAAAAATGAAAATTGTCAGAAAAATCAAATATTATTTACAAATTATGCAATTTTATTATGCCTATATCTTTACTAATAAATAACACATTTTTACAATTATATGTCTTAAAACTTGCCGTAATGTCTTGTGTTTCATTTTATTATTTCATAATTACATTTATTTCAAAGGTTTATTATTTTCAAGAACATATTCATTCGGTGAGAAAATGAAATATTGTATGAAAAGATATTAAAATGGCGGCGTTTATGTACAAAAGGCTTATTTTAAAAATAAGTTAAACATTATAATTATACCAAATATTCACCATGTTTTTCACTTAAACGCTAAGTTATACTTCAAAATATATTTTTTTTTGTGTAAATACCTACTTCTAACTTTTAAACTAACAGATATTTGCGTGCAAAATGTACACTTTTTTGACAGATATGACTTGGAAAATTTTGTATGAAAAAAATAATTATTTAAATATTTTTAAAATTCAGCATTTTTATCGCATTCTTTTTAGCGTGACACTGCATCAGGTATACTGGTACATGTTCGCACTTAAATTAGATTTTTAGATGCTCTTGGTTTTTCAGAAGGCGTGAGACAAACACACACACACACACACAGACACTAACATTTTGATTGCTTTATTACTTTAGATATATTTATGTACAGGTTTACAAAGGCGCCAACCCGAGCAACGTGAGTCTCTGAAGTCAAATTGGTACAATACTTAGTATATTCATAGTGAGAAATAAATTGATAAAAAAATAGAAAGAAAAAATACAAAGATAAAAAATGAGAGTAAAAAAAAGTTCTTTAATTTAGGCAGTTAACAAGAACATAATACCAATTTAAAGAGATTTCTGTACCAGTAGCATAATTACATATGTATTCGACACACATTTAACAATCTTTCCACGTTCTCGCCTGATTCGTTTCTGATATTAAATCATAATTGTTGATTTTTACTATCTCGTGTCTTTGGATTTATTTGTATGTTGCGCGTATTTTTCTTAATACTATTGGGTGTCAAAGTTTTATTATTTATTTTTATTTATTTATTTTATACATGTATGTTCACAATAACAAGCTTATTAGGCTTGAGTAGAGAGGAGTTGTGTTAGTCATAGTCATATTATCCTTATTTATTTTTATTTTTATTTCATATAAGTATAAATACATACATATATAGGTACCTACACACATAAAGATATACATACACACACATAGATACACATACACACCAACATATTCAGACATATACACTATCACAAGTAAGTAAGTAAGTAAGTAAGTAAAATTTTATTAATAAGAAAGTATAAAAAGGATACATTTTGACACAAACAAAAGAAAACAAAATACAAGTGATTTAAATATCTGTTTTAAAATGTTGTTTTATTTTATTTATGAGTTGTCTAGAGTCAGTTGTTTTTCTTATATCTAGAGGAAGGTCATTAAAACACTTTTCTCCCAGGAATGAGTAGTGATGCTGCGCAAAAGTTGTCTTCCTTCTATCTTGGAAAAATAAAAATCTATATCGGGTCCGATTTGCAATTATAAATCTATGGTGCTCAGGTTCTCGTAGTACTTGTAAAATAGCAAATATGATAACAATATCTTTAAATTATAATATACATAACATTTTTTAATACATTATTATTAAAAAAAAAGACCGGGTTATTGCATACCATGTAAAGTATTTAAAGAGCAAAATAAAATGATACTAATGCAGCGATTAGGAAATTAGGAAATATTAATATCAACTTCAATTAGGAAATATTTCACCCATCCAGATACTTGACATTTCAAAGGATTTGATTCTTTGCCTATCAACACTATAATATTCTTCCTTCAGTCATCTCTCCACTCCTCACTGTATTATATTCTTGATTTTTCATGTATCCTTAGTTTTTCACGGTATTTAATGTAGGTGCCTACTCTACAAGTAATAATTGCATTATTTTCAACAGATTTCTAAATTACAGCTCTCGAATAATCATTTTAATCATTTAAAAATGCCCTTTATCTGTGAAATAGAAAAATAAAAAACTGTTTTTTATAGTAAATTATTGATATAAATAAAATAATCGATTAACAAACATACCTACCTTAACTTAAACAATTTGTATTTTACATACCTATTAAAACTATATTTTTACCATTCATTTATTTGTCATTTGTTTTATAGATTTTGACAAATACTTGAAAGCCGATTATATTAGTAAAGATCAAAAAGTGGTAGTAACTGTCAAAAAACCACTTCCCTGGAAGTTGTTAACAGATACGCCATTCGTATCAACAGAACTCCGCGCGAATACGCTCAGCGCAATCGCATTTACAATAATATCATTTGACTTGAATTGGAAAAACGATCCACTGACAATTAAGGAGATTAATGAAGGAGAGGCAAAACCGGCACTTTTCGGAATAATTCCCAGAGATGGCTGCAGTTACAAAGTTGACACAATACCCGAAAAACAGGGATGGTTTTATTTAGATGAAAAAGGAATGTTATGTGCCAATTCATCGATAGACAGGGAAGATGACACCATAGCATTCATGCATTTATCTCAAGTTCAAATTGAACTATCCATTGTTTGCGATGATGATGCAGTTAAGAGACCGATCATTAAAAATACACCAAGTTTATTTGAGAACACCGATAAATATGGAAGGTATTGCGTTCTCACAAAGGATATTGAATACTCCAGAAACAAGCAATTTCTAACAGTCGTGGTCAATGATGTTAATGATAATCCCCCAATATTCGATTCACCAAATCCATTAACACTCGGATATCCCACAAAAGAACTGTCTTATATTTTGAAACCTCGGGAACTGATTACTGTTAAAGTAAGAAAACACTTCTTTGAAATTAATAGATATTGTTACGTTAGCATATTTATACAAAATTCAATCTATGAGTTTGAAACATTTCCTTAATCATTTGATGTTACGATAGCAATTAATTTTGATTTTATTTTTTCACGAAGGCAACCGATGCAGATATTGATTTGAATGCAAAAATTAGGTATTCTGATGACAGTGATATGTTCACGATTCATCCAGAGACAGGAGTAATATATCCTAAAGGAGACGTTTTTGCTCACTCGACAGATACGCTCAGTTTCAAAATATCTGCAACAGATGAGGATGGAATGGGAAAAAAAACTGATTTAAATATTAAGGTATGAAATTAGTAGCACAACATCAAAGATGTTGAAAAATAAGTTTCTAATATAAGTGTTTATTGTTGTTTTGAGAGCATTTGTGTACCTAATCTAAATAATAGCTGCCTCATTTTTACATTCAAATGATCTCAATCAATTTTATAGTAAAATATAAAAACTTTTTGTTGGCTTAAATATGATTCGTAAGCTTGAGTGATACGATTGATTTGATTTTGAACAACAATAAAATCATTGGCTACTTATGATTCCTTGTCACATATGAACTATTTTGAGTATTTTACGACGAAGTTAGATATTTTAGAGTAAAACGTCACTACGTACATATACCTACACTTGACTCCCGGAATTATTTTCCTTCAGATGAAAAATATTTTTAATTTATGTACATACCTACGTGCGTATGTACCTACATTTTTATTTAGATGTAAAATAAAGTACATATTATATAGTTCTTATAAACAAAATTAAAAAAAAAAACAAATTAACATCGTATGAATGCATTTGTATCATGATAATAACGAAATTACTTTTTTAAGGTTCTAGCTCTGAAGACTGAACATATTGCTGTTTTGACTGTTCAAAATGCAACAATCGAAAACGTTGAAAACATTGTCTCACATTTATCCTACTCAATAAATTGTACCATTCGAGTTATATCAGATGTAGTCCTGCCAGCGGATACTGCATCGACATATAAAGAACTAAAACAAAGAATTTCCAAAACAAATCTAAGGGCAGAAACAACCGCATCGCTTTCGATCATTATATATGGATTAGACGATAAATCGCAACTAGTAGAAAATACTTATATTATCAGGTACATAACAAAGTCATATTTTTATTGTTCCACCAAAAAACTACATTACAAACCGTCACCATCACTTCGCAGAACTATAGAATGAATCTCGGTTACAAATTGCAACAATTACAACCAACGAGTGAGAATCAAAGATTTAGTTCTTTAATTCAATTGAAAATATAATTGGGAAGTTAAGTAAGTATTATAATATTATATAAGTTTTAACGTAATAAATGCCTTTTTTGTATTTTTTACTCCAAATTATAATAAGTTGTATCTTGTGTCACATAATATATTGTCATTATTAAGCATACCAAATTAAAATTTGTAGCCTTTTTATGACTAGTGTCTATCAAAATTTCGCCTAAATTTCGTAAAAAATATGTAACATTAAATTTCTCATGAAAGTCTATCGGTAAAATTTTGATATTCTCTGATTAACTAACTTACCCTAAAATATAAATACATAATAACAGAGATGTTATTCCCCAATCTAACCCATAATATACATGAATGACTTATTAAGAAGGACGAGAAATAAGTAAACCATAACAAGTTATGTTGACTACCGTAATTGGTGATACATGGGCTGATACTTTCAACGGGGTAGAAAAATGTATTACTGCTATAAAAAGGTTGCTGGACGATCATTTTCTAGCTCTGAACTCTAACAAAACTAAATTCTTGGCTATTACAATAATTTTAGAACAATGAAGAACTCCAATATACCAAATTATATCAAAATTCATAAATGTAACTTGGAGAAAAAACAGACATGCAATTGCGAAATAATTGAGAAAGCAAATGAAATTAAGTACCTAACTAGAAATAATTATTGATAAAAATCTAAGATGGGAACCTCACATAAATTATATAGACAGTAAAATAAGAAAGCTTATATATATACTTTTAGAAATTTAAGAAATTATATGAATGTTCCTTTATAAATGGTTTATTATGCACTATGTCAGAGCAATATTAGTTATGCAATATCTGCATGGGGTGGCGCAACCGTTACCTTAGCAGTTAAGAGTTATCAATAAGAAGCCGTTCAGGTATAGCTCTGAAAACCTCTTTAAATCTTTCAATGTCCTGGATGTACGGCAACTTTATACAAGAGCAATCTTATATTTATTTTTTAAAAACAATTCAAATTTCACGAAAGTTAACACAAGGGACACTAGGGACAAAACTTCGGGTAGCTATCGAGTTCCGAAAATGAATACTAAATTTGGACAAATATTTTTTTATTTATTGCACCGCGTATATTATTTAACATACTGCCATCGGCACTAAAAAGGCCCCTGTATACCCTGGGTATACGGATGTACGCAAAAATGAACACTAAATTATCTTCTAATGTATGAAATAGAAAAAATATTATATCACCTGATATATATGTGATATACAACACGTTATCGTGCAGAAAGGTAAAATTTAGAGTTTTTTTTAATAGCAAGAAAAGTTATTTAAATATTATAATAATAAAAAACTCAGCCGGTAGATTTTCATATTCTATTTCGATTGAAGTAAAAATCTACTTTTTAGTTAGTTACAATAAAAAAATAAAAAAAGGGTGTTACTAAAAATAATTTTACAATAAAAGAATTAAATATATTTAAAATTAAAAAAAAACTCATGCAATAGAATAAAGATGTAAATACAAACTGTTCCTTATTTCAAAAACACGTCTTTTTAGGGGATTAGGGAAATTATTTTCAAAATATACTATATAGTCTACTTATAGCCTCTTAAAGTGTTAAAACATTCAAAATGTGAGGAACAAAGTGGCTACTCGAAGTAGATAGAATCCACAATGAAATGAATGTATCAACAATAATAATTTAACTTCTTATGGTTTCTTCTGCATATTGTATTTTTTGGCTGTCATCTTTTATTGAGAACTTTTAATTGTATAGTTTGATATAAAATTAATATTTTTACTGTAAACCTGATTTTTTAAGGTTGATTGTTATTTTTTTTTGTATAGTATGTATGTGTTATATTATGTTGTATTGTAAAATGCAATAACTATACAAACTTTACTGATAATTGCTTCAGAAAAGACTCTGTCTAGTGAAGCAGTTATCTTTCATATATTTACTTTAAAATATTGTGGTACTAAGTAAATTAATAAAAAAAGTAAATAAAAATAAATGTTTAGTCTGTTGTCCTTTTAATTATGCATATTTTCTGTTTCTGTCCTTCCAGTCAAGTTAATGCAGCTGATGTTCCTTGGAAAATAGATGCTATAGAATTACCTGAAAGTGAACTTTTTGTGACAAACGTAACTCAAGAGTCATACGAAGGATTGGTAATTGGAATATCAGTTCTTGGAGCATTATTCTTCGTTACAATTGTAGGAGTGATATTATTTTATATATTCTTCATGTAAGTATAGGATACTGAAAAGAATTATTGAAATAACAAGGAAAAAAATCATAGAGCACCTACAAATAAATTAGTGAAAGTCAATTTTCCGCACATTAAATGATACATTTGACAATTACATTACATACGTTTCTCAATATTTTTATTACACTATGAAATCGAACATTACCTACTAAGAAATTTATAAAAAGATTGGGAAAAAATCGTATTCTCCGACCGTATTGGCAAAGTTGGTGAGCCGTTTGGTTTCTGTGCGGGCGTACTGGGTTCGATCCCTAGCAGAGGAGAAAATATTTAAATTAATTTCTCTCGCTAATATTGCTTCTCGGGGATGGAACCACTGGTTAGTTGGAAGAAATTGCCATATGTCAATAAACTCGCCACTTGCGTAGGGTGCAAGGAAGTGTTTATATTATATATATTATATTATTTCTTGAATGAAAAATCTTCACACGAACATTTTTAAATGAGCCGCAGTGGAAAATGTGAAAATCGCTTTGAAAATAATCAAATTTTTGTAGATGACCATAAATTATGTAAATGCAAAGGAAAATTATATAAACCATAGCTGAGTAATTTTAACAATACCAACCTAAAATTAGATAAATTCAAATAATGTTTATTTTAATCGGAAGCATGTAAACATTTTTTTATATCCGACGGATCACCGATAATTACATTTAAACGTACCTATAACTTGTAAATAATAATACCTAATCAATATACTTTATTATGTTTCAGACGAAGAAGGTATAGAAAGTTTTCCAATTCAAGTTCTGTAAGTTCAAACAGTAGTGACAGTGTAGATGACGAAGACAATATTTCTATGCATTCAAAAGATGAAAAGAAAATCGAAAAATTTGATGTAAATACAGACAAAGAACCAAATAATAATTTTCTACATTTCGACGACATCGTTAATTCGCCAAGCAGTACAAGAGAAAACATTTCTATAGATCACGAAGAGAACGAATTCGGAGAGACTGTTCCGAAAAATCGTAAAAAATCCAATGTGACATTTAACGAAAAAGTCCTACAGTTTGACATAGAAACATACGATGAGAAATTATAATAATCTCTTCAACTAGACAAATATGTTAATCATAAAGACCCAACTAGCTTTAAAAAGTCAATGAAAAAATATCCATAAATGCAAAAAATAGGGGATATAGCGCAAACTCAAAATAAGTAACACGATCTGTTTATTCGTTAAAAAAGGAATGTTAAAAAAATATTATTCTAATAGTATTTTTCAACCCCCAATATTATTATTTAAAAATTATCTCATTTTAAAGATATCAAATTTCATCAATGTTTATTTAAAGTTACTTTCTGTAAATAAATTGATATTATTAAATATATTTATATGTTCTGGTAACTAAAGTGTTGGTTTCTTTTTGTTGTCACATAGATCAATTATGTTTTCTCAAAACAAAACAATGTCGGTATATAATTTATTTTTTTATTTAATTATTAAATTCATAATACATATATAAAAAATAAATCATAAAAATATAGAAAAAGATGCACAGTAATAAAAAACATATTTCCCTTTCCCAGAGTGCAAGCACTCGTGTGTAAAGGTAACAGACTAACAAAAAGTTTTTTTTTTTCATATTATATGTGTTAATCAATAAAAGATTTCTGTGATGGCATAAAGTACCTACGTCTGAAAGTATATAGGTACCATTGTATAAAATAAATGTTGGCCTATGTAAATTGGCAGCCTACAGTATGCAGCCGCCGGGTATTGAGCTTCTTCGTTCACATCGCCAAAAAGTATTATCACAGGAAGTGTACCAGGCAAAAGAAGTAGAGGCTGATCTCCTGCGCGATGGTGTGACCAAACCGGGAACGACCTTTATTCGGCGGTGCGAGCTGCGGAGGGCAGAGAGGACTGGAGGCGACTAGTTCTGTCCATTAGCGGCCCCAAAGATCACGACCCTCAGCATTGAGGAAACGAAGAAGAAGAGAAGAGAGTAAATTGGCAAGTGATGATACTGTAAAAAAGACAAAAAATATTATTTGAAACCAGGCAATAATATTATTTACGCAAAAGGCGTCCGACTCCGTATGACATGTTATCAGAAGTAATAAAACAATGATCTTGGTGTGTGTGTGTGTGTGTGTGTGTGTGTGTGTGTGTGTTGTGTGTGTGTGTGTGTGTGTGTGTGTGTGTGTGTGTGTGTGTGTGTGTGTGTGTGTGTGTGTGTGTGTGTGTGTGTGTGTGTGTGTGTATATATATATATATATATATATATATATATATATATATATATATATATATATATATATATATATATATATTGTAAAATTCTGTCAATTATTAATAACGCTATAAGCATTATTAAATTGCATAATTTGTCATATAATATTTAATTTTTCTGAAAATTGTTGATTTTCGTTTTTGTGGCTTCGAACAAACCAATGTAGGTACAATATATTCAAAAAATATATCCAAACCATTTGATATTTTTTGCATGTTCGAATGGTTATGGTTACAGACGATTTTGATATTCAAATAAAATTTGCTATGAATCGACTTTGAATTCATTTAGAACATTGTTGAAGGTAGGTACCTATCTAATACTACTTAAAAACCAACAATATACTGACTTCCTATAGGAAAATTACTAAGCTATTTTAGGTTAACTTCAATACATCTAAAGTAATAAAACAAAGATTTTGTTAGTGTGTGTGTTTGTGTGTGTGTTTGTGTGTGTGTATGTGTGTGTTTGTCTCACGCCTTTTGAAAAACCAAGAATATCTAAAAATCTAATTTATGTGCGAACATGTACCAGTATACCTGATGCAGTGTCACGCTAAAAATTATTTTTTTCAATAATTATTTTTTCATACAAAATTTTCCAAGTCATATCTGTCAAAAAAGTGTACATTTTGCACGCAAATATCTGTTAGTTTAAAAGTTAGAAGTACGTATTTACACGAAAAAAATATATTTTCAAGTATAACATGGTGAATATTTTGTCTAATTATAATGTTTAACTTATTTTTAAAGTAAGCATTTTGTACAATTGTACATATAACCCCGCCATTTTAATATCTTTTCATACGATATTTAATTTTCCTACCGAATGAATATGTTCTTTAAAATAATATACCTTTGAAATAAATGTGATTATGAAATAATAAAATGATACACAAGACTTTATAGCAAGTTTTAAGACATATATTGTAAAAGTCTGTTAATTATTAGTAAAGATGTAGGCATAATAAAATTGCATAATTAGTATATAATATTTGATATTTCGGACAATTTTCGTTTTTGTGGCTTCGAACAAACCAATGTAGGTACCTACCTACATATCCAAAAAATGTATCGAGCCCATTTGATATTAATATTGGAATGGTTACTATGGTTACGGAAAGATTCTGATATTCAAATAAAATTAGTTATGAATCGAATTTATTTAGAACATTGTTGTAGGTAGGTACCTACCTAATACTATTTACTTACAAATCAACAATATACTTATTTCCTATAGGAAAATTATTTTATTTATTTATTTATGTATGTATGAATGGATGCATGTATGCTATGTGCTCCTAAACCGTTTGTCCGATTAAAATGAAACTTTGGTGAATTGTCGAGCGTATGCCCGGGATGGTTTCTGGATTTAAATTTTTTTCTTATTCTTCTTCTTCTTCTTCGTGTATTTGGTCATTTTACCTATGAAGGGGGAATATCCTGGGAAAAAAAGGTCCGACTGTCCCTCCATCTCTTCGCAGGTCTTCCAGGACGGTTTCTGTATATAAACTTTTTTCTTCTTCTTCTTCATCGTGTATTTTGGTCATTTTACCTATGAAGTTGGAGAATCCTGGGAGAAGAAGGTCCAACTGTTCTTCCAACTCTTCGCAAGTTCCAAGACGGTTTTTGGATATAAACTTTTTTCTTCTTCTTCTTTTTCTTCTTCATCGTGCATTTGGTCATTTTACCTATGAAGGTGGACTATCTTGGGAGAAGAAGGTCCAATTTTCCTTCTATATCTTCGCAGGTAGCTGGATTTAAACTTTTTTCTTCTTCTTCTTCGTGTATTTAGTCATTTTACCTTTGAAGGTGGAGTATCCTGGGAAAAGAAGGTCCTTTCATCTCTTCGCGGTTCTTCCAGGATGGTTTCTGGATTTAAACTTTTCTTAAGCGGCTGAAGGGACGGGATGTAATGAAGGGAAGGGATGCACTAAAGGGCCTGAAGGGATGGGAGGTATAAAAGGACCTGAAGGGACGGGAGGTACTGAAGGGCCTGATTGGAAGTGACGTAATGATGGATTGAAGGGACGGGAGGTACTGAAGGGTCTAAAGCGACGGTTCATGGAGTCTAATTCTTTTTCTTCTTAATTTTATGTAGACTTAACAGTTTTTACACAAACTATTTCCTTTAGTCTTTTTCTTCGTTTTCTTATTTTATGTAGAACTTTGGTGAATTTTATACAAAACTATTTCCTATGGATTAATCTTCTTCTTCTTTTATGAAGACCTTTTAGTCAGTTTTTATACAATCTATTTCCAATAGTCTAATTCTTCTACTTTATGTATTTTTTCTTATTTTATGTAGACCATTGGAATAGTTTTTTTATACAAACTATTTCTTATAGTCTTATACTTATTCTTCTCTTTTTTATTTAGACTTTTGGGTTAGTTTTAAGTCTAATAGTCTATTGTGCATAAAATATTATTAACGATATGCACACTTGATGAAAATACATATGTTAAAACGAATGGGATGTGGGATGTGACGATGTAATCTGCACTAGAATCTTTTCAATACTTTTGTTTAATCAAATTTAAACCATTTATATCATCCTATTTTGAATAATTTTCAACACCTTCATATTTGATTTCGTTGACGATATTTAAATAATGGGGGTTGTGGCCATTACTGAACTCTTCACAACGTTTATATTCAAATTAAAAACTATTTACTATAGTTAAAGTCTTTTTCTTCTTCGTTAATGTAGACTTTTGTGTCAATTTTAAGTCTATCAGTCAAATTGTGCAAAAATATAATGCACACTTGATGAAAAAATATAAAAACGAATGGGATGTGACCAACACTAGATCATTTCAGTACATTATTTAATCAAATTTTAACCACATTCCAACATCCAAAATTACTAAATTTTCAAGAGGTACATATTAAAATTTGTTTTCGATGATAATATTTAAAAATGGGGGTTGTGGCCAAACCAATCTCTTTACAACGTTGATAAACAGTCATATTTAAAACCATTTCGCGTAGTCCATGCGTGCAGAAATTGTATATTATACTTCATTCACACTTTATAGCAATATATAAAAAATAATGGGTTGTGGCCATCACTTTAACATTTTACAATGCTTAAACTCAATCAAATTTCAAACCACTTTTCATAGTCCGATATTGCAAAATAATTGGGTGACAATATTATAAAAACGATTGCTTATTCCTTCACAATTTTACATTCTTGGCCAACGGCGGGACATAAAGGCTAGTATTCAATATACAAACTATTGGATTAAATTATATATCTGAATATAACACCAGATGGCGCTACTGTTGTATAAGATCTGTCATGTAGTTTTACTGTGCATTGTATACGTGTTTTTTCGTTTAAATAAAACTTTTTGTTCAGTTTAAACTAAGTCTTGTTTATTTCCCCGATTAGGTTATGGGCCCAGGCTCACGTGAATAAACAGTTGGTGATAAACAAAGAGCAGAGAAAACAGTAAAGTAATTAGTTTTTTTGACAGTAGAACCGCGTGCTGTGTATAACCTAAAATGGAGTTTGGAAAGACAATGAACCTTGAAAAATTCAATGGAACGAATTTGAAACAGTGGAAATTTCAAATAAAATGTGCCCTCCGCGCCAAAGGGTTAGATATCAACACGCCAAAACCAGAAGAGAACCCGACTCAATGGAAATGAAATGAACCCGACATCAGCTATGGATCTAAAGCAAATAGAACTCGTCAAAAATTGCGAATCAGCACTTGAGGTGATGACCAAACTTGAGTCTATTTATGAACAAAAATCTGAGATGACTAAAATGATAATACATGAGCGTTTTTATCAATATAAAATGTCACCGGCAGATAGCATTGCTCAGCATATATTTAGAGTAGAAAGTTTGGCTAAGCAACTTAAAGAAAGTGGAGAAATTATTAGTGATACTGCGATCATAACTAAAATATTGAGTACACTACCTCTCAAGTACAGATCTCTACGCCAGGCTTGGATGTCACTGGATCCTCAGAATCAAACTATAGTTAACTTGACAGCTCGCTTGTTAGATGAGGAAGCCAGCTTGAATGTTGAAGGTGAGAACGAAACTGCTTTATTAGTGGCAAAACAAAGTACAAAGAAGAAAACTGTTCCATTGATAAAAACGAACAAAGAATTTAATGAAAAGCCACATCGCTTTATATGTTTTAACTGTGGGAAACGCGGTCATTTTGCAAGAGATTGCCGTGCCCCTAAACAAAAACATAAACAACAAGGAGAAAGGGATATGTTAGCTTTCAATGTAGCAAATACAGATTGGAAAAATAATGATGAAGGTTTAAGATGGATATTGGATAGTGGTGCCTCAGCTCACATGTCTTATAAACGTGAAAATTTTGTTGAATTGTATGAGTATACGGGATCTCCACTGAAACTAGGAAACCAAGAAGCTGTAGAAATTATTGACCAAGGAAATGTTTTGATAGACAAGTATGTCAATGGACAGTGGGAGACATGTATCCTGAAAAATGTTCTTTATGTACCAAAATTGAGAAGAAACCTATTTTCTGAGGGAGTAGTGACAAGACAAGGTTATAATATTGTAAAGAAACATACTGATGCTTTAATTTACAAGGACAATAAAATAGTGCTATGTGCTTTTTTACAAAGCAACAATTTATATGAGTTAAAAATGAAAACAGTTCAAAATCCAGTATGTAATGTAGTGCAAAAATTGGACCTTAAAACATGGCATGGACGTTTGGGACATTTGAATGTTAAAGAAATACAAAAAATGTGTAATAACAATGTGATTACTGGTGTGGACCTATCAAACTGTGACAAGTTTGTATGTGAGGGTTGTGCTTATGGCAAGCATGCTCGACAACCATTCCAAAAATCAAACAGAGGAATACAGCAACCAGGAGATGATATACAGTGATGTTTGTGGACCACTCAGTGTGCCTTCTGTACAGGGCATGAAATATTTTGTTATTTTTAAAGACGCTGCTACAAGTCTTAGGTGTGTGTACTTTATAAAGAATAAAAGTGATGTGTTAAACTGTTTTGAAAAAAATAATTTTATGATTAAAAACAAGTTTTCTCATAGTGTACGTATATTACATACATACTGATAATGGTGGAGAATACACTAGCAAAGACTTTAAAGAATATCTTGATAGGGAAGGTATTTCTCATTAGCTCACTGCCCCTTACACACCTGAACAGAATGGCCGAGCTGAACGGGAAATTAGGACAATAGTTGAAAGTGCTCGATCCATGCTTTATGCCCGTAACGTACCTCTCAATCTATGGGCAGAAGCGGTCAATTGTGCTGTTTAGTTGTTAAATCGCACATCTTCAAGTCAGACACCAAATATTACACCTATGGAGCTGTGGAGTGGTGTAAAACCTAATTTGGATCATATCAGAGTGTTTGGATGCGAAGGTTATGTCCATGTGCCAGATCAACTGAGAAAGAAGCTTGATTGTAAAAGTCGTAAGATGATGTTAGTTGGATATGATAATACAAACTATAAAATGTATGATTCAACTACAAAAAGAATTTCAATATCAAGAAATGTTATTTTCAATGAACAGAAAAGTCCAGAATTCAAACGAAACGAAGCATAAATTTTCATATGCGATGATGATGAACAAAATGATGAAGTAGTAATAGACAACACCGAGATGAATACAAATGATGAGAATTTAGGAAGTGATGACAGCACTTATACTGCCATTGACGAAAGTGATGAGAACTACGAGCCTTCACAAGAAATCGATCTAAATAACATAGATCGCTGAAATGTTACTTTGCGACCACGAAGGAATAAATTTTTTGAGGCAAATTTAATGGAGTTGGATGCACCTGTAACTTACGAGGAAGCAATTAATAGTAAGGAATCTGAATCATGGTTAGAGGCCATAAATGAAGAATTAGAAGCTCATCG
This sequence comes from Molanna angustata, assembly GCA_963576475.1. Classification (NCBI taxonomy): domain Eukaryota; kingdom Metazoa; phylum Arthropoda; class Insecta; order Trichoptera; family Molannidae; genus Molanna; species Molanna angustata. The sequence continues at coordinate 35,183,441 of OY754964.1, read as the reverse complement.
TACCAATAACACCTGGAGTTTTGTGGATAATGAAAATCAGAGAACCATAACGTCCAAATGGGTTTTCAATATTAAAAGAAACCAAGATAATCAAGTAGAAAGGTATAAAGCTCGTCTTTGTGCCCGTGGTTTCACACAAATTAAAGGAATAGATTACAATGAAATTTTTTCACCAACTACAAGATATGAGTCAATTAGAATATTGCTATCTATGTCTGCTGAATATAATTGGAATATAAGGCAATTAGATGTCAAGACGGCCTTCTTATATGGAGAATTAGAAGAGGATATTTTTATGGAAATTCCTGATGGAGTGAAAGCACCGAAAAATAAAATATGTAAATTAAAAAAATCCCTCTACGGCCTAAAACAGGCATCTCGTTGTTGGAATCATAAATTTACAGGTTTTTTATTGAAATTTGGTTTTGTTCAGTCACAAGCAGACAATTGTGTATTTGTAGGTAACCTCAATGGTATAAAAGCTTTGTTAATTTTATATGTAGATGATGCTTTAATTATATCTCAATCAAATGCAATATTAGATCAAATTGTAAGCTACCTAAAGCAAGGATTTAATATCAAAGAGTTAACTTTAAATCGGTTTGTTGGTTTAGAAATTTTAAAAACTGATAATTTTGTTTGTATCAGTCAAAGACAATATATTGAACAGTTAATAAATAAATTCAATATGAGTACTGCACATCCTTGTAATACACCTGTTGATGTAAATGTTCAGTTAACTAAAAATGTGGATAATGAGCAGATTAATTTTCCTTATAGGGAAGCCATAGGGTCTTTATTGTTCTTATCTACAGCAACTAGGCCAGATATTGCATATGGTGTAAATCTGTTAAGTAGATACATTAATAAGCCAAGTGTACATCGTGTTAATCAGCTTAAGAGAATAATTAGATATCTTCTTAAAACTAAAAATTTATGTATAAAGTATCAAGGTCAAGAAAGCTTAATTGGGTATTCAGATTTTGCTGGGGACTTAGATACAAGAAAATCAACCACTGGCTATATTTTTATGTTTAACGGTGGACCTATATCTTGGTCTAGTCAAAAACAACCTTGTATTGCCTTATCAACAACTGAAGCTGAATTTATGGCTGGTTGTGAAGCTGCCAAGAATATTTTATGGTTAAGACAGTTTTTTAAAGAAATTAATATCAATCAAAATTGCACCACTCTGTGTATTGATAATCAGAGTGCTATCAAATTAATAAATAATCCTGTTTATCATAAAAAGACAAAACACATTGATGTTAAATTCAATTTTATTAGAGAAAATGTTACCTAAAGATAAATTAATTGTTATTAAGTATGTGCAAACTTCAGATCAACTGGCTGATATTTTAACTAAAGCTCTACCTACTGTTAAATTCAAATGTATAAGAGATGAAATATTGTCTGTTATGTAAGTTGTTTGTTATTATCAAAAATTAAAAAAAAACAGGCAAATATAAAAGTTTTCTTTTGTATAAAATTTAGTGGGAGTGTTGGATTAAATTATATATCTGAATATAACACCAGATGGCGCTACTGTTGTATACGATCTGTCATGTAGTTTTACTGTGCATTGTGTACGTGTTTTTTCGTTTAAATAAAACTTTTTTTTCAGTTTAAACTCAAGCAGCGGTACTAATAACATTTTCGTTAAAACTCGTTTTAGCCAACTAAACCTCGCACTACGTAAACCACGTATTAGGCACTAATTCGTGGTTTAGTGGGTTCTTACTAATTGTTATAGCCGAAAAACAGTGTTGTCGAAAAACAATAATTTTTAATTTTTTCCGCGGCAACATTTTGGCGGAAGACTACTAGCGCCCCTGACGGCATGAGAGAACGACAAGGAAGCAGCTAGCACGCGCTATGGCACGCGCTCTCTTGGCATTCAACTCTGGTGGAAGACGGACGGCTTGTTGTGACGCCGTCATCGGTCGACACGCGCGTCCCGATGGCGGCCATTTTTCAAGAGCACGAGGAGGTCTGTGTGACAGGACCCGTCACGCGCATGGACGCTGATGGTGCCCCAGAACCAAGATGAGGGCATCAACAGGACAGGAGGTTGGAGGCAGAGCGCAGTGTGAGGCCACCGCGTAGGGAACGCGGCGGCTCGCAGATTGGACCACGAAGGGCAATCCGTGTCGTCTGGAGCGTCGGTTCGCCTCCGGTGCGGCCCCAGCTGGTATGCCACCTCTGTCGAGATGCGCCGTCATAGCGTGCCGTGGGGCACAGAGCCAGCCATGGGTGACGGTCTGGAGGAGGAGATCAGGAGGAGAAGAAGAAACCACGCCGAGTACGACAAGGACCTGCCAGCCTGACGCAGAGGCTGGGCCCCGCCGGAACTTCAGCCACCACGTGGAAGACAGTGACATGCCTGGAGAAAGGATGTCGCTGTACCCTGGGGCTGCACCTTCTGGTCGGCGTCTCTTCGTGCTCGCGTGTGTTTGACAGTTCGTTCGGTAGATGCCACGTGTTTTTATTTGTTGTCTGTTGTTGTTTTTTTTATTATTTTATTGCCATGGACCATTTGTGAACATTATAAATAAAAAAGCGCCGTACTAAAACAATTTTAAGTGTCGTCCTCATTTGTCTCTCCTTTTCTTCCCCACACCTTGGCTTGATGTTTCCTCATGGTAGACGAGAGGTCTCATCATAATAATGTAAAAATGTACAAGGACTAAGTAAACCATGGAATACGGAATGAATGTTGTGTGAACGCAGCCATTTAACGGGAATTTCGGATTTTTTCTTTACTTTATGCTATTTTTTGTTCATTCTCTATGACTTTATTAGCCGTCATCTATGACATCTATAGAGAATCATCGTATTTCTATGTTTGTCATTGTTTGTTTATATCCGTAAGGTTATATTCTCTTTGTTTGTTTACTGCATGGTTTTGATGGTTTACTGTTTATGTATCGTCACGTTTTGGTTGAATTCCCAATAATTTAACTTATTACAACATAACTTATTACATTTATTTTAAAACAATTGTCAATGGAAAATAAATATCTTCATTTATTTGCCTTCTTCCAAATAAATCTACGAGATGTCTAACTCCTGCCTTTGAAAATCTGTACTTTCTTCTAAAATTAATGTCGTCGTAATCAACAAACGGATTACAACGCACCTATGAACACACCTTGCCCCCAAGTCAAATTGAAAACGCTGTTCGTTTTCGCCAAGCGCTAATTTTTTTTTGTATGGGATTTGACGTTTGTTGTAGAAATTTTTTCTACAATAACAAACAACAAACGTCAAATCCCATACAAAAAAAATTAGCGCTTGGCGAAAACGAACAGCGTTTTCAATTTGACTTGGGGGCCTTATAAATTTTGCGTCATCAAAAAACTTTCCACCTGCTCAATTTCTTGAAACGATCTTTCAAAATCGCCGATTCTATAATCAAACAGATTATTGTCCATAATTAAAAAAGTATTTCTTTAAAAATGACAAAAACAATACGCGCGGTCTATTTGACTTTTGACAGCTCAAGAATTCACTATTGCTATTCCACCACTAAACTAGGGGACCGGATGGTTTAGCGTTACCATGGTGATATAAACCATGGAATAAAATAGAAGTTTTAAAACTTAGTTATTAGTAAGATTTTTGGCCGTTAGGTTTTAGTCACTCTATTCCATAGTTCAACCTCGCTACTTTTTCGTTATTAGTACCGCCGAAGAAGTCTTGTTTATTATCCCGATTACAAACTATTTCCTATGGTCGAATTCTTCTTTTTTTTTGTGTAGACCTTAAGGGTGACTTTTTATACAAACTATTTCCTATAGTATAATACTTCTTCCTCTTCTTTTGTGAAGACCTTTGGGACAGTTCATAAATAAACTATTTCCTATAGTCTAATTTTTCTTTTTCTTAATTTATGTGGTTAAGTTTTTATACAAACTATTTCCTATGGTCTAATTCATCATCTTCTTCTTCTTTTGTGTAACCCTTTGGGTGATTTTTTACACAAACTTATTCCTATTATCTAATTCTTCTACTTCTTATTTTATGTAGACCTTTGGGCAAGTTTTGATGCCAACTATTTCTTGTAACGTAATTCTTCTTTTTCTAATTTTATGAAGACCTTTGGTGAATTTTATACAAACTATTTCCTATAGTCTAATTCTTCCTCTTTTATGTAGACCAAGGGTGATTTTTTTATACAAAATTTTCCTATGGTCTAATTCTTCTTCTTCTTTTATGTAGACCTTTGGGTGAGTTTTTATACAAACTATTTCCTATAGTCTAATTCATCTTCTTCTTCTTTTGTGTAGACCTTTTGGTCAGTTTTTATATAATCCATTTTCTATTGTGTAATTCGTCTATTTCATCTTTTATGTAGACAATTCAGTCGATTTTTTACAAAGTATTTTTATAGTCTTATACTTCTTCTTATTTTTTTATTTAGAGTTTTGGGTTAATTTTAAGTCTAATAGTCAATTGTGCAGAAATATTATAAACAACATGCACACTTGATGAAAATACATAAAAAAATGGGATGTGACCAACGCTAGAATCTTTTCAATAATTTTGTTCAATCAAACTTACACCATTTATGATATCATCCTATATTGCTTAATTTTCAATACCTACACATTTGATTTCGATGATAATACATATATAAAAAAATCGGGGTTGTGGCCATCACTGGACTCATCATAGTTTGTCTTCTTCTTCTTTAATGTAGACTTTTGTGTCAGTTTTAAGACTATCAGTCAAGTGTGCAAAAATATAATAAACTATATGCACACTTGACGGAAAAATATAAAAACGAATGGGATGTGACCAACACTAGAATATTTTCAGTGCTTTTGTTTAATAAAATTTTAATCCTATTCACATCATCCGAAATCACTAAATTTTCAAAACACATTATTTGCTTTCGATAACAATATATAAAAATGGGGGTTGTGGCCAAAACCAAACTCTTTACAACGGTGTCTCTTTATAATTTGTCATATTTAAAACCATTTCCCATAGTCCATGCGTGCAGAAATTGTATGTACTTATTGTATGTACAATAGCCATTGCCTACGGGATTTAGGTATATTCATAGATTTTTATTATAATATACCAAAGATTACCAAACATATTTCTTTTACCGCCCCCTTTGAAAATCAATCATTTTTCAGCGCCCCCACATAGAAACCACAATTTAATTACTTTAATTAATTTAGTTATAGTGTGCTATATTAGTCGGTTTTGGTGTTTAAACTTACATTGTAAACTAGAAATTTTTACTAGTAAGAGCAATTAAAACGCAACTTTATAATATTTTAATCAAATTAAAATAAACTATATTTTTTTCTGGGCTCCTTAACGCCCCCCTCTAGGTCTCCAACGCCCGCAAGGGGGCGTTATCGCCCACTTTGAGAAAGACTGTAATATACCTAGATGTAGTACTCTGTGCAAAAAGTGAGTCATGGAATATCGCGAGTTTGACGTTTTGGTTGGCAACATATTTCAGTTTTCCTTGCATTTCAACACATCCTAGATAAGTGTTCTCTAAATTATTAATAGGTAGTTAAAATGTTTTTTATACAAATAAATCCGAAAACAATTCTCATTAGTCGTTATTTTCTATAGAAAAACGATGTGGTCTAGAACCAAAACGTCAAAAATCCCCCCTGAAAAATGACTCACATTCGATGTTCGATTCATACAAAATTTACTAACTATGACATCTAGTATATTATATGAAAACCTATGGGTATATTATATAATAAAAATCTATGTCTAGACCCAATCAAGGATATCCTAGGATGTACACCGATTTTTTAAACCTAACCTACAAAAGTTTGCTAAAAATAGGTTGATTAAGTTTGTATGTAGTTATAATAGCGACTGGCGTGAGCCAGTTGCATTTTACATATATTAAAAAAAGTAACTAAAATATGAAAAAAAATAACTAAATTGGTGTGAATACTAGACAAACCGTCTGAACATGATGTATCTAAAACAAAAACTGGTGTACAAACTAGGCTATCCCCAAACCAACACACCACAAGCAACCAACAAATTCAAAACACACATTGGACTATAAGGAATGTATAATGTACAGAGGAATAAGACGAGCGGATAAATGTAACACATACCCCCCACTCTGCCGTCACTAGTAATGTTGCCATTCCGTAATAAATATTTTTACTTAAAATAAAATTCTTGTTATACTTGTGGCAATGGAAGAAGTCAGGGGTCACAAGACCCGGCACTTCATTTGTCAGTGATGACCAATGACCAATGACCTGTGGCAATGATATATGCAACTGTCAAATGTACAACAGCTAGAAGCCTAGAAAGAAAGTATTTTATGGTCCACTGTCATCTTCATAAATGTACCGCGGATAGTACAATAAATTATTAGAAAACCATACGTACGATACATAAGAATTGTGAAGAATAAAATGATCCTTGATAAATTTACTATCAACAAAATCATATCATTTATAGTTATTGCTCAAAGAACATTTTTTATGGTTTATTAAATTTTATTGAATGTTTAGTTTTTTTGAAAGTTTCTCAACTTATGACTAATCCGATATAACAATTTCAGGTCAACTTGGAAGTTATTGTAATAATCAAAGAAGAATATATTCGTTCCTTCGGCCCATCTGTCCCTGGTCCCTCCATCCCTTCGCCCTTTCGGTCCCTCTGCCCTTTCGGTCGCTTCGTCCCTTCCATTTATGTTCGTAGTCCTATGTCGATTATCTTCCGTAAATTCCTTTGTGAGATATTATATAAATAAAAAATATAATTTATATTGTTTCACAGTAGGTACTTATTTATATAATACGTAATTTTCATTAACATGTTCTAAAATTTTAATTTAAACATTGGTATTACCTAAGGTTGGCATTATCACTAGTATCCGTAAGGTATTATATACTCTTTGATCACTAGGTAAATATTACATATTGTCAAAGAGTATATAATACCTACGGATAATTATTGTTTACGTACACCTACCATTTAATTATATTGATTCAAGGGATCTTTGGCACAGGCTCCACGTATTAATATATAGATACTTATTGGTTTCCTATAATTAAATCAGTAACTCACAATAAAGTGAAAACTCCTTACTTTTTGTTTTTTTTTCATACTTTTACTTAGGTATGTGGTTATAAAGAATTTGGTGATTTTGCTTAACAGCGTTTCCCCGCCAAATTTCGGGTCTGCTCGGTTTTTGCGGCCGTGTTATTCATCCATTTACGAACATAATATTCATGTCAGAGCCTAACCTAACGAACATATTCCGATCGAAAACAGAATTCCATATTTTTTGCCAACTTTCCCATATATTTTAATCAAAACTAGAGTATTTCAGTAGAAACTAGAGTAGTAGAGTATTTTAGAGTATAACTTCAATTTCTGATTGACAATTTTTCAAGGCTAAAAATATTTCCTTGCCATAGGTATAACATGAATTTTATTTAAAATAAAATTATTATTATTACATGGCATTTATTTAAATAAAATTATGGCAACACTATAGCGGTAGAGTGGGAGGTATGCGCAATATTTAGCCGCTCGTAGGAAAAGCTAGGTTCACATTACTGTGTCGTGTTGTGTCGTGGCGAGACAGAATGTTATCAGTTTCATTCATTTAGTATGATTAGATTCACATTAATGTGTTGCATTGTGTTGTGGCGCTTCTGTCGTGTCGGCAATCGATGGATACCCGATCGCGGGCCAGAGGTGGTGGGGGATCTGTCGCAACACAACACACCACACTAATGTGAATCTAGCAGTCAACGCGGTATACTCGATAATAATAATACTCGATAATAGTAAATTTTATTTAGATATAGAAATTAATACATCTTATATAAACAAATATTATATAATATTTTTAAACAAAAAAAATGAATGTGGTTGTATAGTGTCATTCTGTTTAAAAATTTCCAACGAACTTATCGAGTAAGACAATTTAAAATTCTATATGACACAAAATCCAAAGAGTATAAGGACCAAGCTATAAGATAATATGCTGTTTGAGAGGAAATAGCAAAGACATTAAATAAATCGGTATTTCTTTTGTTCCTATAGGTTGGCGAAACTTGCCGGTCCTTTTTTTATATCCATTTCAATTAAATTGGAACTTGATCAAATTGTATTTTAGTCAGTCTAAAATATCTATGAAATCTTTTTTCATCCCTTTCTAATTCCTAAACGAGACAGAGAAATGCGCCCCTGACCCAATATCTTCTTTTCCTTTTTAAGAAGACTCTTCTGTATCCTAGAAAAACATTGCATTCAACTACGGCTCAACTCACAATGATCTGAAAATGCGACACATTGCAACACGACACAACACAATAATATAAACATTCACCCGACACGACAGATAGCTCCCCAACACAACACAACACAATAATATGAACCCACCTTAAGGAATAATGACCATGAAATATGTAAACCATCTGTTGGCGACAATGGAAACCATTTTGACGTTTACCGGAATAATAGTGAATCATCTATGGAATTTATATATACCGATACATAGGGATGTCCATTAATTAGATATATTTTTTTAAAGTTTAGTTTTTATGAATCATTTTGAAATTATGTATAGTTTTCGTAAAACTTCTTGACCCATTTCGCTATAGAGGGGGGCGATTCACATATACCAGCTGACGCGACCTATCCTGTTCGCGTTTTTTTTTATTTGGATTCAGCGCCAAACCAAGGATATCCTAGGATGTACACCGATTTTTTAAACCTAACCTACAAAAGTTTGCTAAAAATAGGTTGATTAAGTTTGTATGTAGTTATAATAGCGACTGGCGTGAGCCAGTTGCATTTTACATATATTAAAAAAGTAACTAAAATATTAAAAAAAAAATAACTAAATTGGTGTGAATACTAGACAAACCGTCTGTACATGATGTATCAAAAACAAAAACTGGTGTACAAACTAGGCTATCCCCAAACCAACACACCACAAGCAACCAACAAAAATAAAAAAAAAATAGACAGTGTAAAAACGTCAAAAAAGAATCAAGATTATTCCTCCAAAAACTGAGAGTAACGAAAACCTCGAAAATATTTATTTATTTATTTTATTTACTTATTCATACATATACATAATTTACAAATATATTCTTAACTGCGCTGCCCCACTAGGTAAAAAACCTGTGCCGGGGCTGAAGCATTTTGAAATGCCAACTAACAAAACATACACAAAAATAGCATTCCAAATATAAATAGTATACAACAGCAAAATTAGAAATAACATTAAAACTAAATACAAAAAAGTGCATTACAAATTAGAAAAAAACAATAATCAACGAATGCCTATTCAAAAGTAAAAACAGAACATAATATTAAACAAAAAATAAAACAAAAATATAACTTAAAGACCTTTTAGAACAATAAGGGTATAAAAAAAAACAAAAAATATATTGATTTGAACATTGTGTCGAAAACTTTAAACAGAATTAGACCGGAGTGTGGAAGGAGCGAGGTCAATGTGGCGAGGTGGGAATGTCAGAGAATAACCAAGATGGACTTTCTTCCTGCAGCGCGGAGCAGACGATCCTGCAGCGCGGAGCAACTCCCTCTTAGTGCAGAATGCACTGAGAGCGAGTTATTGGAAGAACCAACTAAGTGGACAATCTCAATCCTGTCTTATTGGTCTGCAAAGGAAGTTTATGACTCTACCAACACTATTGAAGAAGAAGACGAAAGTGCATTGCAAGTTCCGGTAAATAGGAATATTGTTATTCCAAAAACAGGCGAAACAATTCCAGTTCCAAAGATGAAGAAGCGACAACTTCTAAAAGAATGCTTTTTTGGAAGGAGAAGGAAGTGAAAAAACTTCTGAAGATAGACATTTATTAGGAAACGCTGCTCTTCCGCCAGAGTTTATGTCCTTATTGTGACATAAATTGACATTACATTTTATGAAAGCCACAAAGGATGTTTCTGAGTACTGGTTATTTGGAGAAAATCTAAACTTCTCCGTGAAACTTTTGTCTTTTTGTTATATTATAGAACATAGGAAAAAGACAAAAGTTTCATGGAGAAGTTTAGCTTCTGTCCAAGTAACCAGAGTGTTCAGAAAGATCCTTTGTGGCTTTCATAAAATGCAATGTCAATTTATGTCGCAATAAGGATAGAAATGGCTTTTTTCATCAAAAATAATGAAAGCAGGAGATGCCAAGTGAAAAAAAAATCCCTTACTGCATGAGACACCATATATGAACACAAATACTTTATTTAATTTTTGATATTAAAAATTTAAATTTTTTGAAAAGAAATACGTGATTTATTTTTGTTTCATACCTAATATATTTTTTTTTCACAAAACAAAAAAGTCATGCAGAAAGGGGTCAGTTGAAAGTAACTTAGATGGGTGGTAGCAGAGCGGTTAGCGCTCTGGGTTTGCAATTCAGTGGCCGTGAGTTCGAATCCTGCCATGACCGATTTCGTTCACCTAAAGCACAAGCATTAATACTTAATTTAGGGAATGTACGAGGATGTATATGTACTCGTTACTACAAGTACATATTCATTCGAACGAGATGATTCGTTATGAACGAAAAAACTAATGTGAATATAAAACTTGCGAAAATCATTTACTTACCTTTCAATGCAAAAGTCACAATTAGAAAATCAAACATTTTGGTATCCATACCCACGGCAAAATTTAACCATTTTGTTCTAATAAATTTAATAACAAGTTTATAAATAAACGCAACCCTTTGTATCATTTTGGATGAAAATTCGCCATAGAAACCGTTAAAACAGAAAAGAATACCCCCGACAGCAGCTGCACTACTCACACAAGGCGACAAAGATTCCGAATGTTCTATAGTCAGCGCTCCGAATAGATTCCTCTAAATGGGTATAACACTTTTTTATTATATAATTTTGTAAATATTGTGTTATGTTAAACGTAAATGAAAAAAATTGTTTTCGCATTCCCCCAAACTAATTTAAATGCTCGCTAGTCTAGCATTTTGCCAACAATACATTTTATATTTACATGTTTATAAACATTTATAGATTTTCCACAATTATTCAACTGTATATTTTCAAATTTTGAATATTTTTTATGTATTTAAACACGAATTGGTATGAAACTCTTATTTGAACTGGAATTTTAATTATTTTCAACCTAAATCAACGAACCTTAGAGAAAATAAGCCTCGTTTAAAACGAATCTTTCCTTTAGATCAGTTCTTTGTATGAGAGATTCGGCAAAGTGAATCGTTCACGTTGTGCCTCCCTATGAGCAACCACTTGTTGACGTTTAGTTTTAGTGGCGGGGAAAGTAGACGGGTGTGTTGTTTTTTGAACAAAATATTGTCAGCTAAATGCTATGTTGTGTTAAGTATGACATATTAGTATCATATTGCAGTGATATTTGTTATTTTGAATTTGTATTGATTTAATGAATTAAGCTATCGTCGTCAACATGGCGTTTTCCCTTTCAAAAATGAAAAATATACTGAATTCCAATCGCAGTGAACGACTTGCGGGGAGTGGTAGTGTTGAACCAGAAATAGGTTTTAAACTTGTACATAATCCAGTTACCAAATTTTTATACGTTACTGTTATTGGAGCAAGGCATCTGCCATCCCTTTTTGGATTAACTAGTGCAAAAGGATATGTTGTAAAGGTATAATTATTGTCAATAACCAATACTTAAGTATATTGATGCCATGTTTTTGTATTTGTATCAAATAACCCACACAAAATGTTTAAAATTTTAGACCTATTCCTCCTACTTAAATTGTAAGATTCAAATAAAACAAAACAATTTATTTGGTCTTGTAAACAATTTACCTACATATATTCAATTTTGTTTTTCTATTATTTTAATGCAATTTACAAATAAAATTTGTATGGTTTGTGGTCTTGTGTTGTTTACATTTACTTAATGTTTAATACAACATATAGATTGCATGTATAACAGATAATTTTTCTCTTGTTGGTATAAATATAATATTTCTATGATAAAGGTGAGCTCATTTCTTACTTAACCCTTTTTATAACATTTTATTTAGTTTAATAATCAATATTACAAATAATTATTAGTCTTTATTTTTATCATACAACGCCATAGATTGCAAAAATTTCATGACAGTCAATGCCAAAGTCTCTTCCTACTTTTTCTTCTGAATTTGGAATATTTATAGGTACTCTAAATTATAATTATTTTGTTGATTCTTAAGTGTTTTTTCATTCACTTGTATGAAAAGTAACAAATTGATGGATCTTGGAATGAAATAAGATGGTTTTGTTTATGTATAAAATGTGTGCGATAATATCTGAAGTTGTATTCTATATTGATTCTTGTAATGACACAAAATACATTCTAGAATCTAAATAAATATGCTGCAAAATAATTTCATCTAATTGATCGACTAGCGTCTTATTATACAATTAAATGACTAGCAAGTTATTTGATTATTTAATTAGATTAGCTGGACTTACAAGTGTTCCTTATAAAACGCTTCACTCTATGTAATGATAACTTTCATTCTTTTGTTGATGTACATTATATAATTTTATTATACGTTATAATCTGGTTGGTTGGAACCAGAATGGCAATAAGTCTGCCAGTGCGCATTATATTTGTTTATATAATGTCCTGCCATACCATTCTATGAATTAATTCAATAAATAATTCATAAAATTCTATCTGTGAATAAGAATCCTATTGTAGAATGTGAGATTCATACACCAACAAATATTGGTTACATATTTAACTAATTCACTATATTAGTTATGTGACAAATTTTCTTCATTGTGTAGTGTTTAATCCCTCATTTAATATTATTAATCATTTTGTGATACATTAAACAAAGATCAATGTGTCCATCTTAGATTATATATGATACAGATACCTAGTCAGCGCAATGAAAGTATGACAACAAAAACTAAGAACAATGTTCTAAGTTTCACTCGCCCGGCCGTATATTTGTGTTACATTAAACAAAGATCAATGTGTCCATCTTAGATTATATATGATACAGATACCTAGTCAGCGCAATGAAAGTATGACAACAAAAACTAAGAACAATGTTCTAAGTTTCACTCGCCCGGCCGTATATTTGTGTTACATTAAACAAAGATCAATGTGTCCATCTTAGATTATATATGATACAGATACCTAGTCAGCGTAATGAAAGTATGACAACAAAAACTAAGAACAATGTTCTAAGTTTCACTCGCCCGGCCGTATATTTGTGTTACATTAAACAAAGATCAATGTGTCCATCTTAGATTATATATGATACAGATACCTAGTCAGCGTAATGAAAGTATGACAACAAAAACTAAGAACAATGTTCTATGTTTCACTCGCCCGGCCGTATACGTACACCTACCGATACGCACACCTCCATAATACGTCCACCTACCGATCTACGGCCTCACACACACATGTAAAAAAAACTTGTCATACATTTGAATTCGAAATTTGTACTACACGCGGCTTCTGTACCTTATAATTCTATGGTGTCCATACTAAACAAACTACAGATTGCGTATTGGAATATTTTCTTTTCAGTGTTCAATAGTCCGGAGGCAAGTACTGCGAGTCACAATAATAACCGAACCAACATATTCTTACCAAACTTTTAGTTATTATAATTAACATACTTCATAGTTTTTATTCAAAAAATATTTATGCACTTAAATTATTGATAGCTCTGCGGCTCTCTTCTCAGTTTAGCTGCTTTTATTACATATTTTCCTCGCCTTAAACATGTGTTTGGAAGGGCAATCTATGCTGCAAATCGATGCACAATTGGAGGACGCATTCCTTTAATTGAACACAAGTTTGTAAGTGAATTAGCGCAACAAACCCGTGCATAATTCGAGGCAGTACTTGCCTCCTGCGTGTTGATAATCTGCCTACAGCGCATTCTCCAGTCTTTTGCCAACAGTCCTTATACATCAGGTGGCAATGCTTTCACACATATGTCAACCCTTAACCAAGCTAGAATAAATTCATTTTTGGCATGTTTACTTACTTGTACCAATGTATATGTAAATCGTAACTCAATCACATAAGACAGCAGATCCAACTTCTTCTCTGTTGAAATATTAAAAAAATAGTCATAAAATTAGTTCTTTGTCTTCCTGATGCTGTCCCATCCTATCACCCAGGTTGACTATTCGGGTTGGTTTTTCTTGTCCTTTGAATGTTTCCCCCCGGTCCTGCGTGTCACTATCTTCAAGACTGTCTACATTGCATCATCCATGAGCTCTTGGGTCTTCCTCTAGATGATTGTCAAGCAAGGTCTACTTACATCGCCTGGTTTATTATGTGGTTTGTTGTTAGCCGCTTTATGTGCCCATACCATCTCAACTGGCATTCTTCTATCTTACTGTTATTGTCAGTCACACTCACCCTGCCACAAATGTTTGAACTTCTGATTGTGTCTTTAAGCCATACTCTTTTTCTCCACCTGGGCATTCGCATTTCTGTTGTCTTCAGCTGTCTTGAGTAGGTGTTGTTCTAAGTACAGCATTCTCAACCAAACAATTGCGGATTAGACAGTAAATTGATATATTTTAAGAATAGAAAATTTGTATTATTATTGGAAACAACAAATACAGCTGTATACCTTAGTTAAAAATTATTGTAGAGGATCACATTTTTCCAGAATCACATGGTTATTTAACTATCCAACAATTAATTATATAGCGAGTGACATTAGCATTATTTATTTCAAAAACATTCTTCATAATACAGTTTAACAATAAAATGTTTTAATATTTTTCTAACTAAGACGTTTAAACTTACATCTTTCACTAGCAGAAGTTTTTAAGTCTTATGCACTAGATTTGTCTCCTTGTTCAATTAGCATATTAATTTCTGCTATAACTTATCCAAGTAACAATGACTATCGTCATCACCAACATCATGAATTTGAACATATTACTCATCATCTCTGAAATTGTATGATTATTTTTTTTAAATAAGGCCTTCACTCAATTTTTATTTTTAATCGAAAATTTACAGCATTCCTCAATTTTTTTTACTAAGAATTTTTTTGTCAGTATTTCTACTTCTCAAACTCTTTTAACAATTTTTGAAAAAAAAGTTTCATACAATTAGTATGTCAGTATACACTACACAATATCTATCGGGACTCTCTATAGTTTGATACTTAATATCCATACATAAGTACATACCATCAAGCTTTTAACATATTCGGGGTAGGAAAAAAGACTGATCTCCACACTATCCTACCTTGACAAACATGTTTTGTATAGAAAACAAAATTTCTTAAAATATTCAATTATTTGAATTTAAGGGTTTATAGTTTGGTATGTATTCTTCATACATAGGTACCATCACCATCGACAGTTGGATCTCATGTGTTACACTTCCTTGCACCCTGTGTTCGACTAAGTAGTGTTTCCATCCCATAGAAGCAAAATTTGAGTGTGAAATATTTTTATACTTGAATAAATTTCTCCATTACTGAGAATCGAGCCCGAAACGCCGCCATGGAAACCAAACGGCTTACCACTTTATGGTTTAGTTTAACTTTTTTTTTAGTTGCGCATGATTTGTTGTCTGGTTGCGCATTGCGTAACTCGCTTTATACGTACCGATTTTACGCGCATACTAAAACGTACTGTGTATAAGATAATGTTGTTTCGTCCATGACACAGTAATTGTCCAATCAAATACGTAGGTATTTATTAAAGTTCCTATAGGTGTCTTTTCGATGTACCTATACTAATAGTGAATATAGTGATGGTAGCCACTTACAGTGCAATAACATGTCTTATAAGGTAGGTAGTTATGTAGGTATTTATGTGACGACATTTTATTAAATATCTAATCTTAACTTGTAAGGCATGTAGTTTAGACTACTTCATTGTTAGATTTCTAAATTAATTACAAAATAAAAAAAAACTTGTTATAGGTAGGTATGTATCGGCAAATATCTTGAAAATTTTCGGCGGAGTGGGGGTAGGGTTGCCAGATGGTATCCTAAAGGAGGACATGTCCTCCTTTTCGACAAATTGTTCTCCTTTACCTACCGTATGTCCTCCTTTTGCGTTGATTGTTATCCAATATAATTTAAAAAAACATGTCTACTTAAGATTTTTATACATATTTCATAAAAGAGCACCAAGAAATTATTACAAAAAAATTGTGTTTTGGTGAAACATGATGTATAAATTGAAGTGAATTCATTAAAAAAACTTGTTTCATTGTTAATAGTTTAAGTAATGACTTAACTATATGTAAGTAAGTAACTATATAGCGACTGCATTGAAGATATAAAAAAATGAAGAAATAAAGTAATTATGAGACGATGAAAATTCTTCGATATGCGTCTGTAGGTATGGCTGTTTTTTTTTGTGATTGTCCTCCTTTTTAAGGAAAATCCTCCTTTTTTGTGCTATTTGTCCTCCTTTTTCAAATTTCCATCTGGCAACCCTAAGTGGGGGACAGTTTGCGCATCTACGAACCAAGCGAAAAACTCGTGTTTACGTAGCTCACGTGATTTTTCAGAGTGTTTGCCGATAGCTATATAGTTTATTATTTTTTCAACTAATTTGAATTCGTATTAAAGCAGATCAAACAATTTTTCTATTGTAGAAAATGCTCCGTTATTTCTGATATTTTGACGGAATTTTTTTTTCAAAATTGTAAACATTTTACCTCGTCATGTTGGTTCTGGTTATTAATAGGGACTGTCTGCACTGCAATTGTATTTTACCTCGTCATGTTGGTTCTGGTTATTAATAGGGACTGTCTGCACTGCAATTGTATTTTACCTCGTCATGTTGGTTCTGGTTATTAATAGGGACTGTCTGCACTGCAATTGTATTTTTGCTTCGTTGGTTTATGTACGTGCAAATTGCCCCCCTTTTCGGCAATAAGTTTAAGATGTTTGGCTACAACTTCTACCTTTAGAGCAGTGTTTCAGAAACTTTTTTACGTTATACCCCACCTACCTTTCTGATATTCTTAGGTTATTTTCTAAATTATCTAGCAACGAGGCATTATAATATACAATAACGTTTGTGCATCTTATACATAGTATAATAATAATGAACACTTCCTTGCAACCTGCGCAAGTGGCGAGTTTATTGCCGTATGGCAATTTCTTTCAACTAACCAGTGTTTCCAGCCCAGAGAAGCAATATTTGCGTGAGAAATGAATTAAAATAAATTTCTCCTCTGCTGGGATTCGAACCCAGGACGCCTGCACAGAAACAATAGTATATAGGTACATTCGTGTAGTTTGTAGGTACCTAAGTACATGTACCTACTTGTTTTTAACATTGAATATTTTATCGTGTGAAATTTCAAACATTAATAGGCATGCAGTTATTATGTTGTTTCGATGCAGTTCCTATATTTAAGTATATTGATTTTATGTTTTGAGTACATAAGATATTGATTTTACCGAGGTACCTGCATAGGTACATGGTTTTCCTTTTGTGTTATTCTTTGCTAGGTTCGATATGCTATTGAAAAACTATTGATAATGTATACCTACTTATCTGTCTATGAGTCATTTTATTTGGTACATTAAATATCGTTCTGATATTTGTTGCGTGGATGTCATCTTACATTATTATGTAACCGAGAAGACATGACATGTACTTATTTATATATATTCATCGACAACCCTCTTGAAATTTACGGCCGAGAGGGGGACGGTTTTGCGCACACATGTGATCAAAACAACCAAAATTTGTGTTCTGCGCACCCTCGTGATTTTTCAATACGTTTGGCGATAGGTTGTACTTATTTTATTAACTAAAATTCTTATGTACCTCCTAAACGGCTGGATCGATTTTGATGAATTTTTTTCTATTATCATTTTCTGGTGTCCCTTAAGAGCCGGGTAATCAAAAATACAACAGGCAAAATAACATTTTACATAGTTCACCACCCATTCTGAATATTGCCCTTTTAGGTGAAGCGAGACTGTTGTGTGTGTATACACGCATGTGTCGTGCTTCACTTGACAAGGTAATGCACATCCGCACATTTGTCGCTGGTTACCCCACATTGTGGGATATGCCGTGATGGTGTGTCGCTATTTTTATGTTTGCTGATTTTGCTGAACCAGCTCATAGCAGGCAAGCCAACATTTTGCTGAACCAGCTCATAGCAGGCAAGCCAACATTTTGCTGAACCAGCTCATAGCAGGCAAGCCAACATTTTGCTGAACCAGCTCATAGCAGGCAAGCCAACATTTTGCTGAACCAGCTCATAGCAGGCAAGCCAACATTTTGCTGAACCAGCTCATAGCAGGCAAGCCAACATTTTGCTGAACCAGCTCATAGCAGGCAAGCCAACATTTTGCTGAACCAGCTCATAGCAGGTAAGCCAACATTTTGCTGAACCAGCTCTTAGCAGGCAAGCCAACATTTTGGAAGGACAACGCCTATCGGGTCCGCTGGTATTTTATAAATATAAATATATCAATCAAGTACATACATACTATGGAGTTCTATCAAAAACAAAATAAGTAATTGTCGATCGACAAACTAAACTTATTTAAGTATAAGATATTTTTTTTAAATGAATATGTACTTGTTAAACAAGTACATGTACATCTTCCTACGTTCTCTAAAATAAGCATAAATGCTTCTGCTATAGGTGAACGAAATCGGTCGAGGCAGGATTCGAACTCGCGACCACTGGATTACTAACCCAATGCGCTAACCGCTCTGCCAACGACCCATCTAATGATGATTGCTCTAGAAATGTACATTCAATTTATATTTTTTAAAGCAAAGCTCATATTTTTTTTAGTAATATATAATTTAAATATTTTTGCCATGCCTTAAAATATTATCACGGAAAACAATTAAAATTGAAAATGGAATATTTATTATTATCTAATACAAATACCCTCAACAATTTGTGTATCGCAGTCAAACTGATAGCTGTATAGTTTCCTGCATATACCTAAATTGAGAATTATTTCTGTCGTTATGGGGGTACACATACACCAACCAAGCAAACAAAACCACCCTATGGCCACGTGATTTCTCAAGTTATTTGCTGATTATTATATTTGAATATCGATCTCTAACTTATATGAAAATCGATTTCAAAATCAATTCAATTATGTATCTACTAGGTAATTAATTTAAAAAATAGAATACTATGAATTCGTAAAGTATTGAGTTAACACTTTTCTGAATATCCCTAAGTATATAAATTATTCGATAAAATATAGATTTTTCGAGTTACGAGTGGATGGAAGATATCTTTGAAAGTTCACTAAATATAACCAACATGACATGTAATGTAATGTATGTGACGCTCATATCTTGAATCTTTCATAGAATGAAACATTATTTTAACTCACAGTGACAGCGAACCAAGTCATGCCAAATATTTTATGTTTCCTCTTACCCGTTGCCTGCTGTGAAAAAACGTGATTTGTTTCCATAGTGGGTTTACACACGTGTATATAAATATAACGTTGGAAATAGGAAAATATCGAAAAATAGATCACCCGTTATCTCTCTCTAATATAAGTTAGAAGTAGGTTATACCTATGTAATAATACATTGATAGATGTAACGCGAGAAAAATGAATGATGGATGAACACACCCAAATGTGCTATTGAAGGAGTCGTGACTCGCACAATTCTGCTAAATACATTTTGAACATTATGTATAAAAATAGCAATGGACACCAGTTTGTAGACATTTTTTTTCCTCTTTGAGATGAAATTAATAAGTGAATATTTTCTAATATGTAGGTACTACAGTTATTTATTATTCACTATTAGGTATTGCAATGGCTGGATTCCACATCCAGCAATGCTGCTGGATCCAGCATATTTTTCAGCTTGCTGGATCCAGAGGTGCGGATTCGCAATTATTTTTGTGATGAACTGTCTGTGTTGAACTTTTAAATAAATAAATAAATTGAAAAATAAAATCATTGTATAGATTTTTTCGCTTAATGTACAAAAACATCAATCAATAAACACGACAAAATAAAGACAATTAAGATGATAATATATTACTTATTCATACTATTTTAAATTGACTAAATATACTTATATATACGAATACAACTAAGTTGTCTTATATTTATGAGAATATTTTAGTTTTTATTGAAATTCAAGAATTGCTGGATCCAGCAGTTTTTAAGAATATCCGCAAATATTCTGCTGGATTGCAATCCCTAGTACCTACTGATAAACATTATGATGTTGTCGAGTAGGAAATAAAGTTTCACTCTTGTTTGTATAATAGTAGATTCACATAATATTTACGTTGTTCTGTTACTGACTAATAATTTTAGACTAACTGACTAAAGTAAACCTTGAAATTGGCTACAATGTTCGTAGTTTTGGTAATTATGCCGAAAACTTGACTATCTCAAGTCGTTACAAACAGTGAGTAGGTACATATATTATAATATTATTGAACAACGTGGTGTTTCTATGTAGGAGAGCAGGGGTTCTCACTAAAATGCTGTAAATTCTATAAAATTGTTTTGTATTTCCAATTTCACTTTTTTTCGTGTAACTATATCTCACAATATAAATTGTCATATCGTAATAATATACCTAACTTCTACTGTAGTGACGTCGTTGATTTGTAGATTATCCGAATAAATAAGTTCAAAAAACCTTTCAGTTGTATTAACATTATGGTTGACATTATTTACCTACTATAAGATTATGAGAAATAGTGAAACTAAAGCTTTTATACTTGTTATTTCTTTTTTACTTTTGTTATTTATGTTCTGATATTCATATTAGCAATAATTCACCATTCGATTTATTTTTTCTTCATTGAAATTCACTAGGTACCCATCGTAAGTGCGAATTCATTGCATCAATATGAAATTCACGTTTACGATCTTCCTTCGTTATGATGAAGTATGTATTTGTAGAATTTCAAGTACGACGTTCAGTCGATGTGGTATTATATTATAATCATATTATACTAACATCGTAATATTATACTTACTTATAGGTATTTATAATATATTATTCACGTTCAGCTGCCGTAAATATTATAACTACCTTCTGTGCCACGATTTTTTTTCTTCGTTTATTTATCTGAAGGCTAAACTAAGCAATATTATTAGTCATACGATTATGAAGAACAATTCAACTGTACCGCGATTGGAGCGTGTTAGCCAAAATTTAGCAAATAAAAAACTTTGATTTAAAATACGTAAGTACCTACCTACTTAATATTTTTACAAAATTAATAGAATAATAAAGTGAAATAATGACATATTTGAACTCAATTATATATAACGCTACTCATGAGCTAATGAACTAATCTAACATAATCTAAAATATTTTTTTTAGAAACTCACTGTTTAACATATTTGAGATATTTTATTTGTAATTGGGGTGTTAGGTTTATATGGCCCCTTAATGTCGAATATTTTTTATTATTGCATATGCGCAAACATTGGATTTTTTCCCTGTCGGGAGTCAAAGATATTTTTTAACAGATTTTTAATTATCTCAATAGAGACGAAGTTGGAATATTTATTGTAGGAGAACCGGGAAATCAAGGCACCTACAGGGCTTACGACCTGTCATCGGCTGGTTTACGTGATCACTTTATGCGCTTGCGCAACGTTCACCAATTATGCCTTTTAATGAGATCCCTATCAATTCAATTTTTGAAAGTTCTATATATTGTATTACTGAAATTCTTTTTGCTTGAAAATAAGGAATTTTTACTACAGCCATCTATGGGTGAAATTATGAATAACAATCTTATTATTTTTATTTATTTTTGTTGGAACGCCATCTATTGAGAGAATTGGTTTTTTGTAAATAATGAAAGCTACAATTCTTATATCTGAGGTGACAATGCATTTTTCGCATAGAAGTCACCCCTGAATTAGCGCATAAAGTGATCACGTAAACCAGCCGATGACAGGTCGTAAGCCCTGTAGGTGCCTTGATTTCCCGGTTCTCCTACAATAAATATTCCAACTTCGTCTCTATTGAGATAATTAAAAAAAAAAGCCCCTTAATGTCTATAAAGCAGCAGACTGCGCGAAACTAGTACATATATATATTATTACTTGCATGAGATACCTACAAGTGTCGATGGCGATAGTATTATAGTTGAATAATACATACCAGACTATAAACTCTTAAATCCAAATCATTGAATATTTAAAGATATTTTGTTTTCTATACAAAACATGTATGTCAAGATAGGGTAGTGTGGAGGTCATTCTTTTTTTCTTACCCCGAATATGTTAACAGCTAGATGGTATATATTATGTATGGAGATTAAGTGTCAAACTCAAAACTATTGAGAGTCCCCGTAGATATTGTGTAGTAAGTATTATACCTACTGCCATACAAAGTATATAAAACGATGTCGTCACTTTTTTTTTTTTTTTTCAAAAAAGGTTAAAAAGTTTGTGATGTACTACTATAATGTTTGTACTTACTAGTTGCATGTAACACATGAGATCCAACTGTCGATGGCGATAGTATGCATAATCAGAGAATACGTACCAAACTATAAAAAACACAAATTAATAAATATTTGAAGATATTTTATTTTCTATATAAAACATGAAGGTATGTTTGTCAGGATAGGATAGTATGGAGGTCAGTCTGTTTTTCCTACACAGAATATGAAAACAGTATGATGGTATGTGTGTATGTTTGGAGATTTAAGTATCAAACTATTAAGTCTTCTTACATATTGTGTATAGGCGACTACCATACAAATTGTATGAAGTGATGTCGTCACTAAATTCAATTTTTATAAAAATTGTTAAAAAAATTTGAGATGTGCTAATACAATGTTTATATTTTTTATATAAAATTAAATTATCTAGTTGGGGTGTTTCGGCTTTTTTCGATATTTAAAAAAAAATGGAAATATAGGCAGTTAAACTCATAAATTTATCATAAAAAAAATATTTTTCTTAATAAAAAATGTTTGAGAAACCCTTGAATTTAAAAAAAAAACTAATTTGAGATTTTGTATTTATCTATGTGTATACCAATTTTCAGCGTTCTAGCTTTTACGGTTTCTGAGATATATGGAAAAGTAAATCAAAATTTCAAAAGTTGATAACCCCTGAATGAAACAAAAATTCACAATTCTGAGAATAAAAGTTTTGTAGGCCTATGACTGTCTATATATTCTGAAAATTTGGGCTCTGTAAATTGAGCGGATCAAAAGTTATAAGGGGGGGGGGGCACACACACAGACACATACACACAAAACTCACATAAAATGTTCTACTCCGAATTCTGAGTAAATCCATGTATGGGAACATATATGCTGCGAGGCCTCTAGTTGGTGTTATTAGCATGCAAAAAGTCCACTACGCCATACAAAATTTTCCTTCGTATTAAAATATGTAGATGGGGTGTTTCGGCGTAGGTATTTCGATATTTAAAAAAAAAATTGAAAATAAAGGCAGTTAAACACAAATTTATCATATAAAAATATTTTTCTTAGTTAAAAATGTTTGATAAACTCTGGGACTCTTTCACAAACCGAATTTGAGATATTGTACTTGTCTATATTCATACATTTTCAGCGTTGTGTTTTTATGATTTTTGAGATAATATGGAAAAATGAAATATAAATTCAAATGTTGATAACCCCTGGCTGGAACGAAAATTCAAAATTCCGAGTATAAAAGGTTTTTAGGCCTAAAATTTTCAAATTTTATTGAAAATTTGGGCATTTTGCATCAAGCGGATAAAAATTTATAAGAGAGGGGGACGGACAGACACACTAAATGTTCTACTCTGAGTTCATCCATATATGCTGCGAATTCTCTATGTTGGTGTTTTTTTACTTCAAAGTTGAAAAACCATAGACCTGGACAAACAAAATCTCGTGGATCTTGACTTGAAAATAATATGTCGATCTGTCAAAAGAAATTAATTATCTTGAACAAATGGACAGTTTAGTAACATACTCTGCGAAGTCTGTAAGTTGGTGTTATTTGACTTTTAAGAGCGTGACTGCTGCCAACGTACCTATTTTTTCAATTTGATATACCATCATTATTACTAAACAAATCATTTTGAAAAAAATAACCTAGTTAGTTTGGATATTAATAAAGAGAAATATACCTTAACTTTTTGATTATGTTCTGTATATATTCTTGTAGGAAAATAATAAGCATACCCCGATTTTAGACATTTATCTTAAATTTCTAAAAAGATATAAGGTATAGAGCAATATTTTTTTTTATAAATTAAAGAAGAACAAAATACCTGGAAAAATATGATATGACGTTGCATTAACGCATCAGGTTAAGTAAATAAACCAAAAAAACTTTTATTACGCAATGGCGCTGAATGGAAAATAAATGTTTTTTAGGTTTATTTACTAAACCTGAAGCATTAATGCAACGTCACATCATATTTTTCTAGATTTTTGTCTTCTTTAATTTAAAAAAAAATAATAAAATTCGCTCACACGAGACTAAAGTTAATACCTACTGTTGATTCATTAAGAGACATGAATTCTCTTGAACGAATCAACAGTTGGATCAATTCTATTAAAAATGTTCTTTAAAAAATGCGTTTATAAATATCTAGTGCGTATTACTCTTATTAAGAACTTGACATTTTTGAGTTATCTGTAATAAACAGAATTGGGTATGGTACATGCAGCGTGTCAGCAATGAGATAATGCTGAATATCAGCTGCCGAAGTCTTGCCCTCCCTCTTCATAGTCGGCCATGGTCATTTTGAGATATCAAGTTGCTTTTATTTATTTATTCTTCTATTTTCTCTTTCATCTTATTTTGTGTAAAGTATAATATCTACGCAACACTGTCTCAATGGATTTTTACTGTAAGTATGTATTATTTTAATAGGGAAATAAACGATCACGGTTTTTTATGTAATATTTTTATCAAGCGTTCATTAAAAATGTATAGGTAGGTAACAGGAAAAATATATCAAATGTTTTGGTGAATGATAAATAGAGTGATAGTTATCTACCTACCTACATTATAACTTACATAATCATCTTTGTTTACAAACTGTACTTATTTTGTGGTTTTGAAACTGACAGTAAATTCCACAACACGTTTTTACGACAGTTAGATTTTGTGTTGAGAGTTCCGTGCCGTTTTTGAACGACAGTCTTGTAAACAATGGTCATGAACTTTTCCCGATTTTTGTGACTGTTTTAGTATTTTTCATATTAAAAAAAAACTGATTTGTATGAGATGTTTAATGAGTACAATCGAAATAAAAATATAGTTTTAAAACTACGGGCTATTTCGTATAATTGATCGAAATATTTTTTAAATAATTGCGTTTTTCTTATCTACAAGTTTTCGAAAAAGTCTACTCACTATCAAAGATAACGTGGATAGTAAGCTACGTCAGCTATCTGATGTTGAAGTTTATTAATCGATTGTTTTCGTCAGATTAGTTACAGTTCGATAGTTTTTGTAAGGAGTGTGTTCGGACTAATCGATACGGATTGCAGCCGTATTGTGTAAAAAATTGTTCGGAAAATAAATACATTTTGCAAAAACTATTATTAGCAGAGTTTGTCTATGTATATAATATATATTTTTTATTTAATCAAATGTCATTTCCAGGTCAAGGTATTCCCCGGCGATGCCAAGTTCGAGACTCAACTTCAAGAGAACTCTTGGCCAGTATGGAACGAGGAATTCAAATTTCAAATGGGAAACAAAAGAATCAGCAGCAGCAAAAAGTCCACCTCTTCCAACGAAACCGAACTGGCCTCCCAACTTGCCGGACATTTCCTTTCGCTGACGATATACGCCGTTCTGGACACCGCGCCTCCGAAGAAAGACGTTGACAAGAAGAAGAAGGCGAAATCCCAAGCGGCGGCCGCTGAACCGACACCCGCAGAACCTCAGTCTTCGTCCAAGATAGGAAGATTCGAAAAGATTCTCGCGGATACATTCAAGGGAGGGCAGAAGAAGTCGGGAGACAAGGAGCCGGTCGACAAAAGGCGAACTATCGGCGCAGCGACGTGGAACTT
This sequence comes from Molanna angustata, assembly GCA_963576475.1. Lineage (NCBI taxonomy): Eukaryota > Metazoa > Arthropoda > Insecta > Trichoptera > Molannidae > Molanna > Molanna angustata. The sequence continues at coordinate 35,157,463 of OY754964.1, read as the reverse complement.
CGACGTGAAACTGTTTCAGAACAATCTCAAGTATGATTTGATTGGTACACCAGACATATGGCGGCCGATTGAGCAACTCAGCAGTGGAATCTCAGGCACTGACGCAGCGGTATGTTTGTTACACACGCCCATATCATTATGTTGGTTAATCACAATAACATTGAATGCTCTATGGTCCCTCATAACAATAAATCAACCGCTGATGGTTTTCTAAACATTTGAATACATTATAATATACAAATGTTTTACAAGTATTGCTACTTATTTTTTTTAATCAAATACCTACACTGTAAATTTTCCAAGAGTATTTTTTTCACTTGTACACTTCGTAATTTTATGTGATTATTCTTACTTTATAAAATCTAACCTAGGTGACAAACCCCTTTCCATAGGTATCACTGTAATGTACACAATGAGACATCTGCTCCCTTCATCACCAACTAATGATGACTGTTTATTTTGAGAATCTATGGTTTTCCATTTACAGAATTTTTCCACTAATACATTGTCTCTTGAAAGAATATAATGTCCACTTAAGAGGACGTATAACTCTATATCTAGTGACTAAAATATGATATACCTACTAAAACCGCCTAATGCACTATGAAGTTACGCGTTAGTACGAGTAACTATTGTGTGCATTAAAAAAGGTTTATACGTGATTTAAATTATCGGAAACTCAAAATTTGTTGATTTTTTTGCATTTTAAGAACAAACCTTAGTTGAAATGAATAAACTTTATCAGTCATTCACTTTGATTTTATGCACTCTTTAAGCATATACAAGATTTATTTCTCTATGACACATAGTTATGGAGTAATTAAAAAAAAAGGATATTTTTAATATTTTTTCTAATGGAATTAAGACTGAATTTTGTAATTACGTGATGAACATTCACTAGAGAAATGTTGAAAACACTTATGGTATTTTTTCTAGAATCACACTGTTTCACATATTTGAGGAATTTGATTTGAAATTGGAGTGTTTAGGTTTATATGGCCCCTTAAATACCTAACCTTTTTTTTTCTGAAATCTAAAAATGTATACCTAAAGTACTTTTGTGAATGAAATAATTTTTGGTAGTATTTAAATTGGGGCCACTTGAGCAGGAACCAGTTGCCCACCAGAGTTCTTAACCAATGTTTTCATTCCTATTTTATTAATTTATACTATAACATCACATACTAATGTACTTTAAATGACACATATTGCAACGACCATAAATAATTATTTTCATATTTTTAAACTTGAGGCAGAAAAATAAAAAAATTAATAAGTATTTTGAAAAATTTAACCTCTGGTAGAGGGCCAAAACTAGTATAGAATATTTTTTTTATAATTATTCTTTAGATTAATTCAGTATCCAAAAAAGCAACTTATACGGCTCCTTAAATTTGTAACAAAAATTGTACGGCATAATTGTATGTAGTATTCAATCATGAACTCAATTTTTTTTTTCAATAAGTTGCTTTCAACCTACTTAATCTCTGTATGTAAATCTTTAACTTATCAATTGTTATTATTTTTCACTTTTAAAATCTGAGTTTAACAGCGAAGATTTACAATCAGCATAATTGATTTGATTCCCACTATGTAACTATTTATAAAACAACATAATTTATTAGTATTTGTAAGTGTATATTCTCAATAACCTTGTTTTCACAATAGGAAAATGGAATTTATATCTTAGGTAGGAGACGATGCATACTTACATATTTAATTAATATTATTAATGATTGTTTGAGTACTTACCTATGTCGCATCATATACTTAGGAATGTATTGAAAATCTAAAAGTTCCTAGTTTTAATTTAGAAAAAAATCATATATGCTGTTATATGAAACTGAAATGGGTGACTAAAAAAATGGGTGTAGGACGTAAATGAGAGAAAGAAATGTATAAAAGAGTAATAACAGAAGCTTGATTCTCTATAAACATCAAAGGTGTTTATGTTCGTAAACTCCATGTAAACGGTGTTTTATGCCGCGGCTGACACAAATGAAACGTAATCTAAAGTCTAAAAAACATCCTTTGTATGGTGTTAATGCGCATAAACACTGCTTGGTTATTATAAAAATTTGTGCTTCTTATTAGAATACCTGAATGTAAACATGACTGATCTGTAACACCTTCATTTGCAATTTAATATTGAAATCTTCTTTGAAGTGTTCAGTGCATCATAAAGTACTGAAAAGATGTGTCAACAGATATGTAATGGGTGACTCAACAATTTCAAGGCAAGCAAAGATCGCAGTATACTTGCTCTAGTCATACCGACTTTAATGTATGCTAGCGAGATATAAACTTCGCAGAAGATGCAAGTCCATGAGACGAATTTATGATAAAATGATTTATGATAGAATAGAAAATGAAGATATTAGATGTGAATGCATGATTGAAAGAGATATTTTGAGATGAAAATAATGCCACAAGATGATGACTATTTCATGATTTTCAAGTGCCGTCTTTCAAAAAAAATTATTAAAAAAAATGTGCTCTTTCAAATACATAAAGACATAAGACAGACAAAATATATAGTGGGTGGATTTATTCAGCTCTAATGGAATCCAGACACAGACATCTGAGAGCCTTTATACTAAGACCCAAGTACGTGAGAGGCATCTCAATTTGCAAAATTTGGGACTTTATTCAAGAAACTGAACTGTTATTGAAATGACAACCATAAAGGGAGGTGTACAATAGATCAAACATGGTCGCAGTGCAGGGGCGAAAGGTCCCACTCCTATCCAATAATAATAATAATAAGTTATTTGTACAGCGCCGTTTAATAATTCGAGATCATACCAAGGGCGCTGATAAATTAATGTTGTGTTACTCTCTGAAACAAAGCTGTTTTTAGTCCTTTAGTGAAAGTGCTCTTTCTTTGAGCACTGCGGACATCTAGAGGCAGTGAATTCCACTTAATAGGACCACTCATACTAAAGAATCGGTCATAGTAAGCCGCTTTGTTGACTCTGTCCAACTCCTTCAAGGAATTGTTACTCTGTGATCCAGACGACCTGAGTGTGAGATGCCTCCCAGAGAGATCTCTTCTCTGACACAGCTCTTGTATGTATTTTGGTGCCAGGTTCAAAGCATTATATACTGTCATACAAATTTTGTAATCAATTCGCTCTGGACACTTCAACCAGTGTAATTTGTTTAGTAGTGGAGTTATGTGACATCGTTTTTCTGCACCGAAAATAAGTCTTGCCGCTGTGTTAAATACCATCTGTAGTCTATCGAGCTGATACTTCGGCAATCCAGCATAAATGCCGTTGCAGTAATCAAGCCGAGACACAATGAATGAATTTACAAATGTTTTAGTCTCATTCTTGGGTAAATTTCTACAAATGTTTTTTAGTTGTCTGAGTTGAAAGAAACATGAACTGACCGTTTTTGAGATTTGAAGGTCAAGTGATAACTCATTGTCCAAGTGAATACCCAAGAATTTGACACTTGCAGCTGGCACGAGTGTTTCTACGTTGATAAGAGTACTCTCAATGAGGTGCTGTTGCCGTGGTGAAGCTACCCACATAAACTCTGTTTTATTTGGGTTCAGTTTAAGCTTGTTGCTAGACATCCACATGGTGACTTTTTCGATGCACTCAACAGTATCTACTTCCAGACAATTTTTGCATATGGGATAACAAAATTTGAAGAGCAAGCGGTCATCGGCATTAGCAAATGAATTAAATCCTTTGTTTTGAATCAAGTCGTCAAGTCTTTTTATATGCAGAATGAATGAAATAGGTCCGAGAACCGATCCTTGTGGCACTCCAAATAATAATAGTGGGTGGATTGTGTACCCGTTAACACATTCAAGTTTTGCACAGCACTACTACATGTACAATGGGGTGGTGTGGTTCATCCGACTTGAAGCAGATCTAAAAAAAAGTAAAAAAAGGCTTTATTTTATATCACTACAATTATAATATAATATTTGTGTTTCTTTATTTACAGAAAGAAAATAAGAAAGGCCAAGTTGAAATTACTCTATTATACACCAACAGTGAAAATGGAGCCAATAACAGTATTCAAATAAACGTCCAAAAGATGAGATGTAACATCCAAACTATGCAAGAACACGAACAGCAAAAAGGTGACAAATGTTTTGACATTTTTGTACATAATTCTAATAAAGTCATTTTATGTTATTGAAATATTTATTAATAGTATTATAATATGCACTCTCATCACTGATATATTTTTATTTAAACCTAACAAACATACAGTCATACAAACAAATATTACAACAAATTCAATTTTAAGAATATATCATAGACCAATTTTTTTTGCGGATATTACATTATTTTTTAAGCTGCACAGCGTAAAACTATTGCTATTAAAAATTAGTAGGTACTCAAAATTCAGAAAAAAGGACAAAAAAAATGAATGGAAGGTTGCGGCATTCATAGTCAAACTGAACAAAGCAGAAATCAGCTACCGTAAATCTCCAAGGGTCTCTGAAATGGCATTTTTATATTTTATTTTAGTTTGTCTAGAAATATCTACATTCTTAAAAAAACATTATAAATGTTACATGCCCTTTGGATTAATGAATTTTGGTCATAATTAGTTCTGCAGAGAGGAGAGATATTGAGGTGAATTCCCAGAGGAACAGTGTCGAAATTTAGAAGAACAGTTATTAATTGCGACGGCTTTGGACCTATTTATCTATCTGAGCAGATTGCCGTGTACATCATACTTCCTGTTTTTTCGATTGGGATTGGATTCTAAATTATTTTATTGCTGATTCTAAATTATTTTATTGCTGCTTTTCAACAAAGCTTTGTTTATTTTACCAAATAAACAAAGCTTCAAAATCGATTTGTAGTTTTCAACATTGCCTTCGTTACCTGATTTATACACGGGAGTTATACAAGATCTCTTCCATAAAGTGGGAAACACACCTTCAGTTAATAATTTTGTATATAAGCGCGTTAGGATAACAGACAACTCCTCCGCACATTTTACTATGAACAGAGGGAGTATACCATTGGACCTGGACCTTTATTCAATCATCCATCTTTGGTTTCAAAATGAATATGCCCAAGATTAAGATCATTCGAACATGTCATCTGTGTGAACCAAAAAAGCCTGCAAAAAGCTCACATATGGTTTCAGTGTCAATAACTGAAATATAAACTGACATATAATTAACTATAAAATATATAATTAACTAAAATATATCTTTTGTGGGTAGCCAGTATTTGGCCTCCTAGATATATGATACAAAGACTGATAACAATGGATCTATAATCTTCTATTAAAGGATCTTCACATACAGTCACTCTTTAATCTGCATTGTTAGACAGAACTAAGTCGAGAATTCTTCCATTCTTATTGTCAACATCATTGATATACTAGGTCATGAAAATGGAATACAATTTCACCATGTTCTCCAATAATCTCTGTCATGGTTTAAAAATGGAACATAATTTCCTATGTTCTCTAATAATCTGTCATGGTTTGAAAATGGAACATAATTTCCTATGCTCTAATAATCTGTCATGGTTTGAAAATGGAACATAATTTCCTATGTTCTCTAATAATCTGTCATGGTTTGAAAATGGAACATAATTTCCTATGTTCTCTAATAATCTGTCATGGTTTGAAAATGGAACATAATTTCCTATGCTCTAATAATCTGTCATGGTTTGAAAATGGAACATAATTTCCTATGTTCTCTAATAATCTGTCATGGTTTCAAAATGGAACATAATTTCCTATGCTCTAATAATCTGTCATGGTTTCAAAATGGAACATAATTTCCTATGCTCTAATAATCTGTCATGGTTTTAAAATAGAATACAATGCCACAATGAATGTATTCTGAAAATAAACATACAACAACAGACAATTTATCAGTTAATTTATCAATCAATATCATATTTGCTCTTCTTCTCCCCATTCCATTAATGCGGGAGTCCCTCAAGGGTCCATTCTATCTCCAACCCTATTTCTCCTACATATTAATGACTTGCTCTTACGCGCCCCCATCCACTGTTACGCTGATGACAGCACAGTCCATGACAATTTCTCTTTTGACAAACCTCCTAAACAGAGTGAAATATCAGAAGCCCGGAAAGACCTTCATCAAAAAATAAATAGCTACCTCCACTTAATCAATACCTGGGGTGAAAGTAATCTTGTTTCATTTAACGTCTCAAAAACCCAAGCCTGTCTAATTTCTGCAAAGAGAAACCCCAATGAATTGCAAGTGTCTTTCAACGGAAGCACCCTACCTAACAGCAGCTCTATCGACCTGCTTGGAGTATCTATAACGAACCAGTTACACTACAAGGGCTCCATCGAAGCTAAGGTGAAACTCGCCTCCAAAAAATTGAGCGTACTATATAGAGCGCGTAGATATTTTACTAAGACCCAGATCTGTATACTCTACAAAGCGCAAATAGTCCAATTATTGAATATGGCAGTCACCTCTGGAGTGGTGCCCCCCAATACCTACTGAATACCCTCAACGCTGTCCAAAGGCGTGCTATACGTCTGATTGATGATCCATCACTGACTGATGGATTGCAATCACTAGAACACAGACGCAGAGTCGGTATTTTAAGTTTATTCTATAGATACTACCACGGGAATTGCTCAGAAGAACTCGCATCTTTGGTCCCTCCTCCACCCACTCGCAACAGAGTCACTCGCTTCACTCAATCGCAGCACCCATTCACAGTGGACCTTCAACATATACGAACAAGTCGCTTCTCGAACTCCTTTATTAATACAGCAGCCCGACTGTGGAACGATCTTCCGAATTCTGTGTTTCCACCTTCGTACAACCCGGGTCTTTTTAAAATCCGAATTAATAAACTCTTTTCTAGATTGCAAACCCCTCCCGACGCTACGTAGTGCGCTTCTTCGGAAGAGTAAAATGGACCCAATTCCTAATAGCTGGCGTCCCCTACGTAGACATGTTAAAAAAAAAAAAAATCTTTTTTTACCAAATAAGTATTGCGAACCACTAAAGAATACATATTATTATAATTTGTCTGCCAGATTAACTTTGGGAAGCTGGTGGCCTACTAATAAATTTAAATTAAAAAACAATCACAATTTATTAATAAAACCATAATAATTTTCTTTTTATTTCAGTCCCTCTATACATTAAGGCTTCCATATCCGACAAGCATTCCGAATCGCAATGGAAAAGTGAGAGATTTTTACCAACAATATCGGCCAGATGGGATCCAAAGTCATCTTGCGCTAAACTTCCAGTAGACCCAAAGAACTTATCAAATTTAACAATTTATGTCAGTCTGGGATGTAAAAATGCAATGGGCGTAAAAGAAATTCTTGGTAAAATAATCATCGGCGAAAAGACTCGAGGCGCTGAATTATTACAGAGCGCTATACAATCACCCGGAATACCAAAAACACAATGGATTCCTTTTGAATAAATTTTTGTTTGAATGTTGTAGTAATGTGTTGTACTATATTGTAATTTGACATTCTAATAATGAAACATTGACAAAATGAATACATCATATCGTCCTTAATAATGTGTAAAATGAAAAAAAAATTGATTGAAATGATTTTCTATTTCAGATTTCCTTTGATGTAATCATAATTTGACGTTCTTATCCAACTGTCGATTTGTTCAGGAGAACTTTGTTCTCTTAACATATCGACAATGTATCAAGCCAGAATACGCGAGAATTGTATGGAGAGGTCTACTTTTTTCATGGATTTTCCAACTTTGAAGTCAAAAAACACCAACTTAGAGGCTTCGCAGCATATATGTTCCATACACGGATTTACTCAGAATTCGGAGTAGAACATTTCGTGTGTCTGTGTGTGTGTGTGTCTGTGTGTGTGTCTGTGTGTCTGTGTGTGTGTCTGTGTGTCCGTCCCCCCCTTATAACTTTTGATCCGCTCAATTTACAGAGCCTAAAATTTCAGAATATATAAACAGTTACAGGCCTACAAAACTTTTATACTCGGAATTTTGAATTTTTGTTTCAGTCAGGGGTTATCAACTTTTGAATTTTTATTTTATTTTTCCATATATCTCAGAAACCATAAACGGTAGAACGCTGAAAATTGGTACAAACATAGACAAATACAAAATCTCAAATTAGTTTTTTCAAAAAAATTCCAGGGTTTCTCAAACATTTTTTATTAAGAAAAATATTTTTTTTATGATAAATTTATGAGTTTAACTGCCTATATTTCCAAAACTTTTACAATTATCGAAAAAAGCCGAAACACCCCAACTAGATAATTTAATTTTCTATAAATAATATTAACATTGTAGTAGAAGATCTCAATTTTTTTTTAAAAAATTTTTTAAAAATTGAATTTAGTGACGACATCGCTTCATACATTTTGTATGGCAGTCGCCTATACACAATATGTAAGAAGACTTAATAGTTTGTTACTTCATCTCCAAACATACATACATACCATCATGCAATTTGCATATTCTGGGTAGGAAAAAGGATCTTCTTCCATACTATCCTATCTTGACATACATACCTACATATGTTGTATAGAAAACAAAATATCTGAAAATATTCAATAATTTGTATCTATGGGTTTATAGTTTGGTACATATTCTTCAACTATACATACTATCGCTATCGACAGTTGGATCTCATGTGTTACATGCAACTAGTAATAAATAATTGACAAAATGAATGCATCATATCATGTTTAAAATATGTAAATAAAAAATAATATGTGAAATGAAAGAATAAAATAAATGTGTATTTTGATCAATTTTAAACCTAACGGATGGAAATGATTATCTTATTTCCATTATCTTTTTTTGTACATTCTGAATATTTTAGGTTTTTATAGTTTTCGTGGAACAAAATACCACTTTATATTTACAATATATCAAAGAAGATATTAATCATGTGTCAATTTATCTTATACATAAATGCATTTCTTAAAATCAGTGGAATATAGTGTTGTTATATTTATTCGATTTGTATTTGCATCGAGTACATTACTAAGTTTTTGTTAAAACAAAATAAATACTTTATCGATTTTAGAGATTATTAGTTAGAATTACATGATGTACCTATTTATTTTTGTATACCTAATATTTTTGTAACACAAACAAATCATTTATAAGTTTCAGATTTGTGTGTTTGTTTTACAATAAAAGCACATATTTTTTAATATCATTTAATGATTCGGCGGATATTTTGTGGTAGTTAATATAAACCATTTTTGAATTATAAATTTGCTATAAACCACTTGTTTTTTGAGTCACTTCGCGACATGTCTGTCGCGACATGAGTTTATAGAATAACATGTGGGGACTGTAATGAACACTACATAGGACAGACATCACGTAACCTAAATATAAGAATTAACGAACACAGAAGATGCTTAAACAACAATAATTTCTCAGAATTTGCTAACCACATTATCCAAACTAATCACTCATTCAATAACCACAAACTAAAACTATTGCACGAAACACAGAATAAAGGATACCGACTTAACTACTACGAAACGCTCGAAATACATAAACACATAAATTCCGGCATAAAACTTATAAATAACCATACCTTTCATAACACTTCTCCAATACTTAATGTATTCCCCATCAAAAATAAAAACACTTCACAATACTTCCCTCCCCCCACTAACCCAACCAACCCTCAACCGCCAACCCCCTCACTTCACAGACAGATACACACAAGTTCAACATGTTAGTCTCGACGCGCCGGTCGATGGAAGGACAGCGCTTCCGAAACATGTCACGAAGTGACTCAAAAAACAAGTGGTTTATAGCAAATTTATAATTCAAAAATGACATATTTTTTAATTCATTATTTATTTTTATCAGTATTTACATTTAATATAGGACTGCTTTATAACATATTAAATTCACATTGTATCACACAAACATACATATGTACAAACTATAGGTTCAATCTTTCAAACCTGGCCAAACTTTTAACAAATATTTGTTCATTGAAGTTGCGATTACAAAATAAATTTAATTCATACATATTTTTTATAAATTACTTAGTTACATTAATTTTGTTATTTTAAATTTATATTCACAGAGATCAATTTATTTCAGATAGTGACTTTTTATATATTTTCGTAATTCCCTAAATAAACTGCGGTAATATACTCACCTAATGTTGGCTTTCATGACTCAGTAGGTTAGATATCTGACTGCTGATCCAAAGGTCCCGGGATCGGTTCCCGGTAGACAGTTTTTAATTGTGTTTTCAGTCTGGATCTGTGAGGTGATTAATGTCATAAGTCCAGAATATGGCTACTTGTTATTGGGTGCGTGTTAAATTAATATTTGACTAGTACCTGCTAGTTGGCCAACAAGTATTAGAAAATAAAATATACCTAGATTATATATTTCTGAAACTTTTCTTTTATTTAAATCTCTTCTTTTATGGTTCATTGTATTATTGTTTTTACATTCCATTTGTAGGTTAGCTAATAATATAATGTTTTTAATTATTATTAATTCTTTTTAGAAAACATATGTGACCATTAAATTATTATTTTGTATTTTTTATCTTTGTCTTCAGAAACACATGTACCTGTAAATAATATGAAATATGTATTGGATGCAAATGTTTTGAAAGTTGTTTGAGCTTTTAACGAATGACATGAGATTTATTCTTGCAAATTAAAATTAATGATAGCATATGTTAAAATATCACTCATGTATGAAGATCTTTTTTGCAAACCATCTCATGTACAACTTAAGTTATTTTTTTTTAAATAATACGTGGCCAACCGCTATGGCACAATTGAAAAGCTATTTGGTTTCTGTTTGGGTGTCCTGGGTTCGATCCCCAGCGGAAGAGAAATTTATTCAAATTCACTTCTCACACAGATGATGAAAGATTAGATTGAAGAAATTGCCAAATGGCAATAAACTCGCCACTTGCACAAGGTTTATTATTATTATAAGTACTTTTTAATCCAATACTAATTTATTCAGTATTTATCATATCAAATTCGAATAAAGCCAGAAATGCGAGAAACATATTCCAACTAGGGAAACAGCGTGATTATAATGTATGTTTAGAATCATATATGCTAACTTGTTAGTATTTTGTTTAAACAATACAACTTCTTTAATAAATATCAATCTTATTGTTTGATTTGTAAATCATTTGACATCAGACCTTTTCATATGGTACTCTTTCCTCTCTCTCAACTATCATAATTAAACTTATACTCGCAAATTATCTTTTGTCGGTAATGTTTATTTGTATTTTTAGTAAACATATGATGTTCCTGCTTATGAATGATTGTATGATGCTATGCCTATGTTTCTATATTAAATTCTAATTACATGATAGTTTACAATATGTCTTTCAATTATTATCATATTTTGTGAACACAACATAACACAATGCATCATCCTTTATTGTTTGGGATACCTTATTAATTGTGAATCAATTGTATTTTTGTTTGTTTGAACAAGTAAATTACCTATAATATTTTTTACAAACTTAACAAAAAATGTGTTATGGTTGATAATACATGTTTACCCAAAAAAAAGTTAGTATTGTTAGTATGTTATATTATTATTATTATCTATCAATTTATTTATGCTGAAAATTTTACTTTGTGAAAATAGACATATGAAGGTTGGTAGTTGGTCCGGAAGTTGTCTGGATGAATGACATGAGATGAAGGTTCGTATATTATATATTATGTGTTGTATACGTTGGTATGTAATAGATGGATACGTGATAATATTATATCATGATGTCTGCTCATTGCATGTTATAAAAAAAACTTATAAGCACACGTTAACAATTTTGTTATTATTATTAAAGTATATTTTTTGTATTTTTATATTTTACATTTCGTTGCCATGCAGCTATATTAAATTAACATATTTTTTCATTAAGTGTTTGTGAAATTTTAAATTTTATGTGTTGTATGCAAATTGTGCCATTCAAAATGGTTTCTAATTTATTCATTTTCTGAATTTCTAAACTGACAACGAAAAAAAGTATTTGCTTTATATTTTTATTTTCAAAATAAACTAAACTTTTCAATAATACTCACTCAATACTGAAAAAATATAATCAAATACTTAATATGTTGAATTATGTGTCAATTAAATTTATTATATTTTATGATTAATAAATCTGTTACTATCAAAATAATATTTTTATATAAATTTAAATGACAAAATTATGTAAAAAAATGAATGGAATATTTTATATATGTACCTATTGATGTTGATTGTTAATATTACAGACTTACAGTCTTACTAATAAAAATCTACTGCACACCCGTTGACCAGTGTTTTAGTTACACACCGTGCAAAGCCCGTGCAGCGATTATTTGAAAATCTTACCAATAAACGCTGTATAATGAGTGTGTAGTTACAACAAGCGTACAACAAAAAATAATCTGACAACGTTGTAATTTCGCACTTGCGCATGTGCACAGCCACCATCTGCCATTATAATTTTGACGTTTGTCGTAGTTAATATTTTCATATGTTTTTTCACATTTCAAAATAGGAATATGTAAAATAAAACGAATAATTTCATCATACGAATATCAAAGCAAGCACCATTGTAGATATTATAAAAGAGCGTTGATTTTTTGTCAACTTTTCGCTCCTAAAATGCACCATTATCGAGAATATAATAATTTATACTGAGGTTTCGTCATATTATTCCAAGATATAACAATATAAATACGCATATCAAAATCAAATTCCATTTTTGATAGATGAAATTTGTCTTAAAATACCACTAAACTACCTAGAACAGGCGGGCAAGCGATGTGTAAAATTTGTATGAGAGATACACAGTCGTTGACCAACTGATCTGCTACACAGCGTTTATTGTAACATTTTTGCCTACATGGGTGTTAAACGGTCGTGTAAATTTTTCAACACGTTTATTGGTAAGACTGTTAAAGAAAAATGGATTAATAAAATATTTTCAAACAAAATCTACTTTTTTCACTGTTGTGTTTTACCTAAAATTAGTACTGTCTCTATCTCAAATTGGGTTTGATTCTAAAGTACAGCTTTAAATTTGTGTCAACAGATGTCTTCAGCACCATGTATGAAATGTACAAGAATATTCTATAATTCTATACACATCCTACTTTTTATACTCTTCCAATATGAATGCATATTGGATGAGTATAACAATTACTCGACAATTTATTAAGAGTAATATTAATGTATATCCAGTAAATGTGGAATGTACATAAATTAATTAAAATATGTTTATAAAAATTGTTATTTTTTCAGTCCCAAAGCTACTAAAATCAGTTTTAATTCATGATGTAATGAAAATATATAGCTAAATTCAATGATATTTGGTACCTTTAAGAAGCCAAATAGATATTGATTAATTAATTGACGATTTTTTATTTGTTAAAATTCCATTATAAATTAAAATAAAAACAATATGTTTGATTCTACATACATATAATATATTATAATGTAGAATCTAAAACATAATTATATGTATGCATGTAATATATTATATTATAATATGTTGAATAAAAACATCTTATTTTTATTTTATTGTAGGTCTTCAATATAGTAACTGTACGATATTTAAAAAAATATGCCATGGAATTGTGAAATATGATATTTAGCTTAGAATTATATATCATCAATTTCATGGAACTCATAAAATATTAGTAGAGTAAAAAAATCAGAAATAAAAACAAAATATTCTATACAAAGATGTATTTATCTTATTAGTATTTTTAAAAATTAAGTCTAGCAAATTATCACATTTCTTTATACACAAATACTTAAGAATGAGAAACTACAAACACAACATCATTGAAGAAATTAGGTACAATTACTGTTATGTTAGATACTCTATATTATTTAAAATATTGAACAATTTTATTTATTTTTACAGCATATAGACATTTATAACATTCCAAGTTATCAGTTACATAAAATCTTTTTCACAATCCTAATTGGCTACAATTAGGATTGTGAAAGAATTGTTTCAAGAAACTCACTTGACTTATAGGTACTTATTTATAGAGCTTTTTAAATATAATGCATTTAATATTATACTAGTTGTGAAAACATTAAAAACATATTTTTTATCTGTACAATGTAGGTACATATAAAACAAAGTATGTATGTACTAGGGAATGCAATCTCGGAATAGAGAAATCATGCACCGATTTTGCAAAATCAATCTCACGTCAAAATTTGTGCGAGATTTGCCAGATCAAGCAGCAGAATAATAAGCAGCAATTCTATGACTACAGCATTATTATATCTTAATTATGAAAATTTAGAGAAGTATTCTTTTGATGAAAAAATAAGCTTTAAAAGAAACATAAGCTATAAAAACTCATAATGTTTATATCGCAATCTAGATGGGCCTACACCAACAGTTTCTTTGTTTCTCTGATATGATATGCCGCTCTTGGTGATTATAATGGTTACAATTCACCTATGACTGTGGTGCCAACAAATGTGGAAACGGAGAGCTACAGGATATTTAGCCTTTAATACTCTAATATAAGGAGCCGATTCAATGATTCAACAATCACATAACTTTCTAAACCATGCATAGAAAACTTTTTTTTTTAAATTTCTTCATTTAAGATGTTGATTATAATTAAATTCTATTATTTAAATTGTTCATTATTTCTCAAAAATAATTAAATCTCTTTTTTAATTAGGTATTACTTTTTATTTATTTTAATAACAAAAATGAACATAGGTAGTATTATAACTTGGTAAACAAAAATAATTATTGATCTCGCGAGATCCCGACATTGTCAATATCGCATGAGATGCATTCCCCAATATGTACCTAAGAAAAATTAATTTGTCAAATGACCAATTTTTGCTGCAGAAACTTTTTCTGCAGTAGAGTACATTGAATAAATTATTTAAATTTTATTATATCATCCAAGCAGTAGTTCATGTAATGTTGGATATTGAATGGGAAAATTTTTATATGAGATATCCATTGCGTTGTTCCAAATAAAATAATATGAAGGTTTTATTAAAAATATATTCAATCATGTTTATCATAACCATAGTTTAATAAAATTTAGTGCCCTTAGGCATATCCTTTTGTATCCAGTTTCCTGGAGCAGTATTTGTCTAACCATATAAGTTAGTATGGCATACACTCAATTATAATATATTTGAGTCAAACATTATTTAAACATTATTAAAAACCAAATGTGATAAGGACATGATTTTTATTGGTAGAGAATACAATAAATATTAAAAAATATATTTTATATAAAATATTCACAAATATATTCACAATAATACAGAATTTTGTTTGCATTCTGTATTTTTAACAAACTTTCTGAAGAAAAGGAATATACCTACACTATAACAGTTTTATTACATTTATAGTTTGAGATCACTAAATCCATATGATTAATGAAACCTTGAAGAGAAACAATAATGATGAAATCATGATGGTAGGTATAATAGACGATGAAATAGTTGGATTTGTATGAAATCATGATGGTAGGTATAATAGACGATGAAATACTTGGATTTGTATGAAATCATGATGGTAGGTATAATAGACGATGAAATACTTGGATTTGTATGAAATCATGATGGTAGGTATAATAGACGATGAAATACTTGGATTTGTATGATACTGCCTTTTCAAAATATTATTTATTTATGTCTGATCTATGAAATAATGACAGGAAGTGTCATGTATAAAAAAGGTTGAATAATGTTTAAATTATGAGAATCTGTGTTGTAACAAAGACTCTAGAGTCCTTTAATTATCTTGACATGTCTGAAAAAATTCACAATAAAACAATTAAGTAAACACTTATTGTTTAGAGTCAATGTCTGAAAGAATCTCCATAGTCATGCATTTTCAAAACCTTATTAATCCACTGTACATAATTCGGTAATCTTGTATAGATTCCATATTTTCCTCGTTTTCCACATCCATCACCGAAACTTGTGATTCCAAATATTGTCCAAGGTTGGTTTGGTAATGTCTTATCTCTACACAGTAGAGGACCACCAGAATCACCCGCACAAGAATCCATCCTTCCTCTTCTATAACCAGCACAAAACATGTTTGGAGTGATGTAGTAGTCAATGTATGTATTTCTACACACGTCTGACATTACAATAGGAACCTGTAATGAAATATTATTTCCAATTAAATGTCTTATAAATTAATATTGAAATAGAAGTCAGACATAATTATCCCTGTACTTCAGATATATTATATTCAACAAGGAGGTAGTTTTTCTTTTATTATTATTTCATAGTTTGTCATATTTTCTACTTTATATATTGACAAATATTATTAAAATAATAAATATCTACCTACCAAAAAAATTAAATATTGTATATAAATTACATAGAATTATAAGGTACAGAAGCCGCAAGTAGTAAAAATTTCAAATTCAAATGTATGCCAAGTTTTTTTTACATGTGTGTGTGAGGCGGTAGATCGGTTGGTCTACGTATTATGTAGGTTTGCGTATCGGTAGGTGTACGTATACGGCCGGGCGAGTGAAATTCGTCTGTTTCAGCGTAGTTTTAGTTGGCATACATTCATTGCGCTGACTAGGTATCTGTATCATATAAAATCCAAGATAAATTAAAGTTGAAAACAGATATAACTTAAAAATAGAATAGTTGTGTCTGCAATAAACCAAAGCAAAAGTTATTTTTGTAAACAAATATAAAGTTATGATATATATCTCAATGTACTGAGCTATGTGGATTTCAGTGAAATACGGAATTTTTATTCTTCTCTATTACCAAATTATTTTCCCAGTACAAGTATCTAGTTATAACCTGCACTTAATAAACAAATTAATCACCATGCTCCGGAACGTACTAACAGGCAAATGCTCCCTTTTTGATACACAAACGCTCGCACACTTTCACATTATTTTTCGCCAATATTTGGTGATATTTATTACTTGTTAAAAAAAAACCACTATAAAATCATTTTGTATGATAAATGTTATATATTTGGTTTTTCTAATATTAAATGTCAGAAAATGATTGTCCAGTTATGTTTATACAATGTTCATTCTCTACTTGATCCCATTTTTTGACAGCTAAGACTTTCTAATTCATCAAGAACTGACTGTGACTTATACTTTTTTATGTTTGTACAGCTCCCAAATTGATATACCTAAGAAAATTCATACAAATTAATAATAATAATTACTAACAATTCATACAAATTTTATGTGATTCTTTATGACAAGACATTGGTTTAAGTGTTGTGTGCATATTATGTATCTACATGTGTAGAAATAATTATGTATTTTTTTGGTTTATGTTGTATGAGTATTTTTGTGTAAATAATACAAACAGGTAAAACACAACCACAACTTGACAAACTCTTACAACTTGCCAAATCAGATGTACATTGTGAATGGGTAATGTATAAGAAAGATTATATTACAGCAGGGGTTCCCAACCTTTTTGTACTCTAGAGCGCATTCTAAAATATCGGTAGGGTGGTGGGCACCACCTATTTTTAATCGAAAAACTCCTTCCATAACTTCTCATTTTCCCATAATTTATTTTCTTATATTCATAATCATATTTATTAAGAAGAAGACTGTCAGTTTGGCTGTCAGGGCCATGCTTATTGCTTTCACTGACAGACCACTTATATATACAATATTGCACACATACGAATGTATTTAATAAACCTAGGCACTCAACAAATTAAAACTTTAACAAATAAATAAAAATAATTCACATTTTTAATTAATGTTTTTGAAAAAATTCTGTCTCTGTCGAATAGTGGCGGGCACATACGAATTGTTCCACGGGCGCCATGGTGCCTGTGGGCACGGTGTTGGGATCCTCTATATTAGTGTTGGTGCGTAAGTTTTATGCATATATATGTTAAAGAAATTTGTTTATTAGTATACATCATTTTAATATTGAAAATATTTTAAACAGAAATATTTTATTTAGGTATTTATTTTATTTATAACAAAATGACATATTTTACATAAAATAAAAATACATAGCAAAAAATAAATTAAAACACTTTATAATATGACTTTCTTCAAAAAGAGATATACTCGTGCTTTGAAGGGAAAAAGAAAAATATTAAAACTTCTAAGGAAAAGATCTTTATCTAGTGTTAGTTTATGTTTAACAACTTTATAGAAAGCATTTCGGTCTGACTGCAAACTCAAAAAACTCTGGTCTCTGGTCCTCTTCTGATGGAAGTTCCTCCACGTCTATTCTTGTGTAGTAACTTTCATTCAAGTTCATGTCGCTCTGTTCTTTTATAGGTACGTAGAATCTTCAAAATATATTCGTCCATTTTTCACCCAAACAAATCAGAATTTTAGTTCTCTTGCTTTAATACTCACATCTCTGTATATTATTTTATGTTGTACCGTCAAATGCTCATTAAAGTATAATATTATGTCTCGATTCCTGTCCACGCCTAGACTTCAGTGTTGTCAAAAATTGTTCCATCCTTTGTGTAGATGACATCTTTAAAACCATTGTAATTTTTTTTCCATCCGTTCGTGAAGGAGATCGACTAATTTCATCGACATCATACTCATTGATCTGGTATTTCACTTTTTGTGTAATCTTTTTTACATATATTTGGTTAAGTTTTCTCCATCACTCTTGAGAACATGAAATATCTCAATGTTCTTTTACAGTTAATTTTGTCTGTCAATCTTACTTGCCTGTCGATATGTATATAATTAATTTCGACATAAAATAATTTAAATATACATATTATTATAGAATCGAAAAAATGTTTATATTTTTATTTAAATGTAAAATATTTTGCCATACATATTGCAGGAAATCAGGCGTTTTGAAATTCAAGAACGAAACATAATTTGAGGGAATAAAATTCGAGTTATAAAAGTTTAGTGGAACCAACCTGTTGCCTCGTGTAATAAATTGGTGCCAAATGCATCACTGCTATGTCTTTTTCCCCAACCAATAATGGTGCATAGTTTATTGCAGGAAATCAGGCGTTTTGAAATTCAAGAACGAAACATAATTTGAGGGAATAAAATTCGAGTTATAAAAGTTTAGTGGAACCTACCTGGGCCTCGTGTAATAAATTGGTGCCAAATGCATCACTGCTGTGTCTTTTTCCCCAACCAATAATGGTGCATAGTTTATTTACTGGAAGAGCTTGTCGAGGCTTTGGTAAACAAGCCACGCCGATATTGTGAAGGTTCTTTGCGTATGAAGGTAACCTAAAACATTAAATTAACGATTTTAGTAGTGGTCGTACTTTCTTGCGTTTTTATTTAATATGTATCAGCAAATTTAACTTATGAAAATCATTTTGTTATGTATCGAATTTATCTGTTTACAATTTGATAATAACCTAATATAAACAAAATGTTTTCTAAAATCTTACCGTAACATTGCAACGTCATTATCAACTGTCTCTGAATCATATCCTGGATGAATGATTGTTTGTGTAATTCTAATTTCTGTCTCCGTACTATCTTTTGTAGAAAGATTATGTTCCCCTAGTCTGACGTACAGTCTCCTTCTGATACAATGAGCTGCTGTCAAAACCCATCTCGTAGACACCAATGTCCCACCACAAAAGGCTTCCTGAAAAAATTGCAGATTTTTTTTCAGTATTTTAGACTTTGAGAACTAGCTTTCATGTACCGATTGAAGGCTTGTCAAGATTTGCTCTATAAATTACCATTTTTCATGGCTTTGATTTACAAGTACAAATCATAACTACTCTTTTACGGTTCCATCTAATAGAGGCATTCTATGCCACGTGAAATATTTTGATCTTGTTATTAATGTTATTTCATCTTCAAACAAGAATAAGGACAAATAAAATGCAAAAGATCGAGATATTGGTAATTTGATGTGGAAAGGTCAGATGGTTTTCTGTATGTTAAAGTTTCGACCTACTAATTAAATCTCCTAATTAGTTTAAGATCTATTTATATACATATTTGTTATACGACTGCGTAGGTATACCGAATCCAAATTGATAGGGAAGAGAGAAAATTAATTCATACCTTATATCGATTTAGAATAGCCACTTGCCACGGCCATTTTCCTTTCGGAGCTGGTCTTCCTCCGATGATTCTCATCATGGACGTGAGGCTTCTTCTTGTGGCGTTCACATGTCCATTATATAACATACCACATTGAGGATGTGCCACGTGATGTTGTACAACACTTACATCCACATCATTTCTGTCTTTGTTTGATATCTCTTCAATTATTGTATCCACAAATAATTCGCCGCTCGCTGAAAAGGAATAGGTAAAACAAAAAGTTGAATCAAATATAATTTAGAAATCATAAAAGCACGTTTTATCCACAGTTTCGCACACGGCAGACATTACGTACCTATTCAAAGCTCTAAAAATGAATTTTCAAAAAAAAAATACCTACTTGTAAGTAGGTACATACCACTTCAGACTTCCAATCTATTTATTTACTCCATGTACAATAATGTGTATCTACAATGGCGGGTTTCTTGATAAGACAATTTCTTCAAACCAACCAAAGCAACGGGAAGTAAATCTAAATATTAAGCAGTACCTACAATTAATAATAATACAAATAGAGCCACAGGTGTAAATACTTACACTCATTTCTTTTGTCATGAATCTTTTTTCTGACCCATTTTTGACAAAATGTTCCTTCAACATAACAGTATGCAGTCTCCTTGAGAATATCTTGAGAGCAAAATTTGGGTTTTTTACACCACCTTAAAAATAATATTATACTATAGTCAATATCATTATACATATAATTTGTGGAAGAAATCGGGATAGAAAATACATATTTTTATGATAGGTACATTAGCAAGTAGCTTTCCTTTGTAGGCAAGTAATAAAAAAGCAATGTTGCAAAAAAACTGTAATGATTTATCAAAGTTTAGTTTGTCGATAGACAATTCTTGGTAGAACTTCATTGAATGTAAATCAATAGAACTATTACCAAATATTTTTTTTAATATTTGTAATATATCTACATAAAACTGTAATGATTTAAAAAACTTATTAAAAAGCTATTAATAAAAAATGTGCGCGTTTCTTCATTAGTTAATTTGGTAATTATATCTGAAAGTAAAATGAAGACATTTTATGTATAATAATTTCAAATTTACCTTTTCCTATGGGTGATGCATCTACTACTACAAGTGGACCACCGACTCCATTTTGAATACCACTTGCTCGTCCGGCTCGGAGATATTTTCTTCTTTTCAGGATCCTGTCTATCCTTAAAAACATTAAAGGTACGTGTATTATAAATTGGTGACAGGAAAATTATTCGAAAAACAATTATTCGAATGCTCAATTTTACGAAAATCAATTTTACGAATGGCAATTATTCGAATCACATTTTTTCAAAAAACAATTTTCCGAACACACAATTATCAGAATTAACAATTGTTCGAATTTTTATGACGTCATGTTGGTAGTATTGTGAGAGGAATAAACCATAGATTTTTATTATAATATACTAGATGTCGTAGTTAGCAAATTTTGTATGAATCGAAAACAAATGACTCACTTTTTGCACGGAGTACTACATCTACATAGTATATTATGTTTAATAAAAATCTATGGAATAAACAACATGGCGACGCACCGCGCTGACAGATATCCTAGGATGTACACCTATTTTTTAAACCTAAACCTACAAAACTTTGGTAAAAATAGGTTGGTTAGGTTTGTTTGTAGTCATAATTGCGACTGGCGTGAGTCAGTAGCATTATATATTTAAAAAAGTAACTATAATATTAAAATAAAATAATTAAATTAGTGTGAATACTAGATAAACATACAACTGGTGTACAAACTAGGCTATCCCGCGCTGTCATTCATCAGTTATAAAAAATGTGCAAACATACGTACCCAACAATAATACAACAAGTAATAATAGTCTTCATCGAATATATTTTACTGGCAACAAATATGTCAAAGGAGGCAACATAATGACACAAAAATATATTAAATTCGGTTAATTGGTTTTCCAACAAATGTTAGTTCGAATAATTTTCTTTCGGACAATTGTCATTCTGATAACTGATTTTCGAAAAATTGTTTTTCGTACAATTGCGCATTCGAACAATTGTGTTTCGAAGAATTTTCATGTAATCTTATAAATTAAACCGCCCTAAGGTTCTTATGCATGTTCATAAATTGGCATGTAATTTAAAAATTAATTTATATTTGCTTGTTTGCATAATTTATTATAATGTGCAATTTTGAGTCATTTGCACAAAACTCCACCTTATTGAACATTCAAAAGCTTTAATATTTGATATCGGTTTTAAAGCTGATGTATTTTCAAATAAATCATTTTAACTCAATAGATTTAATATTTCTGCGTTATAATATTTATATATTAACTTTAATACATCATTCAGATGATGTAGAGATTGGGAGTATTGCGTTCTTACCATCACAATCTTGAATCTATAATTTCTACTATTATTTGTTTCATGAATAAAGGTCATTTCTTCGCTCAATTTATTTCTCTCTTTCCATTTTCTTCTGTTACACTTGGATCTTCTTCGTCCGTTTTTTGTAAATCGGCAGCTGCAAATATACAATAGGTACTTAGAAGATTACATGAGATAAAAAAAAACTTATTCGGTAGTATGTACCTACCTATTATTCCAATACTAGGTACAACAAAATTATTTATCGACCCATCTTTATATTATTATCTTTAATTATAATGAGAAGTAGGTACTTAGTTAAAAAAATATAGATATGAAAACTTTCAATAAGACAACTATTTTTAGGAATCAAAGCCTACCACCATTTTGGCAGGTATTGTATAGTTTGTATTTTTGTACCCTTGCATTAGCACATGACTCTTTATGATAGCATTTGTTTTCAGAACTAACAGGCGCTATATTTATTATGTAGATAAGTACCAAAAATTGTAAGTAAAATAGTAAGATAGGTATAGTTAAATCACCACAAAGAACATAATATTATCTAATATATTTTCACCTTTTTTCTTCTGTCTGTATTGTATCGCCACAAACAAATTTTGTTTGGCATTTTCTTTTTCTAACTCTTGTACAGTTGACTTCTGAACATTCACTCCATTGGCTCCAAGATGTATATACGTCGTTTCTCTTTTCAATTTGACTAGAGTATTCTAGAAATTACCAAATAATTTACATTTCAACAAATAAATTAACTATATAAACTAAACTATTTTATACATATTAGAAAAGTAAGAGTTATCAAGATTATGTATAGGTATACCTACATGTAGTGTACATATATAGGTATGTTGTAATTTTTATTTATTAATTACACAAATCAGAAAAAAAGTATCTATTGGAAATAGACACTTACAGAGCATGTATGTGAAAATGTGTATAGTACCTACAAATTATTTGTAGGTACTATACACACTTTCACTGTTCAAAATTTATAACAAACAATTTTAATACAAAATAAAACTGTATCCTGATTGTTTTATCAGTATAATATTCTGCAATAAGGAAAATGCTCAGCCATCGCAAAAGTACACTGATTTCAACTAGGATAAGAAAATTAAAACAACGACACTATGAAAACAAAGGATATAAATATAAAATTATAATTTGTTGTCATCATTGAATATTATTTATATTTTTTTGACTGCTAATTCTTGGTGTAATTCCATTATCAATTATATAAAATTACTTCAAAATAAGTAAAAACACAAATTTTAAACTTTTTTCCACTAATTTAAAAATATTGACCACTGACGCGTTTCGCTCAAAGAGCATCTACTGAATGAGGGAATTTTATACAATTGATCATTGAATATCGTTTTAAATCATTTACCAAATTGTTTTTGAAATGTCAAATCGCGTTGGGAATTGATTTGTTCACAGATATTATTATTACGACGGGAATTTTGACCAGGGGGGCAAGTCTGGTCCGACCGGCGAAATCAAAACCCTAGTGATTACCCATATCATGGATATAATTATTATATGGAGTTATATATTATATTTTGATGTCATAGAACCTCCATATGATAATTATATCCATGATATGGGTAATCACGAGGGTTTTGATTTCGCCGATTGGACCAGACTAGCCCCCCTGATAAATCTGTTACCTATATTATGTGAGCTATGTGTCTGTTTTAATATTTATTGAAGCAGTGGTTAATAAATTATTAGTACAAAATCTTTTGATTTTGTGCCTACCTAATGTAGAGCGGAAACTATCATCGTCCAGGGTGCCTAGACAACGTGTCATTTAACTCGAGAAAAAAAACAAGAAAAGATAACTCAATGTATGGAAATGACAGTTACCACGTGACTGGCAACTGTCACTTCCATACATTGAGTTATCTTTTCTTGTTAATTTTCTTGAGCTAAATTACACGTTGTCTAGGGGGGCAGTTTCTAAGTAGGTATATTGCCACTATCAAATTGTAAACTACTTGCCCTAGAACAGGGTATTCTAGTTGGGCAGCTGTAATCTACATGTTTGTAATATTGTTAAATATGGTGTGATAAAAAATATAAAAAAATAATGTGTAAAATAGGAAAACCCTATTTATTTTTATCTTTGTGAATTTATTTTCACTGTTTTGTAGGTATAACTTTACAAATCTATCTGAATTGAACTTAATAATAAACATCTCAGTTTTAAGTTAAATAAATTCAAATCATTCAACCAAACCTAACAATATTAATAATAAAATTATAGGTACCTGAGATTCGTAATAATTCTCTGATGGATTTTTTGGATGAATCATATTCATAAGGTGTTTTTATTTGTGTGTTGCTGCGCGCGTCAGTGGTATGATTCTGTAATACAAAATTAACACATTTCAGATGATGTTGACTGGAAATTTTTATTATTCAAAGATAAAATTTTGCTCTGTGGTTTATCCATGTGGCAAAGGTTGGCACAATGTTTATTTTTATAATACTTAACAAAGTGAAATGTTGTTCATGTTGTAAAAAACCAATTCAAGAATAAGTAATAGATATATCTTTTCCTTGGTGCGAATAAAATAAATTTAGTTCACAAAGGTCAAGCAATACTTAATTTCACATAATGTATCTTCGTCAATCTGTGATTCAGTAAACATCGACCTTTTGAACCAGACAAGATTCTTTCTAAGAAAAGATTGTAAATTATAAATATAGCCAATGGTTATATTATATTGTGTAGGAATCTATTTAGTGGATTGAACAAAAAAACTTTCTTTTTAGAAAAAAAATTCCAATAAATTTATGTGATAGGTCATTTTAATCAATCGATTATTATCCCTATCCAAAGGTTTAACACAAAACATACATAAATACCCACTTCTATAACAAAATTCTTGACTAAACGTTTAAATGGTCGTGCCAACTTTTTTTAGGGCGACCCCAACCTTCTTTTTTCCATTTCTATCGGCTTTGTTTATTTTCTTCGTCTGTCGTTCTTCAGTCATTCTACCCAACTCATTTCTAATCATGTCCTTACGTCGTCATATTACGAATTCTCCTTCGTGATCTTATTTCAACTGAATGTATTGTGCTTTCGTGAGACTTCTGCCATGTTCACTTGCATACTTCAAGGTAGGCACTACGATTTGATTGTGAATGACAACATAGGCTACCATTGAAATGATACGATTAAGTCCTCTGTTCATTCTGTTTCTTGCCATAACTTTTCTTTCGATGTCCTAACAGGCCGTTCGTTTCGTTGAAACATGTTTCCCAGGTGTTTTCGTAGACTTGCTCGAGCCTTTCGTTATTTTCCCTGCTTTTATTTGACACGCAGTTCTGCTTTCACTCTTTTCGAAGACCATCTCCTTTGGTTTTTTGTACATCCTTCATATACCATTATTAAAAGACACTGTAACTCATTTATATTTTCTGCTATCAATACATTATCGTCTGCTTACCTATATCAAATCTTAGTTTCAAGCCCTTTATTTCGTCCCTAAGGACTTTTTACTCAAAACAACCCAAAATATATAATAGAGTTGTATCTGATATCTTGCAACACATTTAAGCTGATTGGACAAAAAATTCGGAAGCTGTTAACTGATTGGCTGATTCGGGGAGAGAGAGAGAGAGAAGAGTAAGAGAGAGAAATGACGTTTTTTCTGAGATAATATTTGCACTCATAAATAAATACTTTCTTGCGCCCTTATACATATATTTTTACATTTATCCTCATATCGTCCACTAACACACTCTCACCCTCATTAATAAGCTTTTTTGTTTATTTAAAGATTGTTAAATTTTGTTATTTTTGCATAAACTATGTATCTTATGTACCTATATAAATTATTGTTTGCATTGGCTCACAACAGACATTCACAAAGTGAGGTAATAAATTCCATTATTATATCTCCAGGTTACTGCATTTTTATAAGAATTAGGTATATTGATTTGTTTGTATTCTGGAAATAAAGAAAAAATACGCATATAATTTATTATAAGAACATCGTTGACATTTTTTATTCGTGTCTGGTTCGTTACACTTACAACACTTGGCTACTTTATCAATTTATTTCGCAAAATCCATATTAAATTCCACTGATCGTGTTTAATTTTATTCTTCATTATTCATACCTGCTTTACCTATATTGTTTATATGTTCATTTTATACCTACTTTCATTTGTTTTCTCTTTATTTTTTGGTTAAATTTTATTTGTATGTATTTTTATATGTATTTTTTATAAGTTTTTCTTTGTATTGATTTCTTCTTGCTTTATTTTCATGGTTTATTGATTGGATATGTTTGTTTTTTATATATATATATATATATATATATATATACATTATCACACATTATGTACTATATTTTGTATCTTTTGAATTATTCTTGTAAATGGCAAACGCCGTTAATAAAATAAATAAATAAATAAATAAATAAATAAATAAATAAATTATACGAAATGAGCGATTATTTTCATCGTTTATAGGGATGGTAGGTATGTCAATTTTGGCAACCGAGACGTTGCTAACTATACGTACTGAATACAGATTACCCTCGGGATTGGACCAAAAAGGTTCCCACGACATTCGCTCCAAGGGAACAAGTTAGTCCAAGCTCTGACGGCTCCCAAAATGGTGGCAGAAAAAACGAACACACGTCCCGGGAGGAATGGATCTCGCCTCGGGCGATTTGCTAACAACTTTTTGACAGGCAACTCCATGTCTTCTGTTTACTTTTCGCTCGTGTCCGAAATTGAAACGCCACAAGAAATGCCATCTTTGTAACGAAGGCACCTCCATCGTAAACATTCGTTGATTATATAAAAGAAACCCTAGGTACCTACTAGTCAAATTGGATTAATTATGTAGGTACATACATAATTAATTTATTTATTTAAAAAAAATTATAACTTGTTAAACCAGTACATATGTATCTTCCTACGTTCCCTAAAATAAGCATAAATGCTTGTGCTATAGGTGAACGAAATCGATCGAGGCAAGATTCTAAATCGCGCCCAGCGCGCTAACCGCTCTGCCATCGACCCATCTAATTAAGGGGGGGACAGCTGCCAACGTACCTATTTTTCAATTTGATATACCATCATTATTAATTTATAATCAAATCGTTTTGTCAAAAATAATTTAGATATTTTGGGCATTAATGAAGAAAAATAAACCTTAACTTTTTGATAATATTCTGTATATAGGTATTCTTGTAGAAAAATAATGGCATACCCTGATTTTCAACGTGTATCTTATATTTTTAATAAACTATAAGGCGTAGTTCAAAGTATGTTTTTTTAAATTAAAGAAGACAAAAATATCTAGAAAAATATGATGTGACGTTGCATTAATGCTTCATTTCATCAAAAAACATTTATTTTGTTTATTTACTTAACCTGATGCATTAATGCAACGTCATATCATATTTTTCCAGATATTTTGATCTGCTTTAGTTTATAAAAAAATATATTGTTCTATACCTTATAGTTTTTTAGAAATTTAAGATAAATGTCAAAAATCGGGGTATGCTTATTTTTTCCTTCAAGAATATATACATAACATAAATAAAAAGTTAAGGTATATATTTCTTTGTAAATATCCAAACCAACTAGGTTATTTTTTTTAAATGATTTGTTTTGTAGTAATGATGCAATTTCAAATTTAAAAAATAGGTACGTTGGCAGCAGTCGCCCTCTAGTCACGCAAACCGCTTTGATCATTTTTAGTTGAAAATATCAAAACGATAGTTTCATTCCACACCAAATTATTTGATAAAAATATGGGTGATGAATGTCACTTTAATAAATAGAACTTTGTGTTTAAATACAATACCTATTAGTATACACAAGACCATAATATATTTGAACGGAATTCATTATACAGGCGTATAAAATTGATAAAATACATTAGGATCATAAATGAGACATACGAGTGTGTTATTATAGTAAGTGAAGGAAAGATAAATGTTAAAGAAACCTTTATTAATGAGAGGTATTAAACTAGACCTATGTATCAACTATCTCTTCTACCTGTCCTGTCTTTTGTCGTACCTCAGTCATCCTGTCAATCCTTATTCAGTATCTTTTATATATGTATATATCTATTATACATTATCGTTATTATTATTTGTTTTGCCTCGACACAAATAAGACGTTTTGCTTTGATTTATGATGGGGTTTTGTGTTGTGATGTTATATTATTATCTATTTTTTATAACGTGTTTTCTAAACCGTTGCACAGATTGTTGAACCTTTATATTTCTGGTCTTTGTCCGACCTTTTCATTTTGCACTCATTGTTATTATTAAAAAGATCCAATAGTCCAGGAGTGAAGGATTTGTTTTTGTTTTGACGATAATCTTTTTTTGGTTATTATTTGTTGAGTGGGTGTTACGAATCCTATTATATAGGATCCAAGATTTTTTTGCTGTTCATTTTTGATAGGGTAAAAATTGTTATTTTTTTTCGTTTTATTTCGAATCTCATAACTCAAATGAAATATTTTTTGAAGCCTCCATCAGTTCAGGTGTCATTTGATTGCTATATATTTATTTCAATAATTTTGTATTTAATTTCGCAATAGGGATAACTACATACAATATTTGCGATCCACCAAATTATTTGCATTAATCGATAATAAGCATAAGTCTACTGTCACATAAATAGTAGGTACATTATATTATGTTCATAAGGTAAGTTTTAAGATATTAAATTATTTGTGTTCTAAGACAATAAACCAATTGATTCGAAATGCGATTATAAAATGCATCTACAATTACAATTAATTTTGTCTTTCATGTTTTAAACCAAATGAAGTACCTACCTACCTACTTACATATAATGTGGTAATTTCGAGGTACCTATATTTTTATTACCTACTAGTGAATACCCGGCAAACTTCGTATTGCCTGTATAATTAAAAATCGTCCTCCATAACCACCCATCGCTTCAGACTCTTCAATACCTCCCATCCCTTCAGTACTTCCCGTCCCTTCAGTACCACCCGTTCCTTCGGTTACTCCCTTCCCTTCAGTTACTCCCGTCCCTTTAGTTACTCCCGTCCCTTCAGTTACTTCCGCCCCTTCAGTTACTCCCGTCCCTTCAGTTACTCCCGTCCCTTCAGTTACTCCCGTCCCTTCAGTTACTCCCGTCCCTTCAGTTACTCCCGTCCCTTCAGTTACTCCCGTCCCTTCAGTTACTCCCGTCCCTTCAGTTACTCCCGTCCCTTCAGTTACTCCCGTCCCTTCAGTTACTCCCGTCCCTTCAGTTACTCCCGTCCCTTCAGTTACTCCCGTCCCTTCAGTTACTCCCGTCCCTTCAGTTACTCCCGTCCCTTCAGTTACTCCCGTCCCTTCAGTTACTCCCGTCCCTCAACTACTCCCGTCCCTCAACTACTCCCGTCCCTTCAGTTATTCCCGTCCCTTAAGTTACTCCCGTCCCTTCAGTTACTCCCGTCCCTTCAGTTACTCCCGTCCCTTCAGTTACTCCTGTCCCTTCAGTTACTCCCGTCCCTTCAGTTACTCCCGTCCCTTCAGTTACTCCCGTCCCTTCAGTTACTCCTGTCCCTTCAGTTACTCCCGTTCCTTCAGTACCTCCCGTCCCTTCAGTACCTCCCGTCCCTTCAGTACCTCCCGTCCCTTCAGTACCTCCCGTCCCTTCAGTACCTCCCGTCCCTTCAGTACCTCCCGTCCCTTCAGTACCTCCCGTCCCTTCAGTACCTCCCGTCCCTTCAGTACCTCCCGTCCCTTCAGTACCTCCCGTCCCTTCAGTACCTCCCGTCCCTTCAGTACCTCCCGTCCCTTCAGTACCTCCCGTCCCTTCAGTACCTCCCGTCCCTTCAGTACCTCCCGTCCCTTCAGTACCTCCCGTCCCTTCAGTACCTCCCGTCCCTTCAGTACCTCCCGTCCCTTCAGTACCTCCCGTCCCTTCAGTACCTCCCGTCCCTTCAGTACCTCCCGTCCCTTCAGTACCTCCCGTCCCTTCAGTACCTCCCGTCCCTTCAGTTCCTCCCGTCCCGTCAGGTCCACCAGTACCTCCCTTCCCTTCATTACCTCTCGTCCCTTAAGTAGGTGAAGAAAAAGTTTAATTCCCGAGACAATACTGGGAAGACCTACGAAGAGACAGTTGGACCTTCTTTTTCCAGGATTCTCCGACTTCATAGGTAAAATGAACAAATACACGATGAAGAAGGAGAAGAAAGTTTAAGTCCAGAAACTGTCCTGGAAGACCTGCGGAGAGATGGAAGGACAGTTGGAGCTTCTTCTCCCAGAGTATAAGGATGAAGAAGAAGAAGAAAAAAAATTTAATCCAGAAACCATCCCGGTCATATGCTCGACAATTCACCAAAGTTTCATTGCAATCGGATGAACGGTTCTCAGGATAGTCCACCTTCATAGGTAAAATGACCTTATACCCGATGAAGAAGAAGAAGAAGAAAATATTTTAAATTCAGAAATCATCCCGGGCATACGATCGACAATTCACCAAAGTTTAATTGCAATCGGATGAACGGTTCCCAGGATAGTCCACCTTCATAGGTAAAATGACCTAAAACTCAATGAAGAAGAAGAAGAAGTTAAATTTTTTTAATCCAGAAACCATCCCTGGTATACTCTCGACAGTTCACCAAAGTTTCATCGCAATCGGATGAGCGGTTTAGGAGCGCATTCAACACATACATACAAACATTCAAATTTATAATATAGACTATATTAGAGAAGTAATAGCTATTCAATAGTTTGCGTAAAATAAAATAATTTTCTATTTTGATAACGCCAATTACACTATGATAATGTTTGAATATAAACATTTTACATTTCTTCAAAGCGTTTTTGATATAGAACTTTCGATATAAGATGACCAATTATAATATTTATTTTAGGATAGGATATATAGGTAAAAATTGTCGTTGTAAAAAAAAACATAAAACAGAATGCTATTGTGTTGTCTCTAGCACGCATGTTCCTACAACATAATGTAGGTATCATCGTTTGAGCTAAGTAAATTAGGACCTCCGAAATCTTTTAAAAGATTTTTTTTTTGACTTTCAATAATCCCATGAACAAATAAAACAATTTAAACAATTTATTATTTAGATATCATTAAGTGCGTAAAGAAAGTAAGTTATCATAAGACTCTGCTTAACCAATAGATTTTTATTAAAATATACCTACTATATGTCGTAGTTAGCAAATTTTGTATAAATCGAAGTGAGTCATTTTACTGGGGGATTTTTGACGTTTTGGTTGGCAGACCACATCTATAGAGAATAATAATAATGTGAATTGTTTTTGGATTTATTTGTCGGAAAAACATTTTAATTATTAAGGTTTAGAGAACAGTTATCTAGGATGTGTTGAAATGTAAGGAAAACTGAAATATGTTGCCAAGCAAAACGTCAAACACGCGATTTTTCATAAATCACTTTTTGCATGGAGTACTACATCTAGTACCTATATTATAATAAAAATCTAGTACTACATCTAGTATATTATAATAAAAATCTATGGCTTAACCCTAGAACTTTTTTAAAATCATCACTATTTTCTTCACTTCTAAACGTATGTTCAGCGGGTCCAGTAGCCACATTCGAATCCGACTCCAATTTCGAATTTTCGTACCTACCTGTCGCCTGCGTACAATAGGCATGATGACTAATTTTGAAAAACTATCTCACTATGTTTTTACGCATTCACTGTTTTCAAATATATATACATTTCTACATAAAATAAAGGTTTAGTAGCAAAAATCGCCATTTTAAAATCAAATTTGACATTTACGCCAAAAAAAGCTTGTAGTATCATGGCGGCTGCCGACCCTGACGGTGACGTCATGGTATCGTAAACTGCATATCACTACTATATGTAATATATGTGTTCTAAGACGATTTGTGTATTTACAATCAATTCAAAAGTGCATAAGTGTTGTGCGGTCCCTAAATGTACAAACACGACGAAAAAAACACCTACTGAGGTATTTGTTTTCGTCCCACGCGAAAAAAAAGAGAAATAAGTGATTAAATTTCGCACGGCGAGACACAAGTGAATTTTATTAAGTACGCGTTTACAATGAAGTACAGTATTATTTGTTCCCCCACTTTTAGCTCTCAGTAATATAATATTTACCATTATTTAGGCAATAAGCATATTAAGAACTTCATTAATGTCCAAACGTCAAAGGCCATCATACGTTTCCCGCGTATGTTTTTAGCTTATGATCACATAATGTAGAGAGAAGAAGGAGCATATTTTATCGATTTTCGAGATGTAAGTTGTATTTAAATTACAGATAAATAAAGTACTTATTTAGTTTTTACGTTTTAAGTTTTTACGTTTCGAAATTCTGATGAGCAAAAGTCTTTGTTCGACGCAAAGAAATATCCGACCATCTAAAGTTCCATTCTAGGTAAGACAGGCAGAAGAAATGACTACTATAGCTGCTGTTGCTAAAAATAACGATAGCAGATAAATATAGCTTGTTATGAACACAATACAAATAACGAGCGCTATGTAATAATTCGTATGCTGCTAAAATTGTAACGATATTTTAAAACGCATGCTTCGCGTAATCGCCGTCGTTTCGCGAATCGCTTCATTGCATGAAAAAAATATAGCTTGCTAGTTTAGTTTGGCAGTGACCAGCATCATAACGTGTCGAACGTTCGTCAGCTCACCATCGCGTGACAAAATTGTAGAATACTAAAACTAAATTAGTTTACCATACGTTGCGAGCGTTCATTATTTATTTACTTATTCAATAAGAACTAAGTTACATACAAAATACAATAAACTTAGGCCCGATATTACAGTCGGCCCTCAACTCATTGAGTTTGTTAAACTCAAGATTAATGTTAAGGGGAGATTTAATCCATTTCCGTATTACAGTGCAATATGACATGTCAGTTACTAAATCTTCAATTATAGACATATTTCACTTTTTCTGTGGTTATTATCTGTCAAATTTAAATAACCTCAAATAATACGAAATACAAAACGGGACGCTACGACTTTAAATACCATTGTTTTATTATCCAACATGGTAAATTTAATTTTTTTCACCAAAATAATGCTTTTAAATGCCCATGTTCAATACGGCTGTCAGTTTGTTTTGTTGTGTGGCGCCACCGTCGATACAACTAACGCCTTTTGTGATACAACACTGAAACTACACACGTTGCCTAAAGCCTCTAGTGATAGAAACTGAAACTACACGAGTTGCCTAGCAAATGACAGTTGACTCACAGTTAAGTACTTAATCTGCCAGAAACGTTGAGTTAAATATTTGTCGTTTTAGTGACATATTTGAGGGAAGATTAGGCCTAAACAGACACTGTAATACGCTATATTTTTGTAAAACTTGAGTTTAGCTCTTAAACTGACACTGTAATACCGGCCCATAGTGTCCCCCGATAGGTAGGCGAGTATCTAGGTAAATTGAAACTATTTGCTTTGATGAATCCTTGTTCCATTGCTATTTTATTGTTTTGTTTTAGTTTTAAGTACCTAATTAAAATATTAATATATCGATAACACCAAAATAAACATTGTCCAGACCGACAATTAATGCGTATATTGTATTGAAGACTATCAGAAGAATTGACGCGACCATACTATGACGTCGTGCGCTCTGATTGTTTTTTCTCATAAAATGGCGGACTAACACATTTTGTATTTTTATATTTATAATATTATTATTATTCACTCCTATAAATTAAAAAAAAAACATTTTTTAAATCTTTATAACCTATTTTATTTTTTAAAATCATAATTTCAATGATTTTTTACTTACAGTCACACACATATTATAAATCACATATTTTTTCACACCTATTACATATTTTAATATATTAATCATAATATGTATATGAATCATAACAGTTATCCCATATGTATATTAGATTCATCATAATACATTGTGTATTTCCATTTCAACCTCATGTAACACTGTACAACTCCCACAAACAATATAATTACATCATTTTATTTTATAATCAAGCAATGAAAGCCACCAAGTTATTTATTTCTGAAACGTTAAATATTCTCCACCACGTTACAATACTCGGTGCGTGTTACAACAGATGCGTCAACGATTCAATAGAGCGGATAGCGATGTTATTTGGTTTATTGTCCCAAATAAACCAAATAAATCAATAAATAAAAATAGCATGTTAAAAATAAGCAGCATATTCCATATAGCTTGTTATGAAAAAAATAGCCATTTCGAACAACACAACAGTTGACAGTAACAAACACAATTGACAGTGACAATATGGTGACGTCATGCGCTCTGATTGGTGTTTCACATAAAATGGCGGACAAACATATTTTGTATTTTTATTTTAATAATATTAATATTATTCGCTCTTTTAAAATGAAAATAAATATATTTTTTCAAATCTTTATAACATATTTTATCTAATAAAATCATAATTTCAATGATTTTTTCTTACTGTCATCACGCCTATTAAATTATCGACTATTACCATCAAAACATTATTCTCCGTTATAAAGGTGGGTTCTTGCGAAAAATTGAGATCGGCTTTGTAGTTAAGTAAATCGCACCTTTGACGGACGAGGCTTTCAACGCGGTCCGGTTTTCAACGCTTAAAACAACATCCTAAATACAGGTTACTCCAAACATCGCTTTACACGAGTATTATTTTCTCCTCTATTTGCGACCCCTATTATTGCAATTACGAAAATATGAAATATGCCATTTATGTGAAAAACTACAACATTAAATTTTTGACGATAGGCAATTGCATTTTTTTTTCGATGTTTCGTTCGCTTGTTCCAGGTTTCGTTCAACACATTGTCTTATCTTTCTCTCGTTTTCTTCGTTTGGGTGTTCACGGAATCTGTCCAAAACTACAAGACATGCTGCAGCAGCTGCTAAATAAGCAGCTTTTGTAGGATTGTCCATATCTGCAGATTGTTAAAAGCGTATCGTAATATCCAACCTTCAGTTTCGATACTTTCCAAATAAACAAAAGTCACCGCGAAATTACACGTCAAAGTTAACACAACACAAACGGCAGCCATGTTGACTCGTCGGCAACGAATAATTTTACAGTTTTTTTTTGTTTTAAGATAACAGATGCAAAACGCGTTGAAAAATAGAACACGTTCCATTTTAATACCCACCGAGTTGAAAAACCCGTCGAAAACCTGAACCCCCCTTAAAACCTCGTCCGTCTTATGCGCACTTAAGGCCGCAGGTATTTATTTACACGGGAGGAATCAACTGAACATTCGCCAGTCGGATGTAATCCCAGTTAGTATGTGGACGAGGAAAATTGCTTGTGGAGTACCCCAGGATACCGAGAACGTATTTTTATTTATTTATAATAATGATTATTTTAAAAAATGTATCTTTTTGTGTTGTTTGGCATAGTTTATAGACAATATTGATTAGTGATTGATATTCTGCAACTTAAATTATACATTCAATACGATGTTTATGTCATTTTTGCTTGTTTTTGATTGTTTTCCTTACTAACCATTGCTTTATGTAGATAGCATCGCGTCCCAATTTGTCTGTAATCTTGATTCGAAACATACTTCTGGAAACTAACGAAGAGGATGTTGTTTTTCTGGAGAAGCTTTAGAAGATGAACCAATTGAAAATATTATAGATTTTCACGTGATAGAGGATATTCGAGTTGATAGTTCCGACACGCATCTGAATGTCAAATCTCGGACGAAGAGCTTGAAGAAGAACTTGCTCAGAGACCTACTGCTTCATCTGTAACTTTTCTCAGTATTCCAGAAGTCGTGCATGGCAGAGAAACAAAGAAGCAGATGAATAGTGAAATGTTTGTCTTACTATTATCTTAGACAATTGGAAATTATTTTCTTCTGATGAAGTTTTACATACATTGTTGAGACACTAAAAAAAACTGAAACACCCAACAACTTTTTGAAAACAAATGACCGTGTTTTTATGTTTGCTTTCATATTATATCCCTACCAATGCCAACGAAGGAAGAAAGAAGAATGTACTCATGCTTTTCAGTAAATACTTCAAACCAGATCAAAAAATATCTAAATTTACCGGGAATACCTAATAATTAGTTTTCATTACTACACAAATGGAGGAGAATACTTTTTACCAGCTTTGCCATACCCTCAGTGTCTCGCGAAAAACTCGCTGATGCAATCTTCGTGTTTTCTATGGAACAATAAATATTGTAGGGATCAATTCTATGATATTGCTGCAATCATATTACGTCAACAACAAATAAATTTTCAATAAAAGAAATATTTTCTTGAAGACTTTGATGTCTTCGATCTAACAAAACCGCAACTAGAAGAACGAATTCAATATCGAACTTTGCCAACGTGTCTACCTATAAATAAGACTTGGAGTTATCCTAGGTAGAAAAAGGTCATCTAAAGCATCATCTGATCATCTCCTTCAAATTCACAACCTAGAAGTTGTTTTTTTCTTGTTCGAGGTCCAAAGATCGTAAATCACGCACACAATGTAGGACGCGCAAAGCTTTTATTTGTATATTTTCATACGTAGCTATGACTTTTTTTTAACATGTCCACGTAGGGGACGTCAGCTATTAGGATTTGGGTCCATTTTACTCTTCCGAAGA
Organism: Molanna angustata; assembly: GCA_963576475.1. Taxonomy (NCBI): domain Eukaryota; kingdom Metazoa; phylum Arthropoda; class Insecta; order Trichoptera; family Molannidae; genus Molanna; species Molanna angustata. The sequence continues at coordinate 35,120,458 of OY754964.1, read as the reverse complement.
AGCGCACTACGTATAGCGTTGGGAGGGGTTTGCAATCTAGAAAAGAGTTTATTAATTCGGATTCTAAAAAGACCCGGGTTGTACGAAGGCGGAAACACAGAATTCGGAAGATCGTTCCACAGTCGGGCTGCTGTATTAATAAAGGAGTTCGAGAAGCGACTTTTTCGTATATGTTGAAGGTCCACTGTGAATGGGTGCTGCGATTGAGTGAAGCGAGTGACTCTGTTGCGAGTGGGTGGAGGAGGGACCAAAGATGCAAGTTCTTCTGAGCAATTCCCGTGGTAGTATCTATAGAATAAACTTAAAATATCGACTCTGCGTCTGTGTTCTAGTGATTGCAATCCATCAGTCAGTGATGGATCATCAATCAGACGTATAGCACGCCTTTGGACAGCGTCGAGGGTATTCAGTAGGTATTGGGGGGCGCCACTCCAGAGGTGACTGCCATATTCAATAATTGGACTATTTGCGCTTTGTAGAGTATACAGATCTGGGTCTTAGTAAAATATCTACGCGCTCTATATAGTACGCTCAATTTTTTGGAGGCGAGTTTCACCTTAGCTTCGATGGAGCCCTTGTAGTGTAACTGGTTCGTTACACTACAAGGTAACGAACTGGTTCGTTCGAGGTAGCTATTTATTTTTTGATGAAGGTCTTTCCGGGCTTCTGATATTTCACTCTGTTTAGGAGGTTTGTCAAAAGAGAAATTGTCATGGACTGTGCTGTCATCAGCGTACTCACATACGCGAGTAGGTCGCCACAAGATCGATTTCCACGAAATCCATATTGGCGGTCGCTTTAAATTTTGTTTGCTTCGAGGTATGTGATCAACTTGGTGTTTAGTACCCTTTCCATTATTTTGGAGAGTACAGAAGTAATAGCGATGGGTCGGTAGTTAGATGGGTTGGAGCGATCACCTTTTTTAGGAATTGGGTGGATGACCGCTTTTTTCCAGTCACATGGGACAATACCAGTTTTAAACGAGAGTTTGAAGAGTTTAGTGAGAACTGGGGCTAGTTCGGCGGAGCATTTTTTTAACACAAGAACGGGAATTCCATCTGGTCCATTAGCTTTGTTAACATCCAACCCTCGGATGGCGAGTAAAACCTCAGAGAAGTTAATCCTTACTTCTTTCATTTTAAAACCACAATGTGGAACTGGTTGAGGAGTTTTTCCTCCGTCGTCAAGGGTTGAGTTATCTGCAAATAATTTACCGAGAAGATTAGCTTTGTCGGTGGCAGAGTTAGCAATGGATCCGTCATGGTTCGTTAAAGGTGGAAATGAAGATGTGCAAAAGTTCTGACCTATGGAGGTTGACAATGATCAGAATCTTCGGCTAACGTTAGGGCATGAGGATAGTTTTTGACTTATATGTTGGTCATGTAGTTTTTTTTAGCCTGATTAATGTTTTTTTTACAATCCTTTGTCATCTTGTTGTATGCTTTCTTGTTTGACGGGGATTGAAGTTTTTGAAATGTTTTGAAAGCCAGATTTTTGCGCGTGACTGCTTCTCGGCATTTGGAATCAAACCAAGGTTTTGTGCCTGGTCCGCAGGTTTTGAGGGAGGAGGGAATATAGCCATCCATAGCAGAAGTGATGACATCCCCTACCTCACGCGCACAGATAGAAGGGTCTTTGGTTCTAAAACAGACTTCATTCCAAGGAAAGTCGCGAAAGTGTATTCGCAGTGCATTCCAATCTGCTGACTTGTATTGCCAAATTTTCCTTTTAGGTTTTTCGGGTGGAAGGTCCGGGATGAAGTGGATGGCCGTTTGTACAAGGCAATGGTCTGAAGAGCCCAGTGGGGCTGTGACTTTCAGTGTGTATCCCGTTGGCGAGGTAGTCATAAAAAGATCAATCAGATTGGAGCGATGACCAGAGACATCAGGGATGCGAGTTGGCTCTTGAACAAGTTGCTCCAGGTTATGACACAAAGCAAAGGATTCCGTCATGCGGCCAGCCGAATCTGTAGTTCCCGGTTTCAGCCAATCGGAGTGATGGACATTGAAATCGCCGAGAACCGCAAATTCTGCCGACGGGTAGCGAGACAGAAGACTGTCAATAGTTTCTCCTAAGTATTTGAAAAGCTCGGAAGAATCATAATCACTCATATTTGGAGATCGGTAGATACATGCATAAAATTTTATGAATTTGTTAGATTTTAAACGGACCCACATAACATTGAAGGCGGGGTTCTCGAACTCCTTCAATCTGACACAGTCGATGTCTTCGCGGCTGTAGAGACACAAGCCTCCTTTGGGCACAAACATGCTTTTGAGTATGTACCCTGGGCAGTTGAGGTAACTTGTGTCGGGTGGATCTTGAATTTGTGTTTCCGTGAGAAAGAGCAGGTGTGGTTTTTGAGATTGCAAGTGATGGTGAACAGAGTTTAAATTACTGTGGATACCTCTGATGTGAGCGAAGTCTACCAACAGTTCACAAATGGTGCGAGGATATGCAGTCTTGGTTGTCGCTGCATTACACATTATTATTGGGTTTATCTGTCATGAAGGTTTTGTGGGGGGAGGGGGGGTGGCATTGTGAAACGAGGAGATCAGAAGCCCTCTTCAAGGACATTTGTTCCGGCAGCTGCGCTGCTAGGTTGAAGGAGGGAGGATATGGCCGTGGAGGACGCCTGGTGCCCCCCGCATACAACTGCTGGGACCTCGTCCGGTCACGATCCGGCACAACAATTGCAGCGAGATTATGCGCCGATTGATAGGGCATAAGTCGTTAGCTTAGATCGGGCCCCTGTACTATTCGGCGGCCGTCCAGCGACGAACCGTTTCACACAGATCTCCCTCGGCTCACACCTTCAACCAGACCCGCCGCGCAGCGGCCGGGATGACATCATCAAGATAGGCCGCCGATCAACTGCAACACAAGAAGCCCACCTGGGCACCAAAGCAAAGGACCCCGAACATGGCGAGCCATTTTAGGGGACCATAAATGCAGTGGCTTGGTAAACCAGTATAGTATACTGACCCCAGGTCGAAGGCAGGGTTTACTTTCCAATCCCAGAGGATGGGTTGGGGGGGAGCAAACTCACCTTCTCCCAAATAAAAAAACTTTGTGGCACATTTAAAAAAATTCATACAAATAAAATTTAGTGCCGGGAAATCAAGGCACCTACAGGGCTTACGACCTGTCATCGGCTGGTTTACGTGATCACTTTATGCGCTTGCGCAACGTTCACCAATTATATCTTGTAGGTGCCTTGATTTCCCGGTTCTCCTACAGTTAAATATTCCAACTTCGTCTCTATTGAGATAATTAAAAATCTGTTAAAAATATCTTTGACTCCCGACAGGGAAAAAAATCCAAATATTTGCTTATATGCAATTATAAAAATATTCGAAAATTTAGTGCAATTAATTTGTTTTCACCAATTTGAGTTCTTAATGTCGAATTAGTTATCGGAGCTTCCTCAAGACAGGAGAGACTTGTACGGTCAGCTCCGAAAACTAGTTCGACATTAAGTACTCAAAGTGATGAAAACAAATTAATTGTACAAAAAGTTATTTGTAAGAACTTTATTTATAACTAAAAATTGTCACAGCTGTTTAGATTGTTCCTGTTAATAATAATTAATTATGTTACATATATAGGGTCGTATTACAAGAGTTATTTGAGAAAAATGTAATGTCCCGTACTGCGAGAATACTGCTTACGAGACCTCAACTTTTTCTTACAATATTCTTAAATAACTCCCGTAATACGATCTTACGGTAGAACACTGTAAGAGTCTATGAGAGTTGTATTTCTAAAAACATGTACATAATAATACTTGGGGTACAACTAGTGTTCTTCTTCTTCTTCTCAGCCCAATCCCGTCCACTCCTGGACGAAGGCCTCCTCCATCTCCTTCCACGCCCTTCTATCCTGTGCTCTGAGCAACCAATTGGCACCAGCATGACGGCTGATGTCATCTCTCCATCTCATTGGCGGTCTTCCAACACCTCTGACTGTCGTTCTCGGTCTCCAAGCCAACACTATCCTTGGCCATCGGTCTTCGGGGTATCTAGCCACGTGGCCCACCCATCTCCACTTCAGGGTAAGAATGCGGTGGACGACATCAACCAATTTTGTTCTTTCCCTGATGGTGTCGTTTCGCACCCTGTCTCTCAGACTTAATCCTAACATGGCTCTTTCCATGGCTCTTTGGATGACTCTTACTTTTTCAGCACTTTTCTGAGTCATTGTCATAGTCTCCAAGCCATAAGTAGCTACTGTCAGAACACAGGTCACATAATATACCTTCCGTTTCGGGTTGATGGGAATTTGGGGATTTTTGAAGATGTGGGCTAATTTCCTAAAAGCTGCCCAACTTAGTCCAATTCGTCTCTTTATTTCGGCCGTTTGGTTTTCTCGACCAATTTTCATAGTGTGTCCCAAATACACATACTCTTGGACATTTTCAATCAAGATCCCATCCACCGTGATCTGAGATCCTGCTGTGCCCATCACCTTTGTTTTTGCCATGTTCATGTTCAGTCCAACAGCTTTGGATGCCTCATTTATTTCAAGTAGTGTACCGCAAGGTATTGTATCGAGTATTATAGATAATACTATGGGTTTAATATACCAATCATTACTCATCAGCTCTAAAGCTTTATTTGCTCTTATTTTAACTACACATTTTAGACCAACACCGAGACCGCCTCTGGTCTTATTTAAAATATTAAGTGAGGACGAGAGACATAAGAAAAACAATATTTATGACTGTTTTGAGGCGCTGCTGCTGAATTGTGTTGGTAACTGGTAGCTTAACCTCGGGCCCATAACTCCTCACCGCCTCCAAATCTCTGGACCACATTATATATTATTATATTTATTAGACCTTTATGCCAAACAGTGTTCATTTAGATTTATCACCACGAATATTGATTCGCCTGTGTGGAATTTAAATACCGATCTCCACAATTTTATTTGCATCTTTTACATCTTCAAAACTTATTTGAATAAACAAAAAAATACATTCCGTGCAAAAATTAATTAGTTCGCCGTGAAAGTTTTCAATTTATATCTATTACATATCGATTTATTATTTTTTTACTATACATAGATACCTACGTTATTCTCAGTCGCGTCATTCGGACATCTTGCATAATAGTTTGTTTCGCTCTTTTATTTTAATTTACAAATTTAATTGATTGCTTGCTGTTTCAATTTTACTAAACATATACCTATATAGGTACATACGTGCACATCATCATCCAATGACCTTTATGAAGTATTCAGATAGGGCCAAGCACTGAACAACTTTATCCTTGAAAACCTATAGAGGGCATATAACGCTAAATCTAGTGACTACATGAGTACAAAACCTCTAGAGGGCATATAACGCTAAATCTAGTGACCACATGAGTACAAAACCTCTAGAGGGCATATAACGCTAAATCTAGTGACTACATGAGTACAAAACCTCTAGAGGGCATATATAACGCTAAATCTAGTGACTACATGAGTACAAAACCTATTCTCTATACCCTAACCCAAACCTTATTTTGTAATTATCAGAGAAAAGAACTAACCAGGAGGGCAAGTCTGGTCAAGCAGCGGAATCAAAACCATTAATGTTTACCCATATCATGCATATAATTATCTTATGGAGTTCTACAACATCTTAAGATATTACAGAACTCCATAACATAATTATATCCATGATATGGGTAAACATGGATAGTTTTGATTTTCGCCGGTTGACCTGACTTGAAATGAATAACAATTAATCTGTCATTCACTTTGATTTTATGCCCTCTTAAAGCACATAATATAAGATTATTTACAACATATTGTAAAAATGCGGTAAGATATATTTTTATATTAATTTAAGAGATTTTTTGGGATTTTTTAAGTTGCGTGACGAACATTCACTTGAGATATGTTGAAAATAATTATGCTAATTCTTATAGAAACACTGTTTAACATATTTGAGTTGTTTGATTACTAATTGGGGTGTTAAGGTTTATTTGCCTTCTTAAAGTCTTCCTTTAAATTGATTTCACAGCATAATTGATAAAATGAATAATTTCATCCGTAACTGACCATTTTTAAATAAACAAAATAAGATTATTCGGAATAGTAAAGGAGCAGTAATTTTGAATAGCATTAAGAATCGGATATTATTTAGTTGGAATTTTGCAACATTTTTTCTTGAACAATAATCATGTTAGGATTTAATTTTTAGTCTCAAAAACAAAAACAAGATGATGGGTCGATGGCAGAGCGGTTAGCGCGCTGGGCTAGCAATCCAGTGGTCGCGAGTTCGAGTCCTGCCTCGACCGATTTCGTTCACCTATAGCACAAGCATTTTTGCTTATTTTAGGGAACGTAGGAAGATGTGTATGTACTTGTTTAACAAGGACATATTCATTTAAAAACAATAAGAGATTTAAATTCCAACTGATTCATTTACTCCGAAACTACAATTTTAACGTGAAAAAAGGAGTTCACATACCTCGGTTCCACAGTGACCATCGACAATGACACACGAGAAGAAGTTAGAAGAAGAATTATGGCTGGTTGGTAACAGATGCTTCTACGTCCTACAAAAGCAGCTAATGTCAAAACTGGTTAGGAGAAACACAAAGATCCTCCTGTAAAAACACTCATCAAGCCGTTCCTCACGTATGCTTCCGAAACCTGGGTGACGACAAAACAAACTGAAGGATCCATAGCGGCTTTTGAGAGAAGGATCCTTCGAACGATCTACGGGCCAATAAAAGAGAATAATGGTTGGCGTCGTCGATACAACAGGGAGCTATACGAGACCTATGAAGAGCCCGATGTGATCAGTTCCATCAAGATAGGGCGCTTAAGATAGGCTAGTCACGTAATCCGAATGAATGGACGACGACAACCCTAAAAACGTTTCACACTTTCTGTGCCACAAGGTAGAAGCAGACCAGGAAGACCAAGGACTCGATGGATGGAGAGTGTCGATGCGGATGCATCCGCAACATATATTAGAAACTGGAGAATGAAGACAACGGATAGACGGGAATGGAGGAGACTTCTGGATTCAGCCAAGGCCCACCCAGGGCTGTCGCAGTAGCGGAATTGCTTATAGAAGTCGAAAATCTTGGCTTACCTAGGAATATTATGTTAAGAAATTAAAGACCTAATAATTTTTTGATTGTTTTACTACAAAAATACTACAAGATTAAAAATTGAATCGTGTGTAGATACGATGCTTTACAGGGTCACAAACGTAAATATTATTTTGGCATGTAATTTTATAAATAATTTTCATGGCCACGTACGTATGTATAACGATGCTAATTTTCGACATTTCCCAATTTTTTTTCAGGGTTTGCGTAGTTCGAAGGTCGAGCCTATGATGATGATAATGATGATTCATTTACTCGATTTATTCCCTTTCTATTTCATTTCAAATTAAAAACGCTTTGATATATTCATGTGAGCAAATTCGATTTCGTTTTGTGTAATTGACATGTGCTACCATGGTGGCACTAAGGCCCCGGAAGAAATAACAAAAACAGAAATGAAATTGATCCTCATCAAACAAGTTTGAAATGTGAAAGTAGTTCAAAAATATGAAGGACCACAGAAAATAATATATATAGTATTAGTATCCACAAAGTATATACATATATATTAAGTAGAGAAGTAATAAATCTTTTAGTATATATTTTTGGAGTAAGTATATAATTCATTTATACACAAGCAGTGACAAGTTGGTTACAACCCACTCCCATTATGCCTAAGAAATTTAACCCATTATTTACGACAAAAATATTAGTTCATTGTTATATATTATCTATAAATACAGGGTGATTTAGAAAAAAAAACTGTTTGGAAAGGTCTGAAAAATTTAATGAGGACTAAGCCCGATTCGGGATAAGAGGCTATACAAACCTATACCTACAAATTTGCAAAATTTGAAAAGAATGGAATGAGTACTTTAGTCTATTATCGATAAAGTAGAATTTTAGATGGAAGGTGGCTGAGCGGTTTGCGCATTGGGTTAGTGATCCAGTGGTCGCGAATTCGAATCCTGCCGCGATCGATTGTGTTCACCTATAACGCAAGCATTAATGCTTAATATAGGGAATATATGAGGATGTATATAATTCTTTAAAAAAAACACGCCGTACTTAGCACATAGTACACAGCTCACACATATTGATACATTGTGATGAAACTTTCAGAATACAATCTTAGCATGGTACTAGTTGATAATCTCCAATGAAAAATAGCCTTAAAATTGCGGAATCATGACTCCCCACCATTTCCCCTTGGGTCAGTGAAGAGTAAAAATATTTTGCTTTATTAACTATCCTCAATGCTTTCCGCTTTAATTTTGTTTTTTTCGCCACTTGCACAGGGTATAAGGAAGTATTTATAATAATAACAAACTACTAAGTTTTGTTTGTCGTTAGACAATTATTGATAGAACTCCATTGTATGTAAATATATCACAAATATAAAGAAAATACTTGGTTTTAGTTCTATTGAAATTTATTTGATTATCGACGCGTTTCGTCCAAGACACATCGTCAGGCACATTATTCTGAGCATGTGCCTTGCACTAAATCCAAGTATTTTTTTTACATATGTGATATATCTACAATAATAAACTAATTATTTCCAAGCGACTGACCAGATTTTATAATATGTGACATTGCCAAGACGTATTGTATTTTTACATTTGTGATATATCTACAATAATAAACTAATTATTTCCAAGCGACTGACCAGATTTTATAATATGTGACATTGCCAGGACGTATTGTATTTTTACATTTGTGATATATCTACAATAATAAACTAATTATTTCCAAGCGACTGACCAGATTTTATAATATGTGACATTGCCAGGACGTATTGTATTTTTACATTTGTGATATATCTACAATAATAAACTAATTATTTCCAAGCGACTGACCAGATTTTATAATATGTGACATTGCCAGGACGTATTGTATTTTTACATTTGTGATATATCTACAATAATAAACTAATTATTTCCAAGCGACTGACCAGATTTTATAATATGTGACATTGCCAGGACGTATTGTATTTTTTTGCAATAAATTATTATTGCTTGCCATACGGCGATTGTCTTTGGTTAAGTGAAATAATTAATGAGTTAAATTGAATTTTATCGAAAGTGGTATACACCCGCGCATTCTTTCCAATACCAACTAAATTCATTCCAATATAATATGTGTGTTTAGATTTAGTGCGTCTAGACTATACCACAGACAACATAGTTCAATACATAATATACCTACGTTTACAAAACTATAAATTATTTGCATATAAGTGTAGGCATATATCACACGAAAGAGAAAACAATGAAATAATTAAAATATAATCGTTTTAAAATAGACAATGACTCATATAATATTATATATAATATAGCGATGGACTTCATATGGAATATATCAAAATGTTAATTTTAAATAACACAATAGGAACTATTATAAATATTTACATATTGTAACTACAAACATACATAATAGATGTCATAAAATCGGTATCATAGGTATACTAAGTCGAAGTATTTGAATATATTTTCACTTAGGTACACAGGGTTTTTCATCTATATTATAAATTTGAATGTTTGTATGTATCTATGTATGTATCTATGTATGTGTTGAATGCGCTCCTAAACCGCTCATCCGATTGCGATGAAACTTTGGTGAACTGTCGAGAGTATACCAGGGATGGTTTCTGGATCAAAAAATTTTAACTTCTTCTTCTTCTTCATTGAGTTTTAGGTCATTTTACCTATGAAGGTAGACTATCCTGGGAACCGTTCATCCGATTGCAATTAAACTTTGGTGAATTGTCGAGCGTATGCCCGGGATGGTTTCTGGATTTAAAAAAAATTTCTTCTTCTTCTTCTTCATCGGGTATCAGGTCATTTTACCTATGAAGGTGGACTATCCTGAGAACCGTTCATCCGATTGCAATGAAACTTTGGTGAATTGTCGAGCGTATGACCGGGATGGTTTCTGGATTACAACAATTTCTTCTCCTTCTTCTTAATCGGGTATCAGGTCATTTTACCGATGAAGGTGGACTATCCTGGGAACCGTTCATTCAATTTCAATGAAACTTTGATGAATTGTCGAGCGTATGACCGGGACCTACTGAAGGGACGGGAGTAACCGAAGGGACGGGAGTAACCGAAGGGACGGGAGTAACCGAAGGGACGGGAGTAACCGAAGGGACGGGAGTAACCGAAGGGACGGGAGTAACCGAAGGGACGGGAGTAACCGAAGGGACGGGAGTAACCGAAGGGACGGGAGTAACCGAAGGGACGGGAGTAACCGAAGGGACGGGAGGTACTGAAGGGACGGGAGGTACTGAAGGGACGGGAGGTACTGAAGGGACGGGAGGTACTGAAGGGACGGGAGGTACTGAAGGGACGGGAGGTACTGAAGGGACGGGAGGTACTGAAGGGACGGGAGGTACTGAAGGGACGGGAGGTACTGAAGGGACGGGAGGTACTGAAGGGACGGGAGGTACTGAAGGGACGGGAGGTACTGAAGGGACGGGAGGTACTGAAGGGACGGGAGGTACTGAAGGGACGGGAGGTACTGAAGGGACGGGAGGTACTGAAGGGACGGGAGGTACTGAAGGGACGGGAGGTACTGAAGGGACGGGAGGTACTGAAGGGACGGGAGGTACTGAAGGGACGGGAGGTACTGAAGGGACGGGAGGTACTGAAGGGACGGGAGGTACTTAAGGGACGGGAGGTACCGAAGGGACGGGAGTAACCGAAGGGACGGGAGTAACCGAAGGGACGGGAGTAACCGAAGGGACGGGAGTAACCGAAGGGACGGGAGTAACCGAAGGGACGGGAGTAACCGAAGGGACGGGAGTAACCGAAGGGACGGGAGTAACCGAAGGGACGGGAGTAACCGAAGGGACGGGAGTAACCGAAGGGACGGGAGTAACCGAAGGGACGAGAGTAACCGAAGGGACGGGAGTAACTGAAGGGACGGGAGTAACTGAAGGGACGGGAGTAACTGAAGGGACGGGAGTAACTGAAGGGACGGGAGGTAATGGAGGGAAGGGAGGTACTGAAGGGTCTGAAGGGATGGGAGGTACTGAAGGGACGGGAGTAAATGAAGGGACGGGAGTAACTGAAGGGACGGGAGTAACTGAGGGACGGGAGTAACTGAGGGACGGGAGTAACTGAAGGGACGGGAGTAACCGAAGGGACGGGAGGTACTGAAGTGACGGGAGGTACTGAAGTGACGGGAGGTACTGAAGGGACGGAAGGTACTGAAGGGACGGAAGGTACTGAAGGGACGGAAGGTACTGAAGGGACGGGAAGTACTGAAGGGATGGGAGGTATTGAAGAGTCTGAAGCGACGGGTGGTTATGGAGGACAATTTTTAATTATACAGGCAATACGAAGTTTGCCGGGTGTTCACTAGTCTATATTATAAATTTGAATGTTTGTATGTATCTATATATGTATCTATGTATGTGTTGAATGCGCTCCTAAACCGCTCATCCGATTGCGATGAAACTTTGGTGAACTGTCGAGAGTATACCAGGGATGGTTTCTGGATCAAAAAATTTTAACTTCTTCTTCTTCTTCATTGAGTTTTAGGTCATTTTACCTATGAAGGTAGACTATCCTGGGAACCGTTCATCCGATTGCAATTAAACTTTGGTGAATTGTCGAGCGTATGCCCGGGATGGTTTCTGGATTACAACAATTTCTTCTCCTTCTTCTTAATCGGGTATCAGGTCATTTTACCGATGAAGGTGGACTATCCTGGGAACCGTTCATTCAATTTCAATGAAACTTTGATGAATTGTCGAGCGTATGACCGGGACCTACTGAAGGGACGGGAGTAACCGAAGGGACGGGAGTAACCGAAGGGACGGGAGTAACCGAAGGGACGGGAGTAACCGAAGGGACGGGAGTAACCGAAGGGACGAGAGTAACCGAAGGGACGGGAGTAACCGAAGGGACGGGAGTAACTGAAGGGACGGGAGTAACTGAGGGACGGGAGTAACTGAAGGGACGGGAGTAACTGAAGGGACGGGAGTAGCTGAAGGGACGGGAGGTACTGAAGGGACGGGAAGTACTGAAGGGATGGGAGGTATTGAAGAGTCTGAAGCGACGGGTGGTTATGGAGGAAGATTTTAAATTATACAGGCAATATGAAGTTTGCCGGGGGTTCACTAGTAATAATAATACAAATAACCTCTTTTTTGTTCCACGCACAAGTGGCAAGTTTATTTGCCAAATGGATTTCCAACAAACCAGTGTTTCCAGCCCAGAGGAGCAAGAATTGCACGAGAAATGATTTTTATTAAATATCACCTCTATTGCGAATATAACCCTGAACCATCGCATAGAAGTCAAAAGACACAGATCGGATACTTATGCCTATTTTTTTTCCTTTTGTTTTCAAAGTAGCTTTACAGTTCTTTAATATGTTATAGATGAAGCATATTCGGACTTTTCGTTTTTTAACAGAACCTACATATTTCTAATACTTACTAAAAGGAATTATTAGAAAATTTAAAAAAAAACATTATTTATGTGCCACTACACCAGGTGAGTGAAACCGCGACTGACAAGAAACGAACTATTGCAGTAAACAAACATGAAATTTTGGAGTGGATTTTAACAATTTATCCAAAAGTAAGTATTGATCCAAAATAGATTTACAAGATCTATTGTATCTTCTGCAAGTGATAAGTTTATTGCCGAATAGTAATTTATTCTAACTAGCCAGTGTTAATAAACGAAAATAGATTTTTTTTTTGCTTACAATTTGAAACTAGAAAGTGAAAAAAAAACTATACAGTTCACTGAGATAAATATTAAAAATACTATAGCAAAAAAAAGACTGGGAAAGAACAAGGAGAGGAAATCGGGATCAGGTGTTAAGGAATAATAATTGTTTGTCTTTTAATAACACGTTAATATTAATTTTCTTAAATACTTTATGCACAGCAATTGAACAAAAGCAGGTTAATAAACACAAGGCAATGTAACATACGGCGAACGCCGTACGCCATACATACAAACACATCACCACGAAACTCATAGTGTGCACTCTCTATATGATACCCGTTAAGAAATTTATGTAAAAAAAATACGCTTAAAAATTGTGAAATCATGACTCTCCACTATTCCATAGTGTGGAGAGTAAAAAGGGAGACAAAAGAATAAGCAATGTGTATAAAAATCAAAACACATATAAACACATAAAACAATATTTACCCTTATGTGATTACTACACAGTCATGGGCTACCTACGTTCACAATGAACACCGAGTGCACTTAGTGACGCTCTAAGCCGTTCATAATGACCGGAAACAGGCGCTCGAAAGACACTCTGTGGGGTTCAGATTGAACGGCGTCGAGTGTACGCACCAAAAGCTCGGTAAAATTGTCGGGTGAAAAACACTTTGACAGTTATAGTATCTGCTGACTTTTATTTTATCTGTGGAATGGTATCTATTATGTCAGTTGGCATTATTTATGGTGACAATATGCATTCACAAAGAGGTTAATTTATAGAAATATCATTCAAAATTTTCCAATAAAAGTTCAGAGATCATTATTTACTTCACTGCCTAATTGTTGTCTTTCGGTGAAAATATAACCTAAAAAGAGACATGTATGATAAATGAAATTTGACATTTAAAACGCTCGATTCTGCGTTCAGATTGAAACGCCGCTCGAAAGCGTTCAGTGAGATTGGTGTGAAAAATGCCATAATCTGCAACTTCAGGTACATCCGACGCCCGACGTCGAGCGTCGTATCTGTACGTGTGTACACATCCCTGGTATAAAATTAATATGAGTCACGCCGAAAGTTTTAATATAATATGATTATCAAGTATGTATAAAACTTGATCTTCTTTGTGGCGACCTTCAATAGATAAAAGTGTTACGACGTGTTGTTACGACGCGGAATGAAAAAAGAAATGTTTAGTCTTGTGACTCACAAGTTGAGTGGAACAAAAGTAAACATCAAAATAATATTTACTCTTCTTTGCGCGCGAATTTTCCTTTGATTCCGGTACAATTAGCTAATAAGATAATTTATTGTTTCAACAACCGTTACATGTAACATAAAACAGAATTGTTATGAAATAAATGAAGATTTTCTCTTATACCACTACTTGTTATAAATTAGGTTGTTGAACTTATAATTTTAAAAAGAAAGCAATGAAAGATTTATTATTTCAACAATGTAAAACAAAGAACTGGTTTGTTTTTTTTTTGCCGTATCACTATTAACATTTTAATAGTTTACTGTTTGGTTTGGTTTTTGATTTGGACTGAAGGGACCAAAGGGACTGAAGGGATGGAACCGAACTGTAATGCTTTCTGTCATAGTTCCTTTAATCCCTTTCGTCTGATATAGATATTTCTGTGAACACTCGTTTTACACACAGCCTAGATTCAGAAACCATCCCGGATATGCGCTGAACAAATCACTAAGTTTCATTGTAATCTGATGGACGGTATAACAGCACATTAAGTACAAACAAATATGTCAATTGTCAGCCTTCGCGACTCAAATGTCCCGGGTTCGATTTCCGGTGGAGACACAATTTTTAATTGTGTTTTCAGTCTGGCTCTGCTGTGAGATGAGTAATATCGTAAGTCTCCAGAATAATATATAATAATAATAGTAACTTTTATTTAGGCGTAAAAAAATATAAAAATTAATACATCTAGCAACTTGTTATTGGGTGAGTGTTAAATTAATATTTGACATGGTAAACGCAACCACTCCCAGGTGCCAGACTGTCCTTTTTCATATCTATATACAACAAGCAAGAAAATATCGAAAAATCGCCATACATAAATGTTTTTTTAAGTTGCTATCTATTTTAATATAACAGCTGTGATGTGTGTTCAGCCCTGGCATTTATAACAATATTTATCGCTCAATAAAATAAACTTTTGTTGATTACTTTGGCGTCTTTTTTTTTTGTATATAAACATCATTAGATGTCTACAAACATTTTATTATTATACAATCCCAAAAATACAATTCTCTCATAAACAACTGATTTACTCCCAGACTTTATTATAGCTCAAGGACCTTCTTACATATATGAACATACGAATTCTGAATTATTTCCAGACAATTGGTACCACAATAAACATGTTTTATATGGGTTTATTCCATTTGTTGTATTAAAGAAATTCCTTTTACTCTAGGATTGTTTAATGAAATGAGATAAATAATGAATAAGAATTTATCACTCTAATATTATGATGTCTTCCAGTATCTTATTCCGGTCTTATCTCTCTCCCTTTCGTATATATCTTTTTTTTAAATCCATCTCTATGATTTTATTGCTATTTGTTAATATTATCAAAATTTTTTTTTTCACGCAAATCTTGCTGTGACGGAAACACTAGTTAGGCATTTGGAAGAAATATACATTTGCCAATAAAATTGCAACGGATGCAAGGAAGTGTCGGGATATATTAATCACGAAATTACAGTGAAATATATGTCACTCTTATCGAATCCGTTTCTTATAGCTTACTAGTCGAAACAATTATTATATAGTCTAGCCTGTCTAGGTCCTCAAAAGGTCCTTTAATAACCTGGATAATCTCGTCGTTATGGGAAGCGTGGAGGGTATTAGATCCAGAGGTCGCTCACCGTACCGCTGCAGAATCTTCAACCACCAAAGCCCTTCGACATGCTCAAGACGAGGTAGAGCATATATGTCTGGTGATTGAGTGCAGCCATCATCTTCCACTATGAGACCAACGAGAGAGAAGAAAAAGAGCTGTAGGTTAATTTGAAATCGGAGATCCTCACTTCTGTCCGTGGGTCTCTTTAAGGCCTCTATTTCATGCGTTTCATTTTTTTTGCAGAATACTCACGAGACCAAGGAGGAAGAAATAGGTTTAACACAAAATCTGTAATTTACGATAGTCTCAAAAGACTCACGAGAGGTTAAACAGCGTATGCGTTGAATAAAATCGATTTATTTAGCCATTGAATTTCAAATAAGCAAATAGATAGAATCTACCAAGATTAAATAAGTTAGATTGTAGGTAAGGATATGATATTTCAAATCTTGATAAGCAGAAGATATTGAATGCGACTGTTCTCTGTTTGAATCCATATCCAGTTGGTCACGAACTAGATATCATGTTTCATGATTTCACACTTCTTGATAATGATTTATTATTGTAATGCACAGTGCCGGATCTATACTTTTCGACGCCTAAAGTATTAGTATCTACCTATCAGTAGATACTAAATTGAGAAAGCGCCCATTTTCCCTGGAAAATCGGTCATCGATATTTTATTATTTGTCATGCAGTTGTTTTAAAAGTACCTACCTAATTTTGCACCGCATTTACTTGAGGTTTTTATACAATGGTTTTTACGGATTTATTTTTACCTATTTTGTCTCTCCAGTATTATTTTGCACATGGTGCAACTACACTTTTTGAATGTATGTTGGATCCTGCCCTGGTATTGCATGAATGTATATTGGCAACATATATAAATATAATATAATTATTAAGGCAACTATCAGCATTGACAATAAGAGATTTATTACATAGAAAGTTAAATAATCTATATTATCTTGTTTGGCATCTTCTGTAGAAAGGTTCGTTCATCCATAATATACAATCGTTAATATATTTTTTCTTGTCACAACTACGGAATAGTAGTGAGTTATGATTTAATATTTTTATCCTATTTTTTACATCAATTTCTCAACGTGTCTCATTTAAACAATGAGGATCCTTATTATTTTTTTACAAATTATAATAATAGTAGGTATCCTCTTTACAAAATCCTAAAATTTGCTCTACAAATATTCATGCTTTACAAATATATTTTTTTCTTGAGAAATAAGTAGATATATTAATAAATACCTACTTAGTAAATTCGTCAATGAGTTTTTTCTTTTTATATAATCAAAATTTGTTAAAATCTGCAAAATTGAACATTTTTCAAATAATTACCATACTAGTAAATCATTATGATGTGTATTTATTTATTTATTTAAGATTCGGTACACGGTTAACATACATTATGTAAATATACAATAATCTACCATGTACACAAAAATCCTAAAAGTATGGTATATTTTAGAGAAGATAAATTATAAATAACACAATCTAAACAATTGTGCGATGTAAATTTGGGTATATTTTGATTTTAACTCCAGTTTATTCATATATTATTTTTTTTTTGCTAATAATTATTTTAATACAAGCAGTTTACTCTGTGAGATTCGTTATAATAACATGGTGTATCAAAAAAACATTGAGAAAAAAAAAATAATACTTATAGATGTTTTAAGTATGTACCTACTTAATATTTTTGGTTTTCTAGTAGGAAACAAAGGCTTTTTTTTAAATTTTGAATTATGAGTTATAATAATTTCAGAGATTCATTGTAAATATATTATATTAAAGTATCCCCTTATACCTACACACACATACTAAATATTTGATTGAAAAGGATTTTTAAAAAATGAGATAGTTTTAATAAAATATAATACTTTTATCAACTAATATATTTTTATGATTAAATCTGTACAAAAAAAACAAGGTTTGTTTATGACCTACCTCCTTCACAGTGGCGTCACTAAATCGTAGGTATTAATGAGAACTAATAAAAACATTCTTAGAATTAAAAAAAATCTTTACATTCTTAATGCATAATGTAAGTAGTTTATCTTTCAATACCTACATAAAAATACTTGATTCAAAAAATAATATATTCCATTATAATGCCGTATCTGACAGTTAACAATGTATCAATAAGTACATATATATGTAATCAAATTCTGTTATTCTGAATTCTCGTGTATTTGAAGAATTTTTTATAGTCCGAGAGATAGCAACGGTTTCGATGAATCGAAGAATGCGGTGTTCGGTTCTCACTGCCTACCCCTTGAGGAAGATAGAAGTGGAAAGTAAAAAATACACTTGTCTATAGAGACACATACAATATCAATATGAAGTTATTTTAAATCACTCAATTTTCCCATACAGAAGCTACATATTTTATTTCTGTTATATACATTTTTCATACAAATATGAAATTTATTTCACACCATACGCCATACACACAAACACATCACGACGAAGCTCACAGTGTACACTCTCTACGTGATACCCGTTAAGAAATTGATGTATAAAAAATACGCTTAAAAATTGTGAATCATGACTCTCCACTGTTCCATAGTGTGGAGAGTAAAAAACGGTTACTCAAAATTTTCTCTTGTATTCAAATTTCATTACCATTTTGATTTAATATTTTTTACAGTACGCTATAGTTGGTACGTATACTTTTTTATCTTATTATATACCAATTATTACTAATTAGCTCAGTTCTCTTCTACATATATGAATCTATTATATATACAATATGATTATAAATAAATTAGACAAAACTTATGTTTTACGCTCTCGATGCATAATAAAGTGATTAAAAATTACAAAATCATCTCTCTTCGTCATTACATTTTTTGAATGGTGAGTAAAAATAATGGTTACGCCACTGTGACGAATATTTCAATATAATGCATCAGAATCTCGTAAATAATTCGCGTTGTCGTTTATAAATATGTTAAAGTGATTTTTGACATCGAAAATAATTTATTGATGCATGAAATTATTGCACAAGTGTATCAGTGTCGTATTACACTACACCTGCTTGCTGCTGGTATTCGAGATGAAATTCAACAACTTGTTGTAGATAACTATTGACTGCCTACCACTACTTACTACTATTGACTACTGCCTACCTAAAATTTCATTTAACAAACTTAGCCACGTATCTTGTTTTGTAATTTATTTAATTGGAACTTAGATCCAAAAATATCGCACGAGGTTCATTTTATCATTTTATGGATTGACTTTTGATAAATCCGCTCTTTGCACGGAAACAAAATTTACTTAATATTTTTTTAACACGTCCGTCACCATCATAATAAAATGTGGTAAGTCGTTGGACTTCTGTGCCTGCGTCTCGGGTTCAATTCCCGGCAGAAAAAAATTCGCAAATCTCGCTTTTTAGGATTTTGCTGGTTGGAAGAAATTGTCATTTGGCAATAAACGCAACTTGTGCAAGGTACGAGAAAGAGGTCATTGTTATTAGTTATTCAGAAGTCTAAATGCTTTTTACAAGTAGGTTTGTCACGGATTCGTATTTGTTTAAACATAACTTATCAACTAATGATTAACAATTAGGTGGATTTAAAGGCAGTAAGTATTGTAAAAAATCACATGTACATACATATAAATAAATTAATATTAATAAGCATTCAATAAGGGTATAATTATATTGTACATACATACATACCATCACGCCATGTCTCTTACGGGGTAGGCAGAGAGAACCGAACGCCATATCTTTCTATCCTGGCACACATTCTTCGCCTCGTCAACATTCATGCATCGTCTCATACATGTTCGTCTATTGTATACGCTTCTAACATTTCCGTCTTTCAGAATATCGTTCACATGGTCGTGCCATCCCTTTCTTGGGCGGCCCCGGCCTCTCAATCCAATCCTATCCGCATTGTATATTTTCTTTGTCAGTCGTTCCTCATTCATTCTACCCATGTGGCCAAACCATCTCAGTGTGTTCACTTTCATTCTATTAATGATATCTTTCTTCATCTTACATTCTTTCCTTATGTTCTCATTTCTTACCCTGTCATACATCGTTCTATTGCAGATTCTTCTTAGCGATCTCATTTCAACAGCATTTATTCTGCTTTCGTGCGACTTCTGACATGTCCAGGTTTCACTTGCATACGTCAACGTTGGCACTAAGATAGCGTTATGAATGGCAACTTTGGCAGCCTTTGATATGTTGCGATCATTCATAACTGGTCTCAGTGCTCCATTCGCTCTGTTTCCTGCCATAACTCTTCTTTCGATATCCTTATCAGGTCGTCCATTCCGTTGAAACATGCTTCCCAGATATACATACTCGTCGACTTGCTCGAGCCATTCATTCTCTACTCTTATTTTACACGCTGTTCTGCTTTCACTCTTTTCAAAAACCATGGTAAAAAATTAAATTTAAGTCACACGTGAAAATCATTTCCTCATACCTACATAACACTTTAATTTGTCTCCTAATCATATCCTCCCCCCCCGTCCGTTTTTTTATTGTTTTTCTTTAATATGTTTCAATATATATTTTATTCACATAAGTTGGTACATGTCAAAATAACAATTAACCTTACCAATGAATGTGGTTGGTTGGAAGATATTGCCATATAGCAATAAGATCGCAGATATGCACTTGTATACAAAATGTTTATAGTAGATAAATCAATAAATAAAATCAAGAGTAATTTTTAACAGAGTAATATTTGTGCCTATTTAAGACAAACAGACTTGTGTCAATGTTTATCAAAATGATTTGATTAGAACTATTAGCAATAAATTAATAAAAGTATTTTGCAAGTATGTCTTGGTTTCTCAAACCAAACGGGTTCATAAATATATCTGCATGATGTTTTCGACACTTATTACTCAAGTGCCACCAGTTATTTAATTTATGCGAATTTTCTGATAATTGATAAAATTGCTAATTAGATTGCGAATAAAACAATGACGCAGTCTTATATTATAATACTCTGTTAAAATATGCCTTGTTCGTGAATTACTTAGGCACTAGTCACAAGAATATTTCTTATTAGTAAAAATCTTAGTCTTTTAGTTATTTTGTAAGTCTTTTAGGAAATAGATCCAATAAAATTGTTTTGGTAAATTTTTAGTTGAGTTGCAGTTTCTACTCTTCCACACTATGAAATAGTAAAATGTTGTGATTTTATTATAATTAAGCGTGTTTTTTTCATCAATTTCACAACGAGTATCGTGAAGAGAGCATAATATTTTGTTTCGTCTTGCGGATAGCGTATGGAATATGGCGTACTATGAAATTCCATATCCTTTGCACAACCTATGTATATAATTAGTTTAGACTCAATAACATAACAATAAAATACTTTTTAATTTAGTACACTGGGCTCTGATACATATACCAGTAATTTAGTACACTGGGCTCTGATACATATACCAGTAATTTAGTACACTGGGCTCTGATACATATACCAGTAATTTAGTACACTGGGCTCTGATACATATACCAGTAATTTAGTACACTGGGCTCTGATACATATACCAGTAATTTAGTACACTGGGCTCTGATACATATACCAGTAATTTAGTACACTGGGCTCTGATACATATACCAGTAATTTAGTACACTGGGCTCTGATACATATACCAGTAATTTAGTACACTGGGCTCTGATACATATACCAGTAAAATTTTATTTGTTTGAGTCATATCACAAACAAAAGTGGACTCACTAAATAATATATTCTTTTAAACGTTAAAGTGTAAATAAGAACATAGCAAAATATTATTCATTGTACACTTTGTACAGTGCAAGTATGTATGTACAATGTACATAAGTACTTACCGATAGATTTGGGTGGTTACGCACGATAATTTCATCGAAAAAGGTCAATAAATGCCACTGATTAAATATTTCATGTTCCATTAATTTTATGTTGCAGATGTAAATGACAAGTTGATTTAAGAACCTAAATAGGAATAACCAATGTCAACGAAATGAACTCATCACAACGTCTATACAAAGCGTTTAAAATATATGTAACTACCTACATAATACTAACTAAATTACAGTATTAAACTAACATGAAGAAGATTACGTTCATACTGATTAATAATATTATTTCATTTCAACAGAGACATAGAAAGGATTTGTAATAGAACGATGTATGACCGGGTAAGAAACGAGGATATAAGGAAAGAATGTAAGATGAAGAAAGATGTCATTATTAGAATGAAAGTGAACACATTGAGATGGTTTGGTCACATGGGGAGAATGAATGAGGAGCGCCTGACGAAGAGAATATACAGAGCGGAAAGGAATGGAATGAGAGGTCGGGGACGCCCAAGAAAGGGATGGCACGACCATGTGAACGAAATTTTGAAAGACGGAAATGTTAGAAGTGTGAGTAATAGACGAACATGTATGAGACGATGCATGAATGTGGACGAGGCGTTGGGATGCGTGCCAGGATAGAAAAATGTGGCGTTCGGTTCTCTCTGCCTACCCCGCAAGGGACATGGCGTGATGGTATGTATGTATGTATGCATAGAAAAGTTCTATTGATAGTACCTTATATTATATATGATAATTCTATGGATTGTACATTTTCTGTAATAGGTAAGTACCAACGACATTTATAAGTAGGTACATATATGTATATACTCGTAGGTTGAAAAAAGTTTATGTTTTGCTGAATTATATTGCATATAATCATATATAATCTAAGATTGCATACATATATTATTTCTTGCACCCTGTGTAAGAAATATTTAAGGGATAGTGGATTCTATCAACTAGGGTTTCTTATATACGAGAAAATAATCAATCCCGATTTCGGGAATTCCCGGAATTCGAAACAAGATCGAAAATTTGAAATTTAACGCGACAGCGTTTGTTAAAATTAATCAAGGATTTTTAATTGATTGAGACCTCCGGGCAACGAACTCCTAATTCGGAGTTGCTCTACAAAGTTAACATGTTAAAATGCCTATTTTGCTAAATAATAATCAAATGATTTCGTATTTTAGTAAATGATTTTTATTTGAGTTTGGCATATTTTAAGTGAAAAAATATGTTTATGAAAACGTTATATTTTTTTTTATGTCCTTGCGTATATACGACTTTTGGCCGTCCGCGGCACCTCTTTTAAAAGTAATAATGCATTTTTCGTAGATTTTCGTTTCCCGGAAAAACCAGGGAATTTTTTATTTTTATTCTCCCAGAATCGTGAAAAACCCGGGATCTGAGAAACCCTACTATCAACCGATCAGTATTTCTTTAGAAATAAATTTCTTCTCTGCCGCTAGAAATAAGTCGGACATAAAACGGGGGTATAATGCACAAGAAAATCATCAACGTTTTCACAACTCGGCGACAATTCTCGTGTTATAGTTGAATTATGTTTAGACTATATCCTATCTCGGGTCTACCGTTTTGACAAATTAAGTCACAAAGGGCACAAATTTGATTCTAGGTACTCTCTATTTCTTCTATGAATGACCAGGCTTGCGCATGTCTCCGCCCATTAGGCGTAGGAACTTATTTATGCTTTACAACCATTTCTAATCATCCTTCAAGCAACGGCGTAAATAAATGGGGTACTAAAAAGTAAATTTTTTTGAAGTGTTTTTTTTAAAACAATATTTTTCTTTTTTATTATATCCACAGTTATCGCAGGTGTTACTTCAATCATAACATTTTTTTAATAACAAAAAGTAGGCACATATATAATATAAAACTATTTATTTTATTGAAATATAGTACCAAACAGTTTAACAAAGGCATATTAAATGACAAATTATTAAAAAAAAAAATTTATGACTCTTTTAATAAGGTAAAATATTAAGAACTTGCTGGAGGGAGAAATACTATTGTTACAAATAAAAAGTATCTGCACAACATCTACAATAATTCCAAACATTGCCTATACGAGTCGCATTTGTATTAAATTCATAAAAAGAGTTTCAGTCATTATTAAACGGAAAATATATAATAATAATAATATTAAACACTTCCTTGCATCCTGCGCAAGTGGCGAGTTTATTGCCATTTGGCAATTTCTTCCAACTAACCAGTGCTTCCAATAAGAGTAGATAACTTCACTGCATTTAGTTTGCACAGCTCAAGCCTATGTGGGTATTAAAATATGAAAATATAGAAATTTCATATTTTAGTAAATAGTCTCTTCTGGGGTTAAACTTATACAAACTAACATGATAAAATATTTACACAACAAATAAAGACAATAACTTGATTTCTTTCTAATTTATATAAATATAAGGTAGGTATATATAAAAAACAAACAATGACATAAATAAGGAAAATAATGTCATAAAATTATTATGTGAAAGAAAATAATCACAAAAAATAATGAAAATAACTAGAATTATTTTAATTCTATAAAAATAGTATGTGAAAGCAAAAAATAACCAAAATAAATAGTTGAATATTTTTTATCGGATGGGTGGATGGCAGAGCGGTTAGCGCGCTGGGCAAGTAATCCAGTGGTCGCGAGTTCGAATCATGCCTCGACCGATCTCGTTCACCTATAGGACAAGCATTTATGCTTAGTTTAGGGAACGTAGGAAGATGTATATGTACTTGTTTAACAAGGACATATTCATTTAAAAAAAAAAAAAAATATTTTACATGTCGATTTTAATTTCTCTTACAGTGATGAACTTGGGGTAATATTTTCCATGTTGCAATTACACTGTTAATTACTGGTTATGTCGACTGACTTAACTAATACCTGTGATTAGTTGACCGTTTATTGCGGTGGGCGGTACCTGCATTGGTTAGTTGGTCATTCTTAGCAAGAATTCAGAGTAGGTAAAATTATCTACGCTATAGACATAAAATTGTGATACCCATTGAGACCCTTTATAGGTACTCTTTATTATGATATTGATGTACAATTTATGCTTAAAAAATCCAATAGGTAGGCAGGTTGGCACCTATCTTCTCACCGTTGTTATTGGGGCAATGTAAAAACAGTTTTAAAAGAGCGAAAACATTCCACAATTATATAAAAGTGAAAATAAAAATTTGGTTGACGAATCTATACGAGGTATTTCGAACTAAGACGGAAATATCCATAAACAGATTTACAAAAGTTTGAGTTACTTTTTTTCATAAAAGAGCTAACACTCTTTTGCTGACCAAATCTTGAAGCAAACTGCGTGACACGTCGAATACAATAATACTATGCGGCTTTGAATTTGGAAAAAAATAAACATATAATACAGTCACGGACCATTAACTTTCTGGCCAAACCAAAGCGTTAGTCCGAAAAGGCTCATGTTTATTATTTTTTTAAAACACGATCGAAATGATTTCGCGAAAACCGCGACATCGTTAAAACTAAACTCGATCCAATCGATTGCTTTAACCGCTAATGTTTATTTGGGATAAAAAGAAATAAACATAACTTTTGTTTAATGGCAACACCTTTAATAAAGATGTAAATTTTAATCTTGATCATATCTACCTACTCAATAATAAAAACACATTGTCGAAACTGTTTTTTTTTTTATTTTTATATTATGCACGCATAATATTATAAAATGTGGTCATGAAATCATTTCTTTCTCACTCGTTCATTTATACCGTCACGGCATATCCCATAACGTGGGGTAACCAGCGACAGGTGTGTGGGTGTGCAATACCTTATAAAAGGGAGCACAACACGTTCGTGTATACTCACACACCAGTCTCGTCTCATGCAAAAAGGCACTACATCCAGAATGGGTGGTGAAACTCATTACTGAACTATGAAAGATGGTATTGTTGCGTGCATCTTGCGTGTACTCTTACGGGACACTTGAAAACAATAATAGAAAAATGTGGAGGCACTGTTCTAAGCCGGTGCCTCGCGGCTATGTTTCTTTTTAACTCGTCAAATTAATAACTAATCACATGCACGGAATAAGCTCCCACACACCCTCAGACAAACCGAAAATATATCTTCGTTCAGAAAAAATCTCAAAACGCACCCTTTTCGCAAATCTCACCATCAATTTTCAGAGCCCTTGAGGTGAAATATTCAATAAAAATGCGCCATACAAATTATACAAATTATTATTTAAACAACGAAACATTATAAGTCGTTTTAAGGAGAATTTTTTACAGAAAAATGGTTTCATATTGTTTGCCAGTACCTAGTTGTTATTTTTTTTTACTTTATACGAAAATCTAAATAGAACTGAATTACATTTCACCTCAAATAGGACAACGTTAAACAAACATATTACATAAGTGAAGATTTAATTTGCTCTCTAAAAAAATTCTAATGACTCATGGCTTATATACCTACCAACCAAAAGATAATAAAGTATGTCTGTATGTATATCCACAAGAAACATTAAATGAAAAGTAAATAGACAGACTAATAAAATTATGTGAGATGTTACCTACATATGTATTATGACAATGTACATAGAAACAAACACAAAATTTGTCATGTTTGACTTATCAAATTTATAGAATTATATATTATGATTCTTAGACTATATATATCCTAATTACTATTTATAATCAAAGTGATATTTCATTTCAGAACTAATACTGAAACTATCTACTCATACAAATATGGTGAAACATTGCAACACTACAATTAACTTTGTTTAACGATGAAATCAATTTTGTGTATACTTATCATCATTATTGACTATTAAAACTGTTTATTGAAACACAGGACGTAGAAAAATTAGAAATGTCTTTATTTTAAGAATACTTTTATTGATCGGTGGCAGAGCGGATATCTCACTGGATTACTAATCGCTACTAAGAAATTAATAATATTAATAAGTTTTAATTTCAGTTCGTGAGCAGGGGGGGGCAATGCTACACAAACCATATTATATATACATAAAAATAAAAATAATAACAGAAAAGAATAAAAGAAAAAGAATCGGGCTGTTCTTTTCTCGCGCAATCAGAATATACATTTAGACATAACCAAGTAGCAAAAATAATACACCAAAATTTAGCTATTTAATATAAATTAATTGACGCGATAAACATAAAACCATATTATGAATATGATCCGATTTCATTTTTTGAAAATAATAATATTTCGCTTTATTACGATAAAACAATATTAACTGACCGGTCAATTCAACATAACAGACCCGATTTAATAATACATGATAAAATTAAAAAAATAACATATATTTGTGACGTGGCTATTCCAAATTCTAGTAATATTATAAAAACTTTTGATGAAAAAATTAGAAAATACACCGCTTTAGGTAACGAGATTAAAAGACTTTGGCATTCTCGTAAAATAATAATATTACCGTTCATTATTTCAGCCACTGGCATTATTCCAAAATCGTTAATCCGTAATTTAGAAATTATAGATTTATCGAAAAATTTAATAATAAAAATGCAAAAAACGGTAATTATGAATACATGTAGAATCGTTAAAGATTTTTTAAACGTTAATATTCGGGAATCAGTAGGGTTGTTAGGTAGTATAGAGACCTCCTCAGAGCCTAATCCTTTGATATGTTAAGTATCTGGATGGGTGAACTATTCCCAATTGAAAGCTTGATGATGCGTTTGTTGCATTTTATTTTGCTATTTTGAATAAATTACAATTTACGCATTGATCTGCTAATTCTTTTGAGGAAGTGTATAATGGTAATAATAATAATTGAGTGTTATTATTTGTAGTGCTTAATTGCTATTAATATCATTAGTAAATCGGCCAGCGCTGCAAAAAATAAAAAAAAGAATAACACATCAATATACAAACAATAATAAAAAACAAAATCATATAACCTTAAATCACAAATTTTTAACATCTCAATAGAGACGTAGACGGAATAATTTAGGAGAACCAGGAACTCAAGACAACTATAGGACTTACGATCTCTCATCGGCTGGTTTACGTGAAGTTTCTGCGCTGGCGCAATATTTATCAATTATGCCTTTCCTATTGAGTTCCCTATCAATTCAATTTTGGAAGTTCTATATATTTTAATTGTGAAAATCTGTTCGTTTGAAAATAAGCTGAATAAACACCATCGCCATATATCAAGTAACGAAGAAACCTTTTTGTAAAGCCATCTATCGAGCAATTGGTTTTGTATACAATAAAAGTAACAGTCCTTGTACGTGAGGTGACAATGCTTTCGCACAGATGTCACCCCTGAACTGCGCCAGAATTCTAAGTTAATTTTTTGTTTTGCTTTCTTGTGCCAATGTGTATCTAAATCGAATATTTTCATAGTTTCATATAAACAAACGTTGGATTTTTTCCCTGTTGGGAGTCAATGATATTTAATGAAAAA
The DNA here is from genome assembly GCA_963576475.1 of Molanna angustata. Classification (NCBI taxonomy): domain Eukaryota; kingdom Metazoa; phylum Arthropoda; class Insecta; order Trichoptera; family Molannidae; genus Molanna; species Molanna angustata. The sequence goes on along the minus strand of OY754964.1, from coordinate 35,092,539 downwards.
AAAAATTGATATCTCAATAGATACGTAGACGGAATAATTAAGGAGAACCAGGTACTCAAGGCACCTTCTTCCTGATTCTCCTAAATAATTCCGTCTATTTTGAATAAATAAAATTTGTCATAAAATATCATTGACTCCCGACAGGAAAAAAATCTAATATTTGCGTATAGTTATGCAACTATGAAAAATATTCGATACCCGTAAATATATACCTATTAAAATATCAAAATGAATTATTTTTTTTTTGCAAATATAGTCATAACGATTACTGTCTATTCAGCTTACCCCATTTACTTTACAAAGTCCTGAAGTAACTAGTAGGATGTGGATAATGCAGATGGAACTCTTCATTGTAATGCGATGTTCTCAATATTCCACTCCACTCCGCGCCAGGATACTCCGTTTTTACATTTTCCACAGCCAGCTCTACTTCTTTTCCGTCACATTTGTCGTATTATTGTCTTCTGTATTTTGGTACCACTAAATCCACCGCTACGGTTCACCAGTTAATCTGAAACATCAATTAGATGAGTTGATTTATTTAAAGATTAACGCAGAAATAAGTAGCATTTAACTAACGAACTTGAAACACATATTGCAGAATTCATTCATCTTTTTTTCTGACATGGTAACCTTTAATATATAGAGGTACCTACTTATTTTTTCAATGGACCAAAAATCAATGTTAATATTTTTTATAACATATCATGTTTTATTAAAAAAAAAAAGAGTTTCACTTTGTATAGGGTACATCGATACATTGACAATAAGAATGGTTAAATTTTCAGCATGATTTCTGATGTACAAAAAACATACTGTTAAATGGTCAGAACTACGGATGTTGACAAGGAGAGTTGGGACAGTGATTTTCAATGCGATAGATTGATACAGGAGTAGGTACTTTGATTCCCGCCATAAAATATATTATTTAAAACTAGTTGCATGTAGCACATGAAATCCAACTGTCGATGGTGATAATATGTATAACTGAAGAATACGTACCAAACTATTAACACATAAACAAAAATTAATAAATATTTTAAAATATTTCGTTTTCTATATAAAACATGTAGGTATGTATGTCAGGATAGGCTAGTATGGAGGTCAGTCTGTTTTTTCTACCCAGAATATGAAAACAGCATGATGATATGTATATGTATTGAGTGAGATATTGTGTAGTGTATACTGCCTTACAAACGATGAAACGATGTCGTCACTAAATTCAATTTTTATAAATTATTTTTATATAAATTATCTATTTGGGGTGTTTCGGCTTTTTTCGGTATTTTTAAAAACAATTTTCAGCGTTTGAGCTTTTGTGGTTTCTGAGATATATGAAAAAATAAAGTAAAAATTCAAAAGTTGATAACCCCTGACTGTAACGAAAATTAGAAATTCTGAGTATAAAAGTTTTGTAGGTCTATATCTATCTATATAGGTATTCTGAATTCATGGGATCTGTGAATTGAGCGGATCAGAAGTTATAAGGAAGGGGGGGGGGGACAGACACACTAAATGTTTTGCTCCAAATTCTGAGTAAATCCATATATGGAACATATATGCTGCGAATCCTTTAAGTTGGTGTTATTTTACTTCAAAGTTGGAAAAACCGTGAAAAATATAGACCCTGCATACAAAGCTAGCGTATCCTGGCTTGATACTTTGTCGATATGTTAAGAGAACAGAGTTATCTTGAACAAATCGACAGTTGGATTATTATTCAGTACCTACGTATTCAATAAAATATTTTATGCTGTACAGAATGTTTTATCACTTTTTTTATGTGACGAAAAAAAGGATGTGCTTATATATTTGCCCATAATACCTAATTGTTATATTATGTAGGTATATTGTTTATTTATATTGGATCGTTAGTTTTACTCTGAACAATCCTCCATATATGAATTTTGATGACTGATATAAACTTTCACTTATATGAGTCATGTACCTACCTACTATGTCCATATTGAATGAATGAAAATCCCTAACGGTATTACAACATACGTAATATATCGAAGCTTACGTAGTTTATTGACAAAGAATATTTATAAACACATATAGTTCTATGTAAGTTGTATGTAAGTTGTTTTGTAGGTAATTGTAAGTAGTATAATATAGTCAAATAGCGTGTCCAATTGTAGGTGATGTATGTAAAAGTGCGATGTATGTATAAGTAAAATAAAGAAAACCTCCTGGACTCCTCCGGGAAAACATCGATGAAGCCCGCCACTCGTCATGTTACGGTCCAGGGGGTAGGCGAAAAGAAGAGAACCGAATGTAGAGTGGGAGTCTGGAATATCAGAGGAGGGATGGACAGAAAGATGAATGAATTGTGTGATATAATGAAAGGAAAAGAAATTGACATATTGTGTGTAAGTGAGACAAAAAAGAAAGATAGAGGGATGAACGTTAGGAATGATGGAACTATAGAGCTTTGGTCAGGAGTGAAGAGAGACGAATTTGCATGCAAAGGAGTCGGTGTGATTCTAGCGAAACGTATGGGGAAATGTATGAAAGAGTACAAGCTTGAAAGTTCTAGACTGATGTGGGTAAGGCTGAAGATCGGAATTACAAGCGTGTTCCTAATAGTAGGATATGCGCCTGGAAACTCCGACAGTGAAAGTGAAAAGGGTGACTTTTGGAACAGTGTGACCGAAATAATAAATGAGAAAAAAGATAATGAAAGAGTGATTCTGGCTGGAGATCTAAATGGATGGGTTGGAGTCCGTAGGAAAGATTATGAGTCTGTCCTTGGACCCCACGGTGATAGCAGAGTGAATGACAATGGTAAGAGACTACTGGAAGTGTGCACGGAAGGGAATTTATTTGTGGCGAATTCAGTATTCAGCCACAAAAGAGTTCAACAGTATACATGGGAAAGGGGAATGAAAGGTCTATAATAGACTATGTATGTGTTGACGCCGCACTAAGGAAAGCGACAGTGGACACTAGAGTGTACAGGGGCGCGGATCTGGAGACAGATCACTACTTGGTGATATCAAGAATTGTTCTGTTTACTGGCTGGCGCTCTAAAACCCACCGAAGTGAACCACCGAAGCGAACCAAAGTAGAAAGGCTGCAAGATGAGAGTGTAAGAAAACAATATACGAAAGACACGGAAAGTGAACTTCTTAGAGCAATACACAGGAGTGAAAATATCGAGGAAGCATGGACGACACTGAAAGAGACCGTATGTAAGACAGCGAAAAAGGTATGTGGTATTGCTAAAAGAGGTGGAATGAAAGGCGATGCATGGTGGAATGAGAGAGTTAAGATAGTTGTGGGTGAAAAGAAGAAAGCATGGATGGCATTAATAGCCGCGAAAGGATCGAATAATGAAAAAAGAGCAAAAGAGAATTATAAAGTGTGCAAGAAGGTAGTCAAAGACACAGTAAAAAGGGAAAAAGATGGTATAAAAGAGAAAGAAAGCCTGAAAATAGCCAACGACTTTCCTGGAAACATGAAAATGTTCTGGAAAGGCGTAGCGAAAAGAAAAAATGGAACTGTGAAAGCTTCGAAAGGAATAAATGATAAAGATGGAAAAATAATTATGGACGAAGACGGCGTGAAAGAACGATGGAAAGAATATTTCAAGGAACTGTATGAAAGCGGAGTAAGTGGGGACGTGAGTCAGAGAACATGGCAAGTAAGCGAAAGTGATAAGGATGAAATAACGCAAGAAGAAGTGTTTGAAGCAGTAAAACACGCGAAAGCGGGGAAAGCTGCCGGGTATGACAGTGTATCAGCTGAACTTATAAAATATGGCGGCGAACAGACGTTGGAGTGGTGTCTCTCTCTTTTCAACAAATGTTGGGAAGAAGGACACACTCCCTCAGACTGGAGAAATGCAGTCGTTGTACCTTTGTATAAAGGTAAAGGATCGAAGCTCGACTGCAAAAACTATAGAGCCATAAGTTTATTAAGCTCAGTTGGTAAGATGTATGCAAGGATCCTGGATCAAAGAGTGCGAAAGATTACAGAAAGCAAGATATGGGATGTCCAAGGTGCGTTTGTGGGCGGCAGAGGATGTATAGACCAAATTTTTTCTCTGCGCACGGTCACAGAAAAGGTTCTGGAAAAAAATCAGAAAATATTCTGTGCCTTCATAGACCTAGAAAAGGCGTATGATAAAGTTGTTAGAGAATAATTATGGGATATACTAGCAGTGTATGGAGTGAAGAGCAAACTGATACGCGCAATCGCGTCATTATATGAGAACAGCGAAGCATGTGTTCGTGTCAACGACAAAGTGACAACGTGGTTCTCTATAAATAATGGCGTTAGACAAGGGTGCGTGCTATCTCCATGGCTCTTTAACTTGTACATTGATTTCTGCATAAGAGCCCTTAAGGATGAAAGCAAGGGTCTGAAATTGAGTACTGTAATGGTGCGAGATTTGATGTATGCAGTCGATAAAGTTCTATTAGCAGAAAGTATGGAAGAGTTACAGTATCTTGTAAGTCTGGTATATGAAGGATGTATAGAGAATGGACTTAGGATGAATGCCAGCAAATCAAAGACAATGGTCTTTGAAAAGAGTGAAAGCAGAACAGCGTGTAAAATAAGAGTAGAGAACGAATGGCTCGAGCAAGTCGACGAATATGTGTACTTGGGAAGCATATTTCAACGGAATGGACGACTCGATAAAGAGATCGAAAGAAGAGTTATGGCAGGAAACAGAGTGAATGGAGCACTAAGACCAATTATGAATGATCGCAACATATCAAAGGATGCCAAAGTTGCCATTCATAACGCCGTCGTAGTGCCAACCTTGACGTATGCAAGTGAAACCTGGACATGGCAGAAGACGCATGAAAGTAGAATAAATGCAGTTGAAATGAGATCGTTAAGAAGGATTTGTAATAGAACGATGTATGACCGGGTAAGAAATGAAGACATAAGGAAAGAATGTAAGATGAAGAAAGATGTCATTACTAGAATGAAAGTGAACACATTGAGATGGTTTGGTCACATGGGGAGAATGAATGAGGAGCGCCTGACGAAGAAAATATACAGAGCGGAAAGGAATGGATTGAGAGGTCGGGGACGCCCAAGAAAGGGATGGCACGACCATGTGAACGAAATTTTGAAAGACGGAAATGTTAGAAGTGTGAGCAATAGACGAGCATGTATGAGACGATGCATGAATGTGGACGAAGCGAGGGATGCGTGCCAGGATAGGAAAATGTGGCGTTCGGTTCTCTCTGCCTACCCCTCAAGGGACATGGCGTGATGGTATGTATGTATGTATGTATGCATATAGTTCTACCTTCTCCACCTACGTATAATTTTAAAGTTCAAACAAAATTAAAAAAAATGAACAATCAAAATGAAAAATGTAAATAGATAGGTTTAACATCGACAAATGATGTAATGTTTTTTATGGCTGCTGGTATTGATAAGAAAATATTTAATTAGTAGATACATACATACATACTTGTATAGGTAGCAATGGAGATATTTTGGAAGAGAGACATGAGTCGGCTATTTCATTGAACATATTCAAAAAATTCTTAAGCAAAAATATTCATCTGATAATACTTACCTGGGGGGCAAGTCTGGTCCAACCGGCACAGACTTGCCCCCCAGATTTCTTCTTCCTCTCCTTATCCTTTTGTTTTCCTATCATTGTTATAAACTGTTATATATTCAATTTTTGCTTTTCATCTGTTATCTTTATTATATTTTTTTTATTTTTGTCACGTCAAAACTTCATTGCCATAGTGTCTAGACATCCACAAGAAGAAATTGGATGGGCCACGTAACCAGAGTGGACAGTGATAGATTTGCGTATATCAGAGCATAGACACCTTCGGTAAACTTCTTGACTGCCTTTTTTCTGTGAGCCAACAAATAAGCTACAGCGCCCTTGGAGTGATCTTGTATCTGCACTAAACGGCGCTTTATAAATTTTCATTATTATTATTATTATTATTGCAGCAAATGAAATCCTTTCTGGTCGCCGTCTACCCCACCACCAAGAGATGGAAGGATAGTTGGACTTCGTCATCTCAGGAGGAATAGTTTTTGAATAACAGACCAAGGTCTACTAAACGAAGAAGAGACTACACATTGTATTGTATATTAACATCAACTCTGGTTGCTTGGAAGAAATAAATTGCCGTTTACAATAAACCCAACAGGATAAAAATTATGTTTACAAGGAGATATAAATAAATAAACAAATTAAAATTTATTTAAAAACAAAGGAATTGTAATTTACTTTATTTAAAAATCTGAATAAATTGAATTTATAATAATTGAGTTTCACAACAATTTGTAAATTGAATGATACATTTTATCTCTATTTTTTCACGAACAGAAACAAACCTACTTTATATTTTATTCTATATTTTGTTTGGGATACATTATATTATCTACCTACCTAGATTATATTTTTTAACTATGTTTTTCTCGTAATGTCTACGCGGCATGTATTTTATCTATTAGTAACATTTAGAAACGATTATTCTTTTTTAACTAAATACTTAATTAATATTGACTGACGTTTTGACCTGCCTCTTTTGAACAGGGCAAGGCAGCTGCAATTTCTCACTCTCGAGGTGGAGAAAAATGGATTCTCCCGACTGTGAGTTTGGAGCTGAACAATCGGTGAAGCACGTGGTGCAAGACTGTCAGCTTAAGAAATTAAGTGGATGCCTCCAAGACATCTAATGAGAAAGCAGAGGCGGTGAACTGAATCTTAGCACTGGGACCGAGACTTTAAAATCTGATATATAACCATACGAAAAGTAAAGTAAGTAAGTTATCATATATATAGTATATAAGTAAGTTAGTATCAACATGCATCGTTTTAAAAGAACAGCCAAATATGTATGTAAAATTCAAAAACGAACTCTTCAATTGAAGTATGACTTCCTTAATCTCCAGCAGAGATATTATAATATTATCAAAAGATCATCCAGATTTACATAATATTTTAACTTTGTTCAGACATATCTACATTATCTACCACGACTCGCGTCCACGAATTTCGCGTCAAACTTACGACACATTCTAAAATAATAACCAAATATATATAAGTATATATTTCTATGTAAAAATGAACTTTTCAAATGAACTATGACTTCCTTAATATCGGGAGAGAGATTATATAATTTTCAAAAGATCGATGATTGTATTTAGGTATGTCCAGGAATACATATCCACGGCGACTCTTAAATTTCACGACAATCTTACGACACGGTTATTAAATATCGATTTGTAGTTGAAAGAATATCCAGGTGTTTCGATGATAATTATAAGTATTTTTGTATTAACATAATTATAATGTTAATTTTATTCCGTTGAGACCAAAGTAAATCGACTGACTCTTGAAATTTTAATTAAAGGCACCTGCCGGTATTCATAATCACTAATTGATATTAGCAAAAAAACAGGGTTAACACATATTAAAATACATATACCTACGTGTTTATTTTTTCATGATTGATTTACTAGGGATTTAACATATAATGTAGTATCTCATATTATTTCCTACGAGTTACTATTGCTTGGTTGAAATGTGAGATTTCGATATTGTCAAAAAATTATATTTCTTCTCCTCTCAAAAATATTAAGGAATGTTGATTGTAAATGTAAATGTATGGTCATATGATAAATTTCCCCAAAACAAAACTGTGTAAGTACCTTTACTTAATAAGTTGTATCAAATTCTTATATTATTTGTTAAAGCACTTAATATAACATAATTATGGAAATACATAATAATTTGTCAACCTATATTAAGGGTGGATTATTTCAACAAAGCTAACATCTAATGCTTGTGCTTCTGGTGAACGAAATCGGTCGAGGCAGGATCTAAAACCGAATCTGATGGATCGTTAGACCAGCACACAACCACTTTGCCACCAACCACCGACTCATCTATCGAAATATTTGACCTTGTACATAGATACTAAGTAAATTTCAAAGCGATCCATGCCATGGCATGGCTCCCACGTATCTTTCAGACTTCTGCATCCCTCTCACCGTTAACGAGCGACAACAAACACTTCGGTCAGCCACCACATCCGTGATTGGCAAGTTGACTGAAATAAATAGAGTCAACACTTCATCCTTCGGTGATCGTGCTTTTGCTGTGGCTGGACCAGCCTCGTGGAATAAACTACCACCTGAACTGAGGCAAATCGACAACTTAGCACTATTCAGGAAACACCTGAAAATTCACTTCTTCCGCGAGTCTTACGAAAACCTGTAATAGTTATATTCAAAGCGCCCTTGAGGTGAGGTTATCACAAAAACGGCGCTATAAAAATAATCCAAAATTATTATAAATTATGTTATAATAACTTTGGTTATCATTTTGAAATGTAATTTTCTCTAACGAATCTGTGAAATCAAATTACTACACATACGCATTGTTGACAATGACTAAATATCAACAATGTCATATTATACTATGCATTATTTTAATTATATGCACTATTTATTATTAATATAAAAAAAATTTCATCTCGTACAAGAGGAGAGTTTATTGCTATATGGATTCGACCCCAAGAAGCTTTAAAAAAAGAATTCTTATGGAGCGTGTAAATAAAGCTGTGTTTTACAAACGGCTATTGATAATCACTTTTTGTTGATCCATACTGTATTACTCATAAATAGGTACATGAAATTTTGGGTAAAATGTTTTTGTACTGATAATTATAAATCAATAATCAATGTATGATGTTTAGTTATTTGCATAACTGTCATGTTAAAAATATAAAATAAATTAAGTGTCCACCTGTGCGTTAAATATATTCAAAGAATGATAAACAATGAACAAATTAATAATACTAAGAACCATGGGAAAAATTTCTACGTTTATTTTGATTACTCATCAAATTACACAGTCAACAATATGAATGTACGTTCTATCAACATTTCAGTATAATGCATGTAGAATTACATGTTGGTAATCTTAATCAAACGCAGTGTAAATAAAACTGAGTGTGTGAAGTTAAATAAAATGAATAATGCGTTTCATCAAAATAAAGGTGCGTCTTTGGCCTTCGATGTTTACCAACAGTAGACATTGTGACGCTATATCGGTTTTATACGACATAAGTAAAGTACTATTAGGCAGGTATATTATAAATCGTAGAGCAATTTTTTTTATCCTTAGTTGATGTCGAAAGTTTTATTTTATTTTTATTTCATTTTTAGAGTACAGACAGTCATAACTACAATGTATAAACACAAATGAGTTACCAGCATATGGACCAGTGAAGACTCTCAATATTACCAATTTTCAATCAAAGTCAAAATTAAATAATAAAAAAAACAATAATTCGATTTATAAACAATTAATTAAATCAATAAATAAATAAATTAATTAATAAAAAGAGAGAAAAAAAAATAAAAAAATAAAATAAATAAATAAAACAAAAAATCAATAAACAAATAAATAAATATATAAATAAATATACAAATAAATAATAACAAGCATAAACAATGGAACAATTACTTGTGTCACACGTCACTTTTATTTAGTAGTTAAGAATCGGATGATTCAAGTACTTCTCGTACACGTCTCCTAAACTGTCCCTTATTCAATAAAAATATGTCCAGGTCACCGAATAACATATTAAACTGCGAACAACTGCGCTGCATAAACGAATTACGAATTAATTAACAGAGTGGAATTCCATTTTAAAATTAACAAATTCCAACCGTTTTATCTTTGGACTAAAAAAAATTATCACAATTTTCATAACCATATCTTTTCCTTTAGCCCAATATAGGTAAGACAACGACGTTGTATACATATCCTGTCATTGCTATACAATGTCCTTTCTAATCCAAACTTACCTCAGTATCTCAAAGATAAATTCACGAATCTTTCAAGCAACGGGCGTACACTCTGATCTGCAGAACGTACTTTACTATCTATTCCAATATTTTTTTATAAAATTTTGAACCAATGTATATATCTGATAATACCTGATTTCTTATTCTTCTCCTCTTTTTATCCATTCTTTTGTTTTCCTATCATTGTTATGAACTGCATATTATTAGGTATAATCGATATACATCTCGGTTGGTTGGAAGAAATTGCAGTTTAACAATAAACCCGCCAGTGTAAAATTATATGTACAAAAAATTATAAATTAATACTTAAAATAAAACAGAACACAGTTTCCTTTGTCCTTTGTATCTTTTATTCGTTTAGTTGTTATAGGTACCTACCTGGGCATCTCGGAGAAAACATCCGCTCGTAATAAATGGAATCTGAGGAAAAATACTGTGTTCAATTTTATTTTTATTTCATACATAATTTTATAAAAAAATACAAAAAAAAAGTTTTGGTAAAATAAAATAATTAGCAATTCAATGACACTGACTTAGTATCAGGTCATCCAGTTACAAACTTCAGGGTCTAATTTTGCTATGGAGTTCCATCAAGAATTTTTCTCTATGAAGTAAAAAAATATATTATTTTAGGTACGTATATCACAGAAAGAGATCCTTTCATACTCCCTCATATTATATCCATTATCACACATAAACAATATGCACATCATATCCTCACATATTATCTTATTATTCTTTTTGCTTGTTTTTTATGATTTGAATCTTTATTAATTTGAACTTTGTAATTAAATGTGATTCAAATCGTTGGTGCATATTTGAATCGGCACAAATTATGTAGTGAACATGTTGTATTGTTAAATTATTCATAGTATGTATTACAGGCCATCGCCTAGTGAGGTGATGTATTCCAGAATACCTACTATTTTTAAGAAAGTAATGTTGTATTGATTTGTTTGTACCTATTTATCGATTGTGTTGAGATGAGTTTCTTTGCAATGGTTTTATGTGTACCTACTGGTTATATCAAATATTGTGGCCTCTTTTAATTTTAAAAATATATTATACGAATAATATACAAAATTGAATACATATCCCAACGCAGTAAACTAACAATAGGAAAAATATAACGTGGCTATATCAAATTCCCAAAAACAAATATCCTGCAAAAGGACAAGAGATTTAGAAGAGATGTTCATATTAATCTCTCCCAAATTGTCGTGATTTGTAGTTTGTTACTGGTCTTACGAAATATTATAATAAAATGATTTCACCAGATACATTTTTTTCATATTACAGATTATAATTTATAAGGAGGTTTTAAGCATGTTGTTCAAATATATGTAATAAACGCAATACAGCTGCTTATATGGGATGGAAATAAAATGAAATAGCCAGGTAGGTACTACATATAAAGTGTTGAAATGCATACGGTACAGATTATTAATATTTCATTAATATAATGACTGTAAGTATAGTATTATTTTATTACTCAACAAAACACCTGAAATTGATAAATGGATAAGTGTTCAACTCCATAACAACATGTTGATACCTATTTAGTATTCAATTCCTATAATGTGCCGTGAAATCTATAATAATTATCTATTTTAAATATATTTAAGTAAATGGAATGATATTGATTTAAATTTTTGTTAGACTCATATTAATTCAATACATATACCTACCAGTAGTTTGATTTAGATTTAAATATCTAAAATATGTAAACTTGTAGGTATTTATGTATCAGTTCAAAATTATACTAAATTAGGTATATCCATATATTTCAGGAGCACATATTGTTATAGATATGTACTATGTTTTCGTTCTCATAGGTAGGTATATTAGACGTATGTATATTATATAATATATTTTTTTAAATCTCCAACTTCGAAACAGGCGTAGTCCTAGTGAGGTTGGGATAGTATTTAATATAAATAATGTTATAAATATCGATATGGTATAAATAAATGAATATACTAGAGATTTTTTTTCCATTTAGCTATTTCATCCAACCAACTAACCAGATATATTATAAAGTACGATAACTTGTGTGTAGGTACCTACTACAGAGCACTGGTTGAAAAAAAAATTGTGTTGATAATAATTGAAATAGGTATATAAATTTATATTAATATAAATGTATTCTTACTTTAGTCTGACTTCGGCAAAATCTATGTTGAATAAAAATACGTATAAAATTTCAAGCTGAATAATTTTCATATCAAATAGGCTTTAGGTTTCTTTGGTGATTGAAATATAGGTACTTACTTACTTTCTAAGTACTTTACCGTCTTACTTATAAACGTGAACTATCTATAGTACCTGGTAATAGAGCGCGATTTATGAAAATTTTTGCTTATAAACCGTAACTATCTTTATTACACCTTTATTTCAAAGACGTCAAGTTAGGACATGTCGAGAAGTTGTTTAACGCTTGAATAACGCGTCATACCAAGTATTTAAAAATGGCGGTTCTTTCACATAATGATCCGACGCATATTGAGATTGACAGAAAAATTTGATACTTATAACATTTTTCCTAGTTATTTTTCATAGCAATCGTGTTTAAATTGACTCAACACGGCACAACGCGGTGTTTGTTTTCATTTTTCGATGTCAGTTATCCAAAAATTACATGCATTTATCCATTCTTTGACATCTGTAAAACCAATGCAATATGAAAAAAATAAATGAGGGTGTTCGTGAACAATTTGGTAAAAATTAAACAATTTTTGTTATTTTATTCTTACATTTATAAGTAAGATTTTTGAATACCGATCTAAACTATTTTAGTTGTGAAATCTTATAAGTAAAACCGTGAATTTCTAATATATTAAGTTCTGAACATAGGTAGGATTATCTTTATTTCGTGTTATCATTTAAATATGATGAATCACAATTTATTGCATTGCTCACTCGGTTATTTTGACAGATGGTACAATATGTTAAACATCGCTTTATAACGTTGGATGATTGTAATCAATTGGTGCAAGTACGTACGTACATGGATAAATGCGTGCGTTTTATTGCATATACCTAACCATACCTATAGGTTTAATTGACTTATTCATTTCACCCACAAGTATATATGTAGGTACTGTATGTTGACACAAATATGCACGTAAATATGCATACCAGTCAAATATGACGAACGGGCGCGAATTCATATTAGATAAATTAATGTTTGATAGTGCACATTAAGTCAGTGTCTGCAAGGTCTTATTAACCCTTAGTTGACCTTGGTAAGTACGGCGGTTAGTGCTCTGGGTTTGTAATCTAGTGGTCACGTGTTCGAATTCTGCCACGATACATTTTGTTCACCTATAGCACAAGCATTTATGCTTAATTTAGGAAATGTATGAGAATGTATATGTACTTATTACTACTAGGACATATTCTCTCAAAAAAGTGAATTATTTTTTTATTCAATTTAATGTATTTTTAACATATATTACCTATGTATAAATATGACCTTTCTGTCCTCCTTCTCTATATAAACTTTTTTTTTTTTTTTTAAAAATGAATATGTCCTTGTTAAACAAGTACATATACATCTTCCTACGTTCCCTAAAATAAGCAAATAAATGCTTGTGCTATAGGTGAACGAAATCGGTCGAGGCAGGATTCGAACTCGCGACCACTGGATTGCTAGCCCAGCGCGCTAACCGCTCTGCCATCGACAAGTTTTTGCTTCACGTATTAATAGGTATATAAGATGCCAAATAGAATGACACTGTACCAATATGTAAGTAGATATATGAACCAACATAGTAACCACTGTAACTAACTTAATTTATTCTGACAGTCGCAAAATTGAATGTGCGTAAAAAATATTAACAAGCATCTAAACAAATTAGTTTGATTACAAATGTAAAATTTCTCAATTCAATTATGAATTGAAATTTATTTTTAAAATGATCTTGATTTGTGATAAGTACAAGCCTAGCCGAGTATTTAAATGGGTAGGTACTTGTTAATAATAGTGACTGTGAAATAAAAAAAAGATGAAGAAGTGTTCGAAGATAACACAGAAGAGAGATTATAATAAAGATGATACAGAAATAATTAATGGAGAATGTGGCATAATTTGAACTAAATTAGCAAATTATCTCTTGTCAATTAATAGAACTGATGAATTTTAAAGGAAGGACTAAAATAAAATTTAAGTACTTATTGGCTTTTGTAGCATTGTGGTTAGTTGTATAAATTCGGTGCATGCGTCTAGGGTTTGACTTCCAGTAAAAAATAAGTGAATTATACTTAGATTATATATGATACAGATACCTAGTCAGCGCAACGAATGTATGCTAACTAAAACTACGCTGAAACAGACGAATTTTACTCGCCCGGCCGTATACGTACACCTACCGATACGCAAACCTACATAATACGTAGACTGTGACGTAGACCAACCGATCTACCGCCTCACACACACATGTAAAAAAACTTGGCATACATTTGAATTCGAAATTTGTATTACACGCGGCTTCTGTACCTTATAATTCTATGGAATTATATTTTATTTTCCACGAACTTGTTGCATCCCTTTGCTCGAAACGTTGGTTTGTTGGAATAAATTGCAAATTTGGTAATAAATTCGCCACTTGCATAGGATGCAAGGAAGTTAAAATCATTTAAAAGAGTCGGTGGCAGAGTGGCAGTGCGCTGGTCTATAGAAATCTAGTGGGCTCGAGTTCATCACGGGGTATTAGTAAATTTATCAGAATGTGCAGGTAGCATGAAGCTAAGATATTTATTTTAAATTATATTCCAATTAGTAATTATTTTTTTTTATTCGGAAACATAACACCTTTTTTGCAAAATACATCATCTAATATATAAAAATCTCGTGTCACAGTGTTTGTTATCGAACTCCTCCGAAACGGCTTGACCGATTTTCATGATTTTTTTATATATATTTGGTAGGTCTGAGAATAGGTCGTAGGGTTTTTTTTATACCCCTAGGTAATAAGGGTGCCCCTCTTCAGATTTTATTTTTTATTTTTTTGGACAAATTGTGATGGTTAAAGCCATGGTGGAAGAAGCCTAGGGCTTCGCCCCACCCGGACTCGATCCCACACCACCGGCCAGCCAGCAGTTTACATGAGAATCTAATATGACAGGGCCGCAAATTGTCCTATAAGAGTTTACTAGTAATACTATATAATTAACAAAGTAGTAAGCCAATAGGCAGGTTGGAGGCAGCTGCAGACTCGGAAAGAAAGATGCAGGAAACGGACCCAAGACATTCTCTATTTCGTCACAGGCCTCCGATGGCGAGATTAAAATCTAGGAAAAGTTTCTTGACCACGACATCCCCCCTTCAAGTACCGGCTATAAAGGGCAAGGCAAGAGCCCTGGATTGATCAATGCTGTGGAAGTCGAAACGAGCTGTCAGAGGTTTTGGGGCCGGGACACCATCTATCCTACAGTACATGGAAAACATTGAATAGACTCCGTGTAGGTGTCACAAGGTGCAAAAAGAACCTGTACAGGTTGGAAATAGGACGATAAGATGTATCTTGCGATTGCGGAGAGGTCCAAGATGATAAGCATCTTCTTGTCAGCCGAAACATGGTACAGAGAAGTAACGAAGAAGTCTTGGTTGTGGCAAATGACGTAGAAATTGCTGTTGCAACGTATTGGAGTGGAAAGGCCTAATGTTTACTCGAACACGTTAAGATAATGCTTCACTAAATTGTACAAACATTTTTCATATTTTTTCATGAAAAGACCATTGATCAGGCTTAGGATATGATAAGGAAACTGGATGAAATAAGATAATTTCACTAACCGATGCTTGTAGTTGCATTAAGTATATTCTTTAGTCCTTATAAAGACAGATTTAATAGATCGGGTTGAGGGTTAAGATTATTGTAAGTAGTTGTTACAGCAACGTTTAATAAAACTGTTTTGATCGTAGTTTGTTCTTGACAGAGGTGTGCAAAATAGACTATTGTGGCGTGATACTGTAGACGGGCAGTTATAAGGTATTCTTAACTATAATTATAATTTGCGGAAATTTTCTCAAGGTATTCTTAACTTAAAACGCCTTTTTTATTTTGTATTGGTTTCGGCGAAATGTGTTTCGTTATCAGCGAACATTAAATGACCCCTGACTGTAAGATGCTAACATATCCTTTATTCAACAACTAACAAAGCATATCGTTTAAACTCAATACCCAGAGAAGACTGTTATGTGACCGAGGATAGTATATCAACAATGAAAGATGTGTGTCTTGCTAAAATATTAACAGACAACAAAAGATTGATATGTACCTCAATGTATTATACCTATCGATGAGTCAGACACAAATATGAACCATATAAGGTCATACAGATATTGAGATTTATCAAGATGGGATTTTGAAATATGTGAATGTACAAAGTCAGAGTAATAGAAGAGCATATCTACAGAATATGACGCGATGCATGTATGAGGCAAAATACATTCGCTAAACATTCTGCGAATTATCTTGCTCGTTTTCTCTCGACTCGATTTGGTAGTTTTGACTGTTTTGAGAGGTCTCAATCAGATTCATTATTTGATCGACCCATCTTTCTTTCCAACTAATTTTACTCTCCATACTATGGAGAGTCATAATTTCAAAAATTTTAAGCGTATGTTTTTACATCAATTATTCAACAGGTATCATGTAGAGACTGTAGAGAGTGCACACGATGAGATTCGTCGTGATGTGTTTGTATATGTGGCGTACGCCGCCGTACGGATTATCCTTTTTGTGTCCTCTCTACAGCCTAAACTATAAGTCCAATCGGCTTCATATTAACATCATATTATGTGTAAAGTTCATAGACCTAGAGCTGATTAGTTTTTCAAAGACAACTTTTTTTAATTTCTTCTCTATGAATTCATCATTTACGTTGTTTTTTGTGTCCACTCTGCAACCCAAACTATATGTCCGATTGACTTCATATTGATATCATATGTGTAAAGTCTATAAACATAGAGCTTATTAGTTTTCTATAGATACCCTTTAATTTCTTCTCTATGATTTCATCTGTCCAAATTTTCAAAATGCTTTCACGGTCTGGAAAATCGATGTATTTTTATACTGTTTGAAATTTTGATACAATAAAAATACGCTCATCAAAAATGCATTCAAGGATTGTCAAAATTAAAAAAAAAACATCTACGGTCTGCCATTTAATTTGAAATAACTTTCATATTTGTATGAAAAATATATATAAAAAAAGTAAAATAGCTTCCGTATGGGAAAATTGAGTGATAAACTTCATATTGATATTGTATGTGTCTCTATAGATAAGTGTATTTTTACTCTCCACTTCTATCTTCCTCAAAGGGTAGGCAGTGAGAACCGAACACCGCATTCTTCTATCTTGACACATACATCGCCTCATCAACATTGATACACTGTCTCATACATGCTCGTCTTGCTAGTAATGCAATTTTAATTAAAATTTCTCAATAGGTATCATGTACAAAATGCATACAATGTGTTAATTTTGTCGACGGATAATTCGTGGTGAAACTCCATTATACTAGGTATAAATGAAAACACTAATTAGTTTTAGTTTCACTATTTAATCGATACCGGTCAGTGCCAGTGTTAAAATTAAATAGTGAAACTAAAACTAATTAGTGTTTTCATTTATACCTTGCATACAATGTGTTTCGTGACAATGTTTTTGTGTATTGTGAAAACATTTGTACTCTGGGAATCATGAAAATGCATTTAGATATTAACAGTATGGTGTGGATAGTTTAGTGTTGGCTACAACCCATTTGTTTTTTCTTGTTTTCTTTCTTCTTCTACCTTAAGCTTTTCCAGAAATCATTTCCCAAGCTAATATTCAAAACACAGTTTCTAAAATCTCTGTGTATAATCATAGTTGGTGACAATAGTTACTGAATTCAGCAGGCAGTTGGCCTCATGAAATCCTAATGATGGCTACGTATTCGATTTAGTCTAAATTGTTAGGTAATATCTAAGTATACATTTATTTTTGTACTTCTGAATCTTAACTTTGAAAATATTGTTGAACGACGAAAAAAGAATGGATTTGTCTCAACCTAGAAAATACATTAAGGTAACGATTCACAAAAAATGTAGGCATTTTGTATAGTGTCACGATTGAAAGATACAATCGCTGGAAAAACCAATATTATGATCCGGTATTATTATTATTGTGAACCCTCAACTCGTCAAAATACTAAATCTATACTGCAGGAAAAAGACTACATTTTATTTATATTTTCTGTGGATAAAAGACTATCGATCGCATTATTTTTATTGACTTCATCATTTGATTAAGAATACATTATTTGTTTATTTATTTGGATTAATATACAGTCAAATTAAAAATTATTATATAAAAAAAATCTACACCAATGAGACCATTTACATACAAATCACAAATGTGTAATATAAAACACCACATTTGTGATTAAAAATATGACTAAAATAAGTACTAACTAGAAAAAATACCATAAAAAGTAGCTATTTTTTTCACAAAATAATAAGATGTAAAACTAAAGAAAAACATTAAAAAAAAACATTTTTTTTTATTGATTATATGTAGAACAATTAAGCTTTCAGTTTCATCACATTTATTAGACACTTACACACTGGCATCGGCAATGATTGTCTAGTGTAAGTTATTGTCTAATAAATAAAGTGAAACTTTTTATAAGCATAGGTAATTGTATTATTCCAAAACAATTTGCAATTCAGTATCTTTGAGGGCTTTTATGAAGCAAATTTATATTATACATTCATTCATTCCAACACGGCATATTTAACCATTTGGGAAGTACGACACGTGCGTGCATGCCCACACACTAGTCTCATTTCACCTAAAAAGGCAACATTCAGAATGGATGGTGAACCTCATTGCAGAAATATGTGATACTATGTTATTGTTGCCTGTTGTATTTTTGATTACCCTCCTCTTATGGGACATCAGAAAAAAATAATAATAGAAAACATTGATAATGGAAAACATTGATGATGGAAAAGAGTGGAAGAACTATTCTAAGAAGATGCCTCACAGAAAATATTTATATAATAAGAAATAGATTATAATATATATGAAGTATAAATAATATATTTATGAATCATAATGAAGTCAATCAACCTATTTCCCTTTAATTGTTTCGTTAAACTTAGTGTTCGTGTATTTTAAGACAATATTTTTTTATGAAATGACGTGTCCTTGATATGCGAGAAAGGAAACGATCATTCATCGTCTATAGGTACGTTTTACAGAAGAGATTAATGATCTAACTGGCAAGTGCCATTACGAGAGCCATATACTGCAGCTAACAGAAGTAGGTACTGTATTGCAGTATAAATCATGAACCGGGGCGAATTGAAGAAGTGACACAGAGGTCTAGTATGAGCGAATTTTGAAAAAAATATAGGTACCTATAACTTGTCATTGGATTTTTTTTATAGAAATTCACAATTTTTTGTTACAAGTCATATTACAATTCGCTCATTTTAGACACCACGCACTCCGATAATAGTTTTTACACGTACCTGATATGACTCAATGATAATATAAAACGAGTTGGTTGTGGCCAACGCCAAACTCTTCACTAACAAGTCATTATAAAGTATTCAAAGTTTGTATAGAAAATTTTCAGCAATTTTATGAAATGAGTTTGTTTAATCATTTTTTTATTTTAATAATTTATTATAAAAATTTGATATTTCTTCAATGTCATTTTATGAAAGTGATGTGCCTTTTTACAAATTAGAATATTTTTTTTCAAATTATAAGTTTACTGAGTTTGGGGTCACTTTGAAATATTTGACAGTTAAAAAAATGAGAAACACTATTCAGATATCCTTCAAAATCTAATGGGGTCTACGTGAGTATTAGATTCTTCTTTTCACTTAACACTTTTGTCCCGTTTCTATCGGGGTACGCTTTGACCATGATCCTGGAATTGGCGAGTCTGGTTATTACATTGAAGCGACTGCCATCAGACCTTCGTAACCCTTAGAAAGGGGAACCAGACAAATTGGATCATGGCTACACATAGCTAGTGATATAAATCTGCACATAGATTTTTTTTTTAAATCCAGAGGTGCGTGCCCCGGCCGGATTCGAACCGTCGACCTCACGCATGTGAGGCGACGACATTACCGCTGGGCTATCACCGCTCTATTAGATACCTATACAAATTTGCAAAATTTGAATGGAATCGAATGAGTAATTTAGTCTATAATCGATAAAGTAAAATGAACACGCCGTACATAGCACATAACACACAGCACATAGCACACACATTGTGATGAAAATTTTAGAATACCTACAATCTCAGTATGATACTAGTTGATAATCTGCAATAAAAAAAATAGCCTTGAAAATTGCGAAATCATTACTCATCATTATTTACTATTTAAATATGTAATGTCTTTTGTATTTTTTATATTTCTTACATAACAGGGTTTGTGTTATAAAAAAATAAATAAAGGCTGATTCATTATATTTGTTTATAAGATATTAAGTGAATTTAAAACTTTATTGAAGGATATAAGTACCATGTAATTTACAAATACAAGTACTTAGATAAATCATACTATAATGTAGGTACTCACTACTTGATATTATCAAACAAACAATTATGAGCTTAAAAATGTTATAATATTCAATCTTCTTCTATGTTAAAGTGGAATGAAATATTATCTAAATTAAATGAAATTCGTATTATTTATGATATTTTCGTAGTAGTCAATGAACTATGTATTTCTACCGACGTGAAATGATATAATTTCCTTAATTTTGGTTGATAATATATTATGATATGACTAAGTATAAACAAACCAACACGTATTCGCAAATTTTATCTTCATGACATTTTGGCGGCCTCATTGCCTATCATAAAAAATTATTTATCTTAATATATTCTCAAATATCTCATACACGTTAAAAGACTTTGATATATTATACAATATAATATTCTTATAATATGTTCGCACAGAATTATGTTTTTATGGTGCAAATTTCAAAACATTTACACAAAATGTTTAGAAGTTTCATGGCCATATATTACATAAAAAAACATGTATACAAAGAGATGGTATACCTAAATGTATTTCCAGAACTCTCCTAGAGTAAAAATATACATATGGCTATCGGCAAATAAATTGAGAAATCACTTGGGCTCCATAGAGCGCAATAAATTTTACTTGTAACTTGGTTGGTATATTATCTGCAAACCTTCCATGAGAAAATTTTTCAAGGTATTTGCTTATTTATTACCTCAGATAATATAATGATTGCAAAATATAGTGATGATGAATACATCTATGTATCAGTGTTTTTCAAAATAAATATGTAGGTAGGTACCACCCTAATTATGCAGTTAAATACTTTCGTATGCACGAAAGATAACCCGCTGGATTCATGAAATGATATAAAAACGAGTGGGTTGTGGCCAACGATAAACTCCTCACTAACAAGTTACTCCATAAAGTATTTGTTTTTGTATGGAAAATTTTTAGCATTTTCATGAAATGAGTTTGATATTTTTTTTTTAAATATTTTATTATGAAAATTTAATATTTCTTCAATGCCATTTTATAAAAGTGATATGCCTTTTTACCTATTTGAAAATAAAAATTTCGAATTTTAAGTTTCCTGAGCTTGGGGTCACTTTTAAATATTAGACAGTTAAAAAAATGAGAAGCACTATTCAGATGCATCCTTCAAAATCTAATGGGGTCTAAGTGAGTATCAGATATACATATTTGCAAAATTTGAAATGAATCGAATGAGTACTTTAGTCTATAATCGATAAAGTAAAATAAACACGCCGTAAATAGCACACAGCACAAGCACACAGCACATAGCACACACACACAGATACATTGTGATGAAACTTTCAGAATACAATCTTAGCATCATACTAATTGATAATCTGAAATAAAAAAAAAACTTAAAAATTGCGAAATCATAACTCTCCATTATATTCCCTTGGGTTAGTGAGGAGTAAAAAAATAGAGGACATCCTCTTTAAAATTTTCTTCGCATAATAAATTTGTAATCAATTTTTCACTGCATACCTACATTAAATTTATTTATTTATTAAATTTTCCTCAATTTTAATTTAGTTGACAAATAAATCATGTTTGGAAATGTATAATATATTATTATAATTTAAATTGATTTTGTTTTGAAAACATATGAAAACAGAAAAGTATTATTGTTGCATCTAACCGAATAAAATATATTTTTTTAATAAAAGCTCAGCCGGAAACGCATAGCTTTGTTTACTTTTTGTGAAATGCAAAATTACCCAATTTTATCAAAATACATCTGAATTTTGATAAAATTGGGCAATTTTGCAAATTACATCTGAATTCAATGCGTTTCTGAAAATCCAATTAATCCATTTTGACCAATTTATCAGTAAGATATTTTATTTATTTAGGTATTTATTTAATATTGCTTCTCGGGCAACTAACAGGTACTATGTCAAATATTTATTTAACACGCACCCAATAACAAGTTGCCCCATTCCGGAGACTTAAGATATTAAATCGTCCCACAGATCCAGACTGAAAACACAATTAAAAACTGTGTCTCCACCGGGAATCGAACCCGGGACCTTTGGATCAGCAGTCAGATACCCAACCAACTGAGTCACGAAGGCCGATATACAATTAATCAAGCTGGAAACACTTTTTACATGCATTGACACCGAGACAATACCTACTTAAAGTTTCATAGCTCTAATAAATGGTCAGGAAGTTAGTTTAAAATTGATTGCAAAATTCCAGTAGGTACAGATAAACAAGTGAAGTTAAAGAAAAGGGTGTATTAAATGCCTCCATAATTATTATAGCGGCAAAAACGTTTGAATAAAAAGTTAACTTCGAGAATTTCGACGGTTCTAGAGAAAAGAGTCCGTACCCAAGACCAAGTGAGTTCTTATGATACTTATAAATCATCTTACAAATCAAGACTGAAAACACAGCAATAAACTGTGTCTCCACTGAGAATTGAAGCCAGGACCTTAGCTCAGGGGCGCAAGTCTGGTCAACAGGCGAAATCAAAACCATCCATGTTACCCATATAATTATCATATGTAGCTCTATTTATTTATTCATCTTTCTGTACATAATATAAACAAATACATATTGTAGACTGGCGGGCTTATTGCCATTAGACAATTTCTTCCAACCAACCAGAACCAGCTCTATAACATCTTAAGATATTATAGAACTCTATAAGATAATTATATCCATGATATGGGTAAACATAGACGGTTTTGATTTCGCCGGCTGACTAGACTTGCACCCCTGGAGTCAGATATCAAATCATCTGAGCTATGGAGGTCGAATATAATATATCCTCTCCTTTTCTCGTTCTTTTCTTATTTTGCTTTGAATTATTTTTTATATGTAACTATATGGCTATCGTAAAACTACTTGAACAAGTCACGTAGGTGCGCAGATTTAATATTTGTGTATTTTTGCTCGATTGGTATATGTGCAAACCGCCCCCCTCCACGACGAAAAGGTTCAAGAAGATTGGTGGAATCTTTATCTTATATTATAACCAGTTGGCGTAATACACACACTTTGTCATTTTGTAAAATATCTAGTTAAATGGAAGATATTGTCTTATGGCTTGACCAGTAGCGTAGCTAGAAATTTAAGGCCCTTATGCAAAAATTATGCACCTAACTAGGGCCTCATTACATTTTTTTATAAATAGGAACTTAATGAAATTATTTTAACAACACGTTTGTAAAAAATAAATAAATACATAATATTACAAATAAGAATACAAATTAAAAATAAATTCATAATTTCAATAACTTTTTTCGTTGCTTTAGTATCTGAAAGATCAGAAATAAGTTTTATGGGGCCTACTTTTTTTAATTAAAATATTAAATAAATTAAGTAAATTCTGTTAGAAATTTCTTTGAGTTTATTGATATTATCAGGGTGACAATGGATTTTTTACCTTCATTTATTTATTCATACAAGACTACATAAAGTTCAGTCAACCCTTATGTTTTTTTTACCCTGACTGCCAGGTTCATTTCACCCTGGCGTGATAAATTCACTTGAACCCGACACGTTCATTTTACCGTATGTCAAATAATGAAATGTTGTAACATACATTAAGTTATACCAATTTCATACAATTTGATTTGGACGATGTCAATTATATTCTATGCTTCAGAAAAAAATAATAAAATAGGTTATTAAAAATATAGACATATTATTACCTTTGTTCAAACCAAAATTTACAACTGTTTATTTTTTTAACTTAGTCCAGTTTTGCAAAATTCAAAAAATCAGTTCATATTATCACATAATTGCTGTCGAACACACTTAAAAAATTTGTATATATAATAATTTGTTCTGATAAAAGGAGCTTTATAAATAATACGGAGCTTAGAATTGGCGCGAAATATTCACACGACATCGATCATACGGTCTACCACGGTCAAATATCTGATTCATACTAACTTGACTGAGCTTTTGGTTAGGGAACCCACAAACTATCATCATCAGCGTGTTTATTTGTATTGGCTCGAGTGTGTCCGAAAGAAATCGTCTACTAAATGAGACACTTTGTCAAAGAGCGACATATTGTCAGCGAATTCTTTCGTAACGTTTGGAACGAAAGGTCAGATTTTTTTACTAAATATTCACTCTCTTTATTGACATAACGTTTCACTATTACATAGTAGGCTTTTATGTTAAATGTACACATACCTACATATTTAATTAAAATAAGTTGATATCTTAATATTTCTAATCGTTAATCTAATAATTACAATAAAAATCTACAAATTATGTTAAAATTATTCATTCCATTAAAATATTTTAACAAGTCGTCTTAGTTTTCAGTATACCTACCTATAGGTTTACCTACAATTTTTATTTTAAGTTTATTAATACACAATTTTAAAATATTGTGGACCCAAGTTAGAAAACTACCTTGACCGATATCATTCACATTTGCCAATAATTATTCAATTGTGGAATGTATACTTACTTGTCTCTATGATAATAATATATTCTTTTTTCACAAAATATATTTAATTACTTACACTGAAATTTTTTTTTGTTAACAGTAACATAGGAAAAATTCCAATTCCCATTTTCGATACATTATCTTCTATCGTTAGGATCAATGGAAATTTATAAACTGCTACACAAGTTCATACAGAAAAATATAGTTATACTGTAATACCCCACAATATCTATTTTTTTTTTATTTAATTTAATATTTGACATAGTACCTGCTAGTTGCCCGAGAACCAATATTAAATAAATAAATAAGCAAATTTTTCACACTCACTAGAGTTGTACCTATTGTTCTCACAGCTGAAAATTTTCTCACTCACTTAATAAACTCAAGAATTTCCTTCCACTTCACTGTAAAATAACCTTAGGTCAATCACTTCTCCTACCGTTGCTTGACTATGCTGATGTTAGCTACTTGGATGCAAACGAGGAACATCTTAACAAACTTGAACGCCTTCAAAATGTTTGCATCCGTTTTATCTTTGGACTAAAAAAAATTGATCATATTTCTCACTACCGTAATCTTCTTCATTGGCCAAAGATACGACAACGACGTAATATACATATATTGTCATTACTATACAATGTCCTTTTTAATCCAAATTTACCTCATTATCTCAAAGATAAATTCACTTATCTTTCAAGCCAAGGGCGTCCACTTCGATCTGCTGAACGTGCTTTAATATCTATCCCTATTCATAGTTCTGAATTTATTAGCTCTTCATTTGAAGTACATTCAGCTAGACTATGGAATAGCCTAAGTCCTGATATTACGTCGTCTATCTCACTAAACATCTTCAAGAAAAGGCTAAAGCAAAAATATTTATCTGACAATACCTGATTACATCTTCCTCTCCTCTTCCTTTCCTTATCCTTTAGTCTTCCTATCATTGCTATGAATTGTTCTTATATACTATCTTCTTTGTTTTATTTTTTACTTTTCTTCTGCTATTTTTTATTTATTTTGTAATGTAATTAACTGATTGCCATAGTACACATTATTTTTTATATTTAACATTTACTCTGGTTGGTTGGAAGAAATTGCCATCAGGCAATAAGCCCGCCAGTGTACTAATTATATGTACAAGAAGACTATAAAAAATAAATAAATAAATGTCTCAGGATATTATCAAATATTTTTATTTAACATTATGTACTATAGTCGTATCGTAAAAAAAATATTTTAATTTTATTCTTCTGAATTAATGCTAAACCTGTGACTAATAACAACGATTTCAAGAAAATTTTCAACATAATTACAGAAATAAAAGAGCCTACTAAAATGACTTTATACATTAACGAATTAATTATGAAACTAATATCAATATTGATATACCATTAACGTCCTATAAAATTTACATCAAGGCGTAATCAAAATACAATAAGTATCAAACTTTCACCTTGTAATTTTACATGTACAAGTGCTGAGGCGTGATTTGGAACTACAACATATTATTATAAATACATGGGTATACCTACCTACAATAATACCATTCAAATAGATACATCTGTATCAAATTTAAACCCGACACTTTCAGGTTAAACACAGCTTTCTTTTTTATTCACCCGTATTGTCATCACAGGTTTTATTGATGAGCAAACCAAGGCCATAATAAGCTCACAAGACAACGAATCTCTCAAAATTCGTGGACTTGTATAGGTATTTAATCAACAATATTCTGTATCTTTTGTAAGTACAATTATTTATGAAAACATTATATTATATAATCTTATATTATACTAAACTAATTATTTTTTTAAATGTTTTTTTTCCTTTTCCACCTTTCTTTCTCTGTCCTCATTTCATTATTTTACTCATGTATATAATTATTTTACTCATGTATATAATTATTTTCCAAAAAATGTACCTATTTGGAAATAAACATTGTTACTTACCTTTCATTCATTGAGAATTCAAAAATCTCATGGAGAGTAGGTACACTACACACCTACATGCATAAGGAAAAATACATCTTCATTTATAAATAGTTCTCAATTTGCACAGTTAACTATGATCTAATTTTTTCAATATTTGAAACTGTCACTTCATGATAGAACTCCATAATCAACTAAAATTATGAAAAAAATATATTTAATTTTACGTTCTATTTAAATTTTTCGCAAACGCGACTCCCACTCATCATTATTGTTCACCATTCTGACGATGCTCATCGTAGAGCGATACCGGTGAATGGGAGTCGCGTTTGCGAAAAAATTAAATAGAACGTAAAATTAAATATAATTTTTTCATAATTTTAGTTAATTATGATCTATATTGCATAAATATTTTAAAATAAAGTATTTAATAAAAAAAATCTATGATTTCTGGTTCTCATCAGATACGCCACACTTTTCATTTTTTTGTGTATCGACACAAAGAAATTTAGTCTATATTATTAAAATCATTCCCTGTAGATATAATTTTAATAATATATAAAAATGCCGCATGTCTTTCGAGCTCTTTCATCCATGTATCAAAGGTCTCTTGGAGCTCCGAAGTCTTTCTGATCAGCAAAATATAATCAGCATACAATAAACACCATGAAACTGGTTGTTATAATTATTTTTAAATGATACTCAATAGTAAGGTAATTCAATTTTTTATAAATTTATTTTGAAGTTTGAGAATCTCAAGTAGGTACCTACCTACCTATTCGAATATTTACAATAATTTTTTTTCGTAAGTAGTTGTACACTTAACTGTTATTGATAATATAATATCAACATTAACAGTTAACGTGACATATATGATATGAGCACACTTCTTTAATTTAATAATGTTAGATTTTTTTTCTGTTGTTGATACAACAAGAGGTTATAGCGCAAAGATCTTTCACTGGTGCCAAATTATGTTCTGTTATGTTTGGAAGAATTTTTTATAATCATGTCCATCATTTTTGTTCATGTCATACCTACTAGCTGTAATACTCGTATTACCTCCATTAGATGAGTTTCGGCTTAACCAATACAAAGATAAAGCGCAATTCTAAAAGCAGAAAAATGCATAAAAAAAATGTTATTCATAAATGTTATCCATAAATGTTATAAATTTGAATGATTTATAATAAACCACAAATGACTTTTGTTCCACATTCAAACTGTTTTGAACTATAAATAATTAAATGGACGCCATAATGTATTATTAGTTGTATTGATACAAAGCGATTCAAACGTGAGTAAAATAACAGATCAATAGGTACAGTTGAAATATGGCGGATTCAATTTTATTCACCAACAATATAATTCATTTTCACGATAGCGTCAATAATTTTTCTACAAACACTTCTGGAAATGTTCGTTCAATAGTTTGGTAAGTTGGTTGGTTCCGCATGAGTCACTTATATTATGCTGACACGAAGTCGAAATAGGTCATTGGCTCGTTTTTCTACAAATGATCCTATTGTTATATTTCGGAACTGTCTAGATCCATAAAGAGTATCTATCGTCGATACTTACTGTCTAATGCGATCACCCAGAACCGCATTGAATATACATAATATTATTATTTAAAAGACTGAACGGCTATACTTCTATAGTAGATGAGTTCATGCCTATTAACTAGGCTCTGTGTTGAACCTAATTTCATGTCAAGTTTCGCAAAACAATACTTCTAACTGTCTTCGTTATAATAGTAAATGTCTGATGATCAATCACTAAAAGTAATTAATAAAAGTGTTTTATTTGTAGATAACCTTCTTAAATAAACCGTATAATTTGTGGCCACAAAGAAGAGCTTTCTTAACCTTCTAGACTTTCTGGTATATATACAATTTACTTTTATATCTTCACTTTCAATTCACTGCTAACCTTTTCCAACTTTAAATTTGTTCAAGAGAATTTATTTCTCTCAATTTATCGACAAAGTTTTAAGACAGGATCCTCGAGATTTTGTATGGCCAGGACTTTATTTTTCGTGGTTTTTCAACTTTGAAGTCAGGGTGTGTGTGTGTGTGCATGTCTGTTCCCCTTTTTAACTTTTGATCCGATTATTGCACCGGGTCCACAATTTCACAAAATATAAAAAAAATGTAGGCCTACAAACTTTTGTATTCAGAATTATTACAAACATTTTAAATTTACATGGGTCGATGGCAGAGCGGTTAGCGCGCTGGGTTTGCAATCCAGTGGTCGCGAGTTCGAATCCTGCCTCGACCGATTTCTTTCACCTATAGCCAAGCATTTATGCTTATTTATGGGAACGTAGGAAGATGTATATGTTTTGGTTCCAGTCGGCGGTTATCAACATTTTTGTATTTTTCTATACCAATATCTCAAAAACCATAAAAGCTAGAACGCTAAAAATTTGAATAATTATACACTTCAAATGGCAGTATACACTAGATGACTATTTACATATTCTGGGTAGGAAAAAAGGACTGGCCTCCACACTATCCTAACTTGACACTCATGTTTTGTATAGAAATGTCTAATTTAAAAATAGGTATCTAATATCTTAAAACATAATAATTTGATTTAAGGGTTTATAGTTTGGTATGTATTCTTTATCTATACATACTATCGCCATCTACAGTTGGATCTCATGTGTTACATGTAACTAGTATAAAGTTAAGTATCTAACTCATTAATTATAATTACTTCAATTGTATATGCCTACCTACTGATGTATATTGAATCAATGATCCATAAATTAATCAAACATGACTGATTTGGTACTTCCAGTCAGTTCTACTGTTTCAGTTTCTATACTTTATATTTTTTGCTACTTATCTTGCCTAAAATTTTTTGAAGTGTTTCAGTTATCGTATTTAGTATGGATGGTGATGCCAAATGACAAACCTCGTTCCAGAACTTCGAAATTTCATCATTTTGTTCTTCTCACAAATTTACAATAAAATCACAGTTATAAAGTGTATCTCCGTTGGGAATTTGGAACAAACACGGTATCAATCAGCTTAGCAAACTGATCGACAGAAGCTGACATCGATGTATTTTTAGCACTGTTTTTTATTCAATATTCAGTACTCAGTATATTCTGTTGAAAACGAATACAAGGTACCTAGACATTGTATGAATGTGATGAAAACAGTTCATTCCGTTAGAACGTTCAAAACTTCTGCCACATTGGAAACGATGAGTTATTGTGGAGAAATGTGTAATAAAATTAAAAAAAACTATCTATTAGTTGTCAGAAAAGTATTGTGACTTCAGATGGAAGCAAATATTAGATGAAGAGTTTGAAGTTTGGGTTCGATTCCCAGCAGAGGAGAAATTTATTTAAATTCATTTCTCTCACAAATATGGCTTCTTTGGGCCAGAAACACTGGTTAGATGGAAGAAATTGTCATTTGGCAATAAACTGTTTGTTATAATTATTATTTAATAAGTATATTTACCCATTAATATGTCAAAATTATTTTTTGAAAAAAGACATTGACTGTAAGAGCTCGACAAATGAGAGAATGCCGTTTACAGTTTTATATACTGTAGTTGCAAAGGTCAGAGCAAAAGTGAAACAAGGTACGCTATATAATCTCGAACATCTACTGACTTTATTGGTTAATTCAAATCAGATTATATCCGTGTACTGAAATTGGTTTGTGGACAAGGTGACTTCACCCACATTCTTTCGCTTGTCGATAGTTACCTACATTACTTTTTCTAGGTTCGACCAGCTTTTGTGTAAATTTACCATTCCCAGACAATACCTTCTGTTTAGTGGCACCCTGCTGTACCTACATATAGCTCAATATTCGACTATAAAAAATCCATCCAGGTAACGGTAACGGTACATTGTTTGGTCAACTGATCTAATAAACAAATGTCAATAAGTAAACTATTCAGTAGCCAAACCAACACAAGTAGATAAGTATTAGGTACATATAATCAAATAGGACATGTATTGAAAATCAATAGCATATTAGCATGGGAACAGGAAGTATAGACATCCAATATTGTATAGATTTTAATTTAAAATGTTAAAAAAATGAGTCACGAAATTGTATCTCAAACTAACTGCAGTTCACCTACCTACTTACTAAATAATACTCATAAATCATATTTTTTTATATAATTAGGTACCTATGTAGGTACTTCAAAAATTAGGTACCTAGGTGGTCAAAAATATGTTTTTTTTATTACAAACTAGCGAAACACGGCAATCTTCGTATTGCCTGTCTCATTAAAATGGTCCCTTCAGCACATTCCGTCCCTTCAGTGCCTCCCGTCTCTTCCATCCTTTCAGATCTTTCAGTAACTCCAGTCCCTACAGATCCTCCTACCTCTTCAGGAATTTCAAAATCTCCCGTCCCTTCTGGCCCTTCAGTACCTCCCGTCTCTTCAGGTCCTTCAGTACCTCCCGTCCCTCCAGGTCCTTCAATACCTCTTGTGCCTTTAATTATTCCAGTCGCATACATCCATTCAGACTCATATTAACTCCTCCAAGATTCAGACCCTTCAGTACCTCACGTCCATTCCCGTGCCTCCTACCACCCTTCAGTGCCTCCTACCTTACTATAGTTTCTTCCCGTCCCTTCTATCCCGTCAAACCCTTCAGTGCCTTCGGAACATTCAATACCTCCCATCCCTTCAGTACCTCAAGTTCTTTTTGTACCTTCTATCCCTTCAGTGCCTCCTACCTCCCTTCATTTCCTCTCGTCTCCTCCATCCGTGCAGAGAAAAAAATCACATGACATTTATGTTCGTATTCTTTTGTGGATCACTTTCCATAAATTCCTTTGTGAGATATCAAATAAATAATAGTTTAGTTCAGTGTTCGCTTTTGGAGAGTTCACATCAAACTTATGGACGACAGTAGAATTGTCAAAATTATAAAGACAGAAATACCAGGACCTAACAACAGAAGGCTACCCGGAACACCTGCAAAGAGATGGAAGGACAGTTGGACCTCCTTCTCTCAGGATAGACCACCTTTATTGTTCAAATGACCTAACACGTTGAAGTAGAAGAACCAAAACCTCAAAAAGAATGTCAGAATTTTCTTAAATGGCTATAATAATAATAATAAACACTTCGATGGATCCTGCGCAAGTGGCGAGTTTTTTGCCATTCGAAAATTCCTTCCGACTAACCAATATTTCCAGCCCAGAGAAGCTAGATTTTACGAGTTTTTGATTTTAACAAAACAATTTTTTTATGTACATAAATGAATTTTTTTATGTACATAAAGGAAAACGACAAGAAAACCAAAAATGTAGATATTCTACCCCAAATGGAAACGCTGGTTAGTTGGCAGAAACACACGATACAAGAAAGTAAAAACAATATGCATAAAAATTTTGAAAAGCGATCAAACGAATGATCTTTGTCGTTTATACGAAATTCGTTAGGTATTTCAAAAAAAATTCAATTGAGCATTAAAAATAAATTAAAAATCTCTCAAGTTTACAACATTTTATATGTGAAATATTTTCCAAATTCATTGCTGATTAATAAATAATTTAAATGTAGGATATCATTGTTCAACCAATGTTTTTATAAAGTTCTTGGTTTATCCTAATAATAATCTCCTATAGTAAATTATTATAAAATGAGCTCTAGTTATGCGAGTGGGTTGTAATTTTCACAGAACAAAAGTACTAAACTAGGTAGTTACTTAATATTGTGCCGTTGCCATCCGCTGAATCCAAATTGATATTATTAGATTACACAAGTCATAATATAAATTCCTCTTTCATAAAATTTATTCATCATTTATAAGTAGACCAAGAAGTCTCGTCCACTATTTGCGTGTCTGCTCTATCATGGAAACTAAAAGAATCTACCGTTTTGATTATGCTTAAAAAGTTTTTGTGATTATGCTTAAAAATAGGTAATGTTGGAAGAGGATTCGGATCAGGTAATTGAAAAGACATGTGTTAATCTGAACTTTGTCCTAAAATGAGTGTTTGATTCTAGAAAGACCTCTGTGAATAGTTAAAGGAGTAACGGTGTAGAAGGAACTTTGTATTCCTATAGGTGAAAAAGATTAAGATTGCAGGTATATCAAACCTAAAAAAATAGGTCATTGTTAAATTGAACAAAAATACGTCTCGGATTCGAGTTTTAACTCACAATATCAATAGTAAAAATTGAAATTTGTTCGTGTACTAAATACATTTATTTTATTCCGAGTGTTAATTTTATACGGAGTTGGAAATCATTATGGCAATTTCGCCTAGTTTAGTATTTATTACCTAACTATTCACAGGAAATTTCTTTTAAACTGATTTAATTGTTATTAATGCATTTTCATTAAATCAATTTCCGACATATAAAACTCGTTTATCGACACTTCTTCTTATCCATCTGTCCACTGCTGGATGTAGACTTTCAACTTTTTCCACATTTCTCTTCTATCCTAGGCGTCCCTCGACACTATTTAAAAGTATTATTTTAATTGTATCGACACTATTTAAAAGTATTATTTTAATTGTATCGCGACAGTAATAATAAGTCTGGTGATCTAAAATACGTAGTGATCTAAACATAATCTCTTCATGTATGATTATTACTTTGGATATTAAGTTTTATGGAAATGTACGATTTAATGCATAAAAGTTAAGCACTCGGTGGGTCGCGTAATTTATAATACGTAAGTAATACAAGTACACCAAAACATACCTATATAAAAATTAAATTTATTGCTGGCCAAATTTACATCTGAATTCAATGCGATTCCGAAAATCCAATTAATCCATTTTGACCAATTTATCAGTAAGACATCAGTATTGCTTCTCGGAAAACTAACAGGTACTTTGTCAAATATTTATTTAACACGCACTCAATATCTAATTGCCACATTCTGGAGACTTACGATATTAATCGTCTCACAGATCCAGACTGAAAACACAATATTAAAAACTGTGTCTCCACCGGGAATCGAACGTCCAGGGCTCAGTTCCCGGTGGAGACACATTTTTTAATTGTGTTTTCAGTCGGGATCTGTGAGACGATTAATATCGTAAGTCTCCAGAATGTGGCAACTTATGATATTGGGTGCGTGTTAAATAAATATTTGAGATAGTAGGTACTCGAGAAGCAACTAGAAAATAAAATCAAATAAAATAGTGTAAATTATATATAGGTACTTAAATCGTTGCATCAAGTCGGTTTGGATACATAGAAGTTAGGAATGTTTGATGAACAAAGTACTTTTTGTTCGAGGGCATTTGATTTTTAAAAAATTCAATACACTTCAATACACTACTTTTATACTCACTTCAAGCAACAAGTTTTCCGCACTATTACAAATTGAAATTCAAAACATATCGCTCTACCCATGTACCTATGTATGCATTTAAGCGTCTTTGACTGTCCAAAAATGCAAATATGTATTAGGCGATCAGATAAATTTATTGAATAGATGAAAACCTAATATTATCACATCATTACATGTATAGATACCTACATACCTAATGACGATGGTTCTTCAGAAGTGTTTTGTTGATCCAAGTAGGTACTCTGTTTATTTTTAACAAAAGTCAATTTTATGTATTTAGATGAGTGGTGCCTACTTTGACGTATGTCAGTGAAACATGGACCTGGAAAAAGACACATGAAAGTAAAATAAATGCTGTAGAAATGAGATCACTAAAACATATGATAGAATAAAAAATGACGATAAAAGGAGAGAATGCAAGATAAAGAAGGATATTATGTATATGTAAAATGAAAGTGAATGCCTTGATGTTGTTTGGACATATTGAAAGTATGAACGACTGACCAACAAAATATACATGGGTGTAAGAGACGGAGTGAATAGTAGGGGTCGCCCCAGAAAGGGATGGCATGGCCATGTGAATGATATTTTAAAAGAAGGAAACATAAGAAGTTTGAACATACGTTTGAACAATCGACGATGCATGGATGTAAAGGAAGCCAAAAATGTGTGCAAAAATAGAGAAGTATGGCGCTCGGTTCTCTCTGCTTACCCCGTAAGGGCATGGCGTGATGGTTTGTATGTATGTATGTATGTGTGATGGCAGAGCGGTTAGCGCACTGGGTATATAATCCAGTGGTCGCGAGTTCGAATCATTCCACGAACAATTTCGTTCACCTAAGCATTTTTTGCTTTATTTAAGGAATGTATGAGGACATAATTAGGTACTAAAAACTTAATAAATAGAAATAATATACCTATCGTTATTTTAGGTAACTTGGATATTATATTAACTCACTAGGTATAAGCCTGTTCCGGAGAAATATCTATTGAAAACAGTGGAAACGGAAGACGCAAAAAGCAGATCCCACCACCATGTGGGACAATTGCTAAGGAAAAGAACTAGATTGATAAAATATTTTAAAATGGTTGTCGATTCGTGACAATGGGATGCTGTGTGAAAGATAAAAATATAGTCTGATTCACACAACGGAGATCCGTAACGATAAATAAAAAGTAGCAAGTTAGTTCATCAGAGATCACGTCGCGTGGTCTACCTATTGTAAACTGACACCAGTCGTTCTTTAACTGTGGTAAAGTTTTATCAAAATATATTTTAAAAATATTTTGGAACAATTTTATTTATGAATATTAAAAAAAACATTTTTATTCAACCACACGAGTGAGATAGCTATATATTGTTTGATACATGTGAAAACCCCCTACTGAAACACCGATTCGCAAAACTCTACAATAGAGAATCAGTTTTCGACAAATTGATCCATACGTAACCGGTAGAACGGTCGATTTCAATAGTATGAATAATTGTTCAAAATTATTATTATTTTTATGAAAATCGAATCATACAACACATTATTCAAAAACTATTCGACAAATGATCCACTTTCATAAAATGGCAAAACTCGAAAAAATACAATGAGAGCGCAATTAAGATATTGAAAAAAAAAACTTTAAATAAATCATTCTCTTGGGGTCTTCTAACAAATCAATCAATTGTAAAATAGATACTTGCTTACTTCCGATGGTCATACAACTCCGGTAGAGCTTTAGCCTTATGAACCTTTCCAAGCCTTCCTGTCAGCTCAGTGGACTCGCAGTCATCACAAGCATTCAGCACGTTCAGATCTCGGGCAACATTGTTCATCAATCTCTGCCTTGGTCTTCCCAGGGGTCTATTGGGATTATATTGCAGGATACGTTTTGTAGCTCTTTCTTCCCCTGATCTGACAACATGCCTAATCCAAGCTAATCTTCTGGACCTGATTTCGCTGGTGATTAAAAGTTGTCCTGTCAATGCACGAATTTCCTCATTGCTTCGTGGTCTCCAGGTACCTGCCGGAATTCATAAAAAAATAGATGTTATATGTAAATTGAATACTTGGGTACGCATAAGAGGAATTCAACAATGTTCCAATAAAAAATACTCCAGTAATTTAAATATTCCTGTGCCACTCGAAATACTTGCTCAACAGTCCTGAAGCCCGCCCACTCTCGAATGTTAGTCGGCGACCTACTGCAATTCTATAATTATGATGTATGACGTGGTATAAAAAATCAAATGACTGGCGAGGACTCATCAAAACAGTTGAAGTAATAGTGTGTGTATAGCCCTGTTAAGGTTAAATATCTACCAACAGGCTCGAGTCCCGGTCGATGACATCATTCGATTAACTAAAGGAATATAAATTCATAAAATGCTCCAAAGAAAATTGTTATTATCCATTAATCGACAACCAGTCCACATGCTGATCAAACAAATTAACAAATTATACCATATACATATTTAATAAGTATTTATTTGCTCACTCGTCGACCGTATCGTATAGGTGTTTATGGTAGTTATTTTTTTCATATATAATTATTTATTTATCTTTTACCTTTTCAGGTAAAAAATAGACAAGTACAAGTTGGTTTTCTCTCACCATCGTTCCTTTAATACGGCCTCTTTGTAGAATTTTGGAAAAAAATAAACGTGCGAAGTAATACACGAGTAAGTACTTTGAGGAATGAATAAGATAATGAAGTTTAACTTACTAACTACTCAACTAGGATTTGAAATTGCTGCATTCAACACATTTTTCGGCACATGCTCGATCCAACAAAATGTGCTGGATCCAACGCTGCGGTTAAGTTTCTAAATAATGGAGTAAAAATCTGCGTTGGTTAAATAAAAACATTTGGAGATTTACCAATATTGAATAAAAAAGTCATTGCCATGGAAAAATGTTTTGCTTAAAGTACAAAAATATTTATCAATACCTATAATAACATTTTATGAAAAAATTATTACAATTTAGTAGAGATATGACCTATTCATACTATTTTAAATAACTAAAATATACTCGTAAATACAAATACAACTTATTTGTATTGTATTTATGAAAATATTAGTCTTTATCAAAAATTGCTGGATCCAGCAAATTTTAAGAAAATCCGCCAAAATCTCGCTGGATTGCAATCCCTATTCTCAACGTATTGCAAACGTATTGTTTAAAATTTTCAAACGCTTTTTTATGTAATTGTAATCCACTCAAAGCGTGTTTTACACAAAGCGTGTTGCGTGTTTTACGAAATCAAAACCCTCGTGATTACATCATGGATATAATTATCAAATGGAGTTCTATGACATCTAAAGATATTATAGAACTCCATATAATAATTATATCCATGATATGGGTAATGATGAGGGTTTTGATTTCGCCGGTTGGACCAAACGTGCCCCCCAGAACTCTATTTCCGATTTTATTATTTTAAAATCATTATTTCTTCACTGTAGGTACTTAGGAATATTTTTTTATTTAAATTTTTAGTATTTTTTTTTTTTTGAAAATGGGATCCCGGCTCTCATCATTGACAGATGGATATTGATAAATTAATTTATATCGGTAGACTTTTATGAAATATAAATTTTCATTTCAAAAGGGTTATTAGCATATTGAATAAAATATTAAAAAACACAAAATACTAACATTTATCAAAGACAAAAAAGGTAGTCAATTGAACTAAAAAAGCTGCTTATAAACTATAATATCTTCAACCAACCTTTGTATTAGAGCATTTGCGAATGTATTTTTTTATCGTTCTGCGAAGGGGATGATTGAAGCTTACATATACCAAGCAGGTGGTGGTGTAGTAGCAAAAAAAAAAACTTACAGTCTAAAAATATAAAGGCAGGTTTTGGAAATTCACCCAAAAACTTTATTATTACTTTTAAGTATCTGAATAGAAAAAGGTTTATGATGCTTGCGAGGAAGCAAAGTTACACATTATCCGATATAAGAACGATGCAAAATTACTGCTATAAAACCTCGCCTATGAATTAATATTATGTACCTACTGTTGTACTATATGAAGATGACTAGAATATGACCCGCGAGCCAAATTTGAGCTACGATATTGAATTATGTACATACCAAGTATTTTATGCCATTCAAAATACTTAGTATACTTAATATGATTAACTTCGTAAGTTTTTAGACACGAGTGAAAGAATATATGTTCTCTTTTGGAATCGAAAAGAGTCCCAACACATTTTAAAAATTTGATTGACTCTGATTGGCATGATTGGGATCTATTTTTCACGGATGGTTCAAAGTCTCCGTCTTCTCCATTCACAGGTGCTACCGTATACAATGCAAAACTGTCGATAGCACATAGTATTTCCTTATATAGGGAATGCTCTGTTTTCACAGCAGAGTCCATTGCAATATTAGAGGCATTAGCATTAACTAAATTGAAAAACACTAAAAAAACTATAATCTTCTCGGATTTTTTAAGTACTCTACAAAATGTCCATTCATCACCTTTTTCCTCACCAGATAACGAAATTTGTTTGAATATTCGAGAACATTTGTATGAACTGAACTCTGAGGATAAGCAAATTATTTTGGCTTGGATTCCGAGCCACTGCGGAATAGAAGGCAATGAAAAGGTTGATCTTTTAGCAAAAATAGCTTCTGAGCAGCATAACAGTCTCAATAATTTTTATATCCCGACCTCAGATAAATTGTTAATACCAAAACAAAATTTATACATTAATTGGCATAAACTTTGGAATAACTCATCCAAATTTAAGGGAAGACACTACGCTGCAATCCAAACTGAAATTCCAAAGATTCCCTGGTTCAAGGAAATAAAATGTAGCAAATATGTGATATCGACAATCTGCCGTATGCGTATAGGTCACTGTTGTACCAGGAGTCACTTGTTCAGATTGGGTGTTGTGGATAGTGACTCTTGCGACTGTGGGTTGGAGGAAGAGACAATCAACCACATATTTTTTAATTGTGAAAGATACCCGTCAAAAGTATTTTACTATAAAATAGGTTCAATTAACCCTCTCCCAACAAGAGTGGAGACTCTACTATGTAATATTAACCAAGTAACTTAAAGCTTATTTTCAAAATTCATTAACGATAATGGAAACTTTGTGTGAATGTCCGTTTAATACCTAACTCCATAAAGTCGATGCGTAATAGAATATGTATCTGCCTGAGAACGCCTCCATGAGGTGAAGGGGCATAAAATGTAACAAAAAAAGTAGCTCTTCATTGGTTTCTACATAACTTATAGAAATAGGACATATCATTATATCTCTCAGTCCTCTGCCGGCATCTTCCAACAAGCCAACTACCTTCTTACTTCGTCCTCCCATGGATCTTCCAACTCGTCTCCTTCCACCAGGATGTCCATTCATTATTATATTAGGGACACGTGAATCAGGAATTCGCTGTAAGTGTACATCATCATTATTTCGAATAGGACATCATTAGTTCGAATAGGACATATTATTATAGTTACATTTCATTACTTACCTAAAAACTCTTTAAACCCAAAAATCCCAAAACATGACAATACTCGTACCTAGATAAAGGTGCTTTATTTTAAAGAATGAACATATCCTTGTAACAAAAACATATTATACATATCTACAATATACCTACATCCTCATAATAATAATTTATACCTACATACTTACATAAATTTCTTCTCCGCTTCCGTCTTCCCCATTTCCTATTTCTCCATAATAAATAATTTCTATCCTACCAATTATTGTTCATTTCAGTTTTAGGTGTATTTTCGTCAACTCTGCTGTTTTCTGTATAAATTCTATTATTTATCGTAATTAATTGTTTTGTTCGTTTTGAAATTCATTAAATAATTTTTATTGTAGTTGATGAATTTATTTAGATTTTAATTCGATCTAGATACCTAAACTACAGACAAACGCCTTAGTTTATACATTTTGTATAGCAAAGTTTGTATTTACATATTATTCTTCTCATTATTCTCATTATTGTATTAATTAACCTGGGAGGAAAGTCTGTGGACTGGTCAACAGGCGAAATCAAAACCATCCATGTTTAACTTTATCATGGATATAATTATAACTAGTTGCATGTAACACATGAGATCCAACTGTCGATAGCGATAGTATGTATAGTTGAAGAATAAGTACCAAACTATAATCCCATAAATACAAATTATTTAATATTTTAAGATAGTTGATTTTCTATACAACACATGTACCTAGGTATGTATGTCAAGATAGGATAGTATGGAGGTCAGTCCTTTGATCCTACCCAGAATGTGAAAACAGCATGATGGTATGTATGTATGTTTGGAGATTAGTATCAAATTATTAAGTCTTCTTAGATATTGTGAGTAGGCTACTTCCATACAAATTGTATGAAGCAATGTCGTCACTAAATTCATTTTTTTATAAAAATTGTTAAAAAAAATTTGAGATGTGCTAATACAATGTTTGTATTTTTTATATAAAATTAAATTATCTAGTTGGGGTGTTTCGGCTTTTTTCGATATTTTAAAAATTATTGGAAATATAGGCAGATAAACTCGTAAATTTATCATAAAAAAAAATTTTTTTTAATAAAAAATGTTTGAGAAACCCTGGAATTTTTTTAAAAAAAATAATTTGAGATTTTGTATTTTTCTATGTTTATACCAATTTTCAGCGTTCTAGCTTTTATGGTTTCTGAGATATATGGAAAAATAAAGTAAAAATTCAAAAGTTGATAACCCCTGACTGAAACAAAAATTCAAAATTCTGAGTATAAAAGTTTTGTAGGCCTGTAACTTTTTATATATTCTGAAATTTTGGGACGGACACACACACAGACACACACACACACACACACACACACACACACACACACACACACACACACACACACACACACACACACACACACACACACACACACACACACACACACACACACACACACACACACACACACACACACACACACACACACACACACACACACACACACACACACACACACACACACACACACACACACACACACACACACACACACACACACACACACACACACAGACACACGAAATGTTCTACTCCGAATTCTGAGTAAATCCGTGTATGGAACACATATGCTGCGAAGCCTCTAAGTTGGTGTTTTTTGACTTCGAAGTTGGAAAAGCCGTGAAAAAAGTAGACCTCTGCATACAATTCTCGCGTATCCTGGCTTGAAACATTGTCGATATGTTAAGAGAACAAAGTTCTCCTGAACAAATCGACAGTTGGATTATCATTTGGAGTTCTATAATATATTAAGATTTTTTTAAGATGCTGTAGAACTCCATAATATAATTAGATATATCCAGGATATGGGTAAACATGGATGGTTTTTATTCCGCCTGTTGACCAGACTTGCCTCCCTGAAATAAATAAATAACCGACCCTATTCGCAGACAAAAATTAGGCTGCTAAAAAAACAATAAGTACCTAACTAATCCAGTCGATGTATGTACCTTCTATTCCAGAAGATGGTGGTTTCAACATCATCTTCTGGAATAGATGGTTTAGTATTATTATTATAACTTGAACCAGACTTCCGGATGCGCAAAGCGCAAATTTGTGTAGTTTTGTTTAGTTGGTATCTGTCCAAATCGCCCCCCTCCTCGGTGAAATGGCTCAAGAAGTTTGAATAAAACTAGGTATATCTAATGATCCAAACCTTTCTTGACATTCTGTAACTTTTGCCTCCAACTCATTCTGTCCTCGGCTGCCGTCCTCCGGCATGTCACCTGAAGGAGCTGCTCTGCATCACTCCTGACCTCATCCTCCCACCTCAGCTTGGGTCTTCCCACTCGTCTTCTTCCACCTGGGTGTCCGTTCAGTATTCTTTTGGGGACGCGTGATTCTGGCATTCTTTGTACGTGTCCAGCCCATCTCAACCTAAGCAGTATTAAATGCGTTAAGATGCTTGGGGCCTGGTATATTTTGTACAGCTCGTCATTATTTGTACGAGTACGCCATTGTGTCCCTCTTTTACAGGTCCACACATTCGTCGGAGGATCTTTCTTTCAAAAATATCCAGCATCTCGGCCATCCTTACTGTCAGTGTCAGCGACTGTTTTGTAGAAGGTGAATTTGGTTTTCATGTGGACTTAAACACTGGCAGCAAGGAAAAATATGTTTTATTGGCTGGCGTAATTCGTTTCTTGGTTTCTGCTGGAACCTCGTTACTTTATGTTAGACTGGATCCTATAGATAAGTAAACTGATCTACCACTTCAAAGGCGTAATTATCTTTGTATTGGATAGTGCCTCTTGATCTGTGCGATGGGTTTCTGCTTTATGTCATCATTTTTGTTTTATCCACATTTATTTGTAGTCCCACATCTCGTGCGGCTGTTTCCAAGAGATCAAAGACCTCATCAATGGCTGTTGTTGAGCGACCAATTATGTTGATGTAGTAACACAATGTACATATGTATATAGGTAGGTATTTAGACTAGAAAAATTACATCTTTGTGTGTGAATAGTAGGATATCATTTTAAATTATATCGAAAGTAGTGAAAGCAAAAGGATAGGTAACAATCGTGTGTAGGTTTACATAAATGCGATTCTTGGCTTGGTTTTTATAATGAGGAATAATTGTAATATGTATTGCATAAGCGATTCTACGATTCTTTCGCGAATGAAGTGAGAATAACATCGAGTTTTAAAAAATATTTATGGGAAAAAAAAAGTTTTATATTTATTGACGAAATTGAACAATAAATCCACCCTGTAATTTATTGCCTTCATGCAGCGTAGATATTTTTGTAGGAACCACGTAGCATAATGAAATATTTAATCTTGGCCTGTTAATTTGTAAATTTAATTAGGTTTTGATAAATTGATGCTACGAATACGTACGTAATAAAAATTATACCGTGAAATTTCTACGGGGAATTTTAATAATTGAGCTCTGCAATAAAAATACGTCATTAAACAGATGAATATCATTACTGCTTTATGTCATGGAAGAAAAATCTTATAATAATTTGATTGAATATTAGTTGATATTTCCATAGGTATTGTGATCGATATATTTCCATGCATTATGATAATATCAAAGAAACCCAATAACCATTATTTTACTTCGGCCTAATGTATTTCTTCTATTAATTCTAGGAACGGATTATAGCGGCCCCCCAGGCCTTGTTCATATGTTTTAGCATTGTTTTTTATATTGAAAATAAATTTAAAATGTAAAATGCATTTGGCAGATTCCTGGAATCTTGGTTGGCACCCGGCGGTACGGGTTGGTTCTTCAGTTTAACCCCCCTCCCCCTCCCCCTCCCCTACTCCATGTTTCACGGGCGCTGGGTCGCCCTGCTGTGGCCAGTCAGTTGTCATTCGGTAGGAGTCAGTGGTTGATCGGTAGTTGTAGAGACCCGCGTGCGAGAGTGCGAGTTTGCTAGGCTATCGCACGGCCTTAGCATTTTTTTTTAACTGTATAAAGTAGTGATTAAGTTCTTTTCAGGTTCTCTACCTATCAACGGGGGTGAATTTAAGATAGGTTAAGTTACTATTAAAAATAACTTTTAATAATAAATAATCGCATAATAGTGAATAAGTGTGTTTCAGGTCCACATAACCAACGAGGGGTGAATTTAAGATAGTTTTAAGTTATTTTTAATTAATAAAAAGTGATATGTAGTGTAAGTGTTTCCTCTACAGACCCGTTACGAGAGCAGCGGCTGGTAAGATCTTTCCAGTTATGTATATATTATTTTTACCATGCCTGTATTTGTATGTAGGTATTTGTCTTTTCAGGCACATCGCAGCCGATTATGTTTTATTAGATTTTTATTTTCAGAGGCAGAGTTTAATGTTTATTTTTATTATTTTTTTTCAGCCTCTTTAGTTATCAATTTCGCGTCCCAACATGGGACCA
The DNA here is from genome assembly GCA_963576475.1 of Molanna angustata. Taxonomy (NCBI): domain Eukaryota; kingdom Metazoa; phylum Arthropoda; class Insecta; order Trichoptera; family Molannidae; genus Molanna; species Molanna angustata. The sequence continues at coordinate 35,048,602 of OY754964.1, read as the reverse complement.
ATATATTTCTTCCCAGCCTCCTTATATCAATTTCGCGTCCCAACGTGGGACGAGTATTTTTCTCCGCCTTCTTCTCTAGATATCAATTTGGCTCCCAACGTGGGACAAGTACTCTTCTCCGCCCTTCTCTAGATATCATAGTCTTTATTAATTATTTCATTAAAACGAAACTAAATTTATAAAAAAATACAAATGACCCCGTTTGTGTGTATAAATTGATTGATGATCATAGACAACTTCAGTATTGCTAGTAGTAAAAAAAAATATCTGTGGAGAAAATACATAGCAATACATAGATATTGCTAGTACAAACGCCATGTGTCAAAAGGTTGTTTTCTATAGTGACCGGTGTTGACTTTTAATTGTTGAAAGTTTTAATTTTTAGATAATATATTCTTTATTTTCAAACATTTAAAATGAGTCGAACAGCGTACGTCTCAGAAAATGGGATATCATACCTCGAAAATATTACCAAATGTCTACAAGGTTCTATTGGACTTGTATTAGGACAGGTACACGACAGTCCATATGCTTAAGTGTTTATGCTTAAATAATAAAACTGCCTTAGTTTTAAAGCACCGTTTTTAAGGGCGCTTTACACATAAAATTAAACACAAATTTTCCTTAAATATTTACATTTTTACAACTAATTTCATTATTCACTACTCTGATGGTTGATGTTAGATTGGTCAATTAAATCGGTGCTCTTATAGCAAAAGCACGTTCTCCGAATTTAATGTAGTGACACCGATTATCTTCATTTAAACGTGCAGTTGTCCTCTAGTTCGTCCACTGTTCACAGAATTATTAATTTGTATATCAAATGATAATTCACAGTTGTGAATTCCAAGTTGTTTTAAATAAGATTAGGTGTTATGTTTTCACCATTAAATGGTGAACAATCATATTGTACATTGCTTTCTTTGGTTAGTATTCCATATAAATTCAGTGTTAGTCTATTTTAAATCATCCAAGAGTTTATTGCTGTCGAATACTGCTCTATTTTTTAATATTTGTTATATTTGGGTGTCAACTGCATCAATATAAGTATACACTGATGATTTATCATTCTTAAAACATTTCAGATATCTTCAAATCGTGATGACGTTATAAATATAGTACATTTAGCGAGAACCCCTGAGGACAGAAATGAAACTACTCCTGTGTATGAGGAATTTTCTGATACTGACAAACAAACAACTTTAGATTTGAAAAAAATATCAGAGAGTTGGATAGCTGATCATGCTAAGCATGTTACAAGAATGCTACCCGGTGGAATGTTTGTATTAGGTAAATTATTTAGTTTATAAATTTAATGTATCTAGTGTTTTGTGTTTTGCTTGTGCTCCCATTGTACTTCTCTGTTATTTGTTACAGAAAACAAAATAGAGATATCATTAGAAATATTAACAGGTTTAGTGACTTTATTTAACTTTTTTTTTATTTCCAGGTATATTTGTTGTCAGCTCTAAGGACATTTTCAATGATAGTGTAATAGCGTCAAAATTAAAAAGTATTTTACTGTATATAAACAAGACATTATTATCTAACAAGTATATGCACGGTGTATCTTCAAATTGTTCAGATCGTCTAGTAATTCATATGTCTAGTGAAACAAAAAATGTTTCTGTTAAAAGTATAGAAATCACAGAGTCAAGTTCTTTTAAAACTGTGAAATTAATCTCAAATTTAGAGGCTTTAAATTGGCTCCAATTTGAATGTTATTATGAATTTGATGAATTATATCCTGTGGTTGTGAAAAATACAGGAATATCTGTAAAAGAACAAATCCAGGTCAGTTTATGTATTTTTTTATATACAATTACTTATTTATAAGATAAATCGATGGGTCAAATGGTACATGGTAATGGTACCAGACATATTGTAAGTCCACCTTTTGGTATTATTTGAGTTATATAATACTCATTTTGTAGACCTCAACTTTGTCTTTAATCTGTGAAAATATAGTAATCTACATTGGATTAAAGTCCTCGAAAGAACTGAATATAAGCTTTGTCTCATAATCTTTAAAGCACTTCGTGGTATGGCTCCTACTTACCTCTTCGAACTGTGCATTCCTCTTTGAATAAATGTTGACTAATCATCACTTTGACAACTAATTTCGGTGATCGTGCGTTTGCTGTGGCAGGACCAAATGCTTGGAATAAGCTCCCACACACCCTCAGACAAACCGAAAATATATCTTCATTCAGAAAAAACTTACCAGAGCCAAAATAATACAATGTAATCAATTTTCAGTGCCCTTGAGATGATATATTCACAAAAATGGCGCTATTTAAATTATCCAAATATTTATTTATTGGTTTAATTCTCCCAACAGAGAACTACTTATATTTGTAATTTCATTTTACTGGACTCGTTACTAGACATGTGTTCTGGCAAAATATTACCATGTTACCATTTCCAAAAAACATTTAGTCATTAACTCTATGTTCAAAGAATGGGATGGGAAAAAGAGAATATAAACCAAAAAAACAGGGATCTAGTACACTGATGGATCAAAACCAGCACTGGTACTGGGCATTGCTGGGGAAACAATATTAATTTTTCATGTAGTCTTAGACAATGTCCAACTATATTTTAAGCAGAAGTTTATGCAATCATAGAATATGAGTGTGAGATGTACACTTAGAAACTACAAAAACAGGAACATTTTTATTCTATAAAACAGCCAAGCCACCCTTAAGGCACTAGAATCATACCAGGTTACATCAAAACAGGTACGGGGCTATCTAAAGTACCTTGAAAGACTAGGGGAATACAACAAAATACATCTAAGAAGTATGGGGTACCTGGTCATAAAGTCACAGAGGGAAACGAGACAGTAGATAAGCTGGCTAAAAAGGGATCAGGACCAGTGGCGACTGGTAGATCGTATTTTTGATCATTTTTGGTAGTGCAATTTTTTCCTGAATTAATAATAAATTAATTGGTATTTAATCGATATGCATGTACGTATATCTACACAAATATATAATACGTCTACGTTGGTATATTATGGATAAAAATGAAATAATCATAGAATAAATAATTTACATATTCAAAATATTTTACCTATTTGTAAAGAAGGTCAATCCTGCGCTGTTTCTATTTGGCAAAAACTTCAATCACTCGTTTGTTATTGATCGATATCTACAATCTAATTGTGTTCTAATGTCAACAGTATCTATGTTAGATAATTTATTGTATTGCGTAAATGAATTTGTGAAGAATTATGTTTTTTTTAATTTCTCAGATAATTGAGCCAAATCATTAACACCTAATATAATCCAACAATCCAAGTAGATATAGTCGCCATCGAATAGTAAACAAGGAAAACAAAATAAACTATTTAATTTGTCACAACCACATAACCATGATGCTTTATCATAAAACTGCATTTTAAAAACACGAACAAAATTCTTAGTTCTAATTTTGCATTGTTGTTTAATATTTAACATTGGTCTTGGAAGACCTCCACGATTTATTTTTAATTTATTTTCAAAAGAAGACTTATTACTTTTAATGTAAAACACATCTATTAATTCACTCGTTTTTAAATCTATAAGATATTTGAACTATACACAAATATTTATTGATTTAGATTATCTTGTAAAAAGCGAAGATATACGATATAAACAAAGTTTGTTTCAACTGACTAAAACCTGACAAATTACTCTAATTACGCATGCTCAATGCTCATGTATAGTGTTTACATTACGAAGAAAAAAGATAACACGGGAATATTCATGTTTCAATAATAATTGCGAACATATTAGAGAGAGCGAGATAGAGATATACATTCTAAGTACATCTAAGATATGATAATTTGGTGCAACGCACGAAATTTGTGAAATGAATGCATTGCTAGCAAGTACAAGTATCTCTTTCTCATCTAATACGGGACTATCTCTGTCTGTTCATACACACGCTATACAATAGACATTTTTAACTTGGTGCGTTTTTGATATCGCACGCCGTACTAAATAATATTTGTATTGTAGTAGATTACATAATATTATATCGATCGCGAAGATATAATATATATAGGCAGTGTTTACTAAGTAATTATTATTTTTAGAACAGTAATAAAGTAAAGCGTAATATTATTTTTAAAACATATTTAAATATTATTTTTTACAATATATAATTTAAAAAATGATCCAACTGCAATTGATCCAACGCACTTTATATAGAGTCGCCGCTGATCAGGACTACCTTTCATAGGACCTAAACCAGCAGTTGGCCTATCTGCAACCACAATCAAAAGATTGATTAAAGACTGGACAATAGTTTAGCATAGAGAATATTCTGGGAGTCCAGTTGTGGACAACAACATGTGGACAATTCATTGAAGAACAAGAAAGCTGTTAAATTTCAGCAGAGAACCATTGTTTTCTGCTTTATTTACTGGTCACTGTCATCTAAAAAGACACAATTACATAATAGGAATCGCTGATGACCCCAAACTGTAGAAAGAGTCAATAAGAGGAAGAAACAGCCTCAAATGTGATCTGTGAGTGCCCAGCAATAATGGAATCCAGACACAGACACCTGAGAGCTTTTATACTAAGACCGAAAGACTTGAGAGGCATCTAAATCTGTAAAATATGAGACTTTATTCAAGACACATTGCTATTGAAATGACAACCCTAAGCGGAAATGCATGATAGATCAAAGTATTGTCGCATTGCAGGAGCGTGTAGGTCTCACTCCTAAACTAATAATAATTTTTATCCAAAATGATACATTTTAAATATGTACCATCATTTTTGGAGTGATTTGATGTTACAAGATAAATTTCATTGACTAGAGAATGTATTGAATTATTTTTATATTTTAGGAAATATTAGAAGCAGCGTATAAATCGATAGACTCATCAATACTATTTTTGGATGGAATGTTAAAAGATCCTTCTGAGACTTTTGAATCACAGTTTAAAAAGAAAAAAAATAAACCACCACACAAACATTCCGATGACGATGAAAATCAAACTGTTCAAGTTGGTATCATGGTGCCTTGTGTAAGTAATCTTGTCATTTGCTTTGTTTTATTGTAAAAAAAAAAACATTTAAATTGACATAAATTAGTTTTACTCAATCTCAACACCTATTTACAGTAAACCTTCAACATATTCAAACCAGTCGCTTCTCGAACTCTTTTATTAACACAGCAGCGCGGCTGTGGAACAATCTTCTGGATTCTGTGATTCCACCTTCTTACAACAATATTTTCCTGAGCAGATTGTAAACCCTCCTCAACCCTATGGTGTGCCCTATGTTGCCATGTTAAAAAAAACCATTTATAATCCATATTATAAGAAAATACAAATTGTGTCGGTAAAATACACTCCATTACACATAGAGAATAAATAAAGATACACACATGTCATGTCAATAATCTTTGTATGCAATCGATTTGGAAAAAATATACTATTCTAAAAAAGAAAGGTTTTCCGGAATCAGCGAATGAATCAATGTACTTATGTGGATATTTTTATACAAAATCCTATTAAATCATTTTGTTATATAATTATACCTACTATTAAATAAAATGTGTAGACCAAGAGCCAGCATGCTCAGTATAGCAAATAAAATTGAAATCTTTATGTAAAAATTTGAAAGTGAGAGTTCTGGTAAATCCATTATTAGTATAGCACATAAAATTTTTAATTTTAATGCGTGTTCAGAATTGACCTCATTATGTACTTGCAATTGTGAAATATGGACATGAACCAGGAATAACATGAATTAGGGTATATTTAAGGTCAACAAAACTTCAATGTCTAGCTACATGATTATAACAATTGCTTATTATTCGTTGTAGGAATCAAAAATGCCTTTCACTGTTGAATATTTGGAATGTGAAGGAACGACACACTTTAGTGGTATAGTTGCATCAAAAGTATTTCTTACAAGTAAAGCAACTGTAGAACAAGCTGTTACTGCTGTTAAACAAGATATAATGAGATCATTAGCGGCAAGATTTACAATGCACTGTGATGCCCTTATTGATGATAATCTTCTTCCTGAAGGTATAATAATTTATGTTACCATTTGACTAAATATTTTTCTTAGTAACTTATTCAACACTTCATTTCACCCTGTGTAAGAGTTATTATTACAAAATAGTAATTTCTTCCACTTATTAGGATAGACAGTATATTTTTTAAAAGAGTTATATTTTTGAAAATATATGTTGTGTATCTGGGAATTTTTCTCTTAAGAATGTCTATATTCCGCAATAATAAAAGGATTAATTAAAATGTCTTGGTTTTTTCAAATGAATAGAAATATAATATAATATAATCGATTTCTTTGCATTTGGTAAGTACCAATTTTTCCAACTAACCAATTTTCAGTCCAAAAGTTATTCAAAAATGATTTTGATATTATTTTTCTACTAGGATGTTGGCACCAAAGTCGGAACATCTTTTAACATAATGTCCACTAAGGTGCAGGAGACGGATCAAATTTTTGTCTCCTAGCAACAACTTCGTTTTCGCCGACAATCCAATGTGCGCGCATGAATTCCTATATGGAATACTAAAACCTGTCTGATGCGCTGCGCATACGTGGAATGTTTATCGTATTTTTTCTTAATATTGTCTTGCAGAAATGGATTCATAAATTGTGTTATTGTTTTTACAGAGAAAGTATGCTTCAATGAACCTCCTCGTCGTGTATACATAAGATTACCTGGGATCGGTGGGAAAGTTCTTTTATGTGATTATCTCTTTCCTGGAGAATCACCAGTGGAAGCCCTTGTATCAGTTAAAGAAATGTTAGATGCTGATATCACAGAGGAGGATGTTATTAGTAATGTTGAGACTCCTGCAGGTAAAGACATTTCTTTATATTTTTTTATTATTATCGATTATGTTATACCTATAATTGTTAGGTCTACTTATTACTAAAGAGATTAACCTAATCACAAATGTTTTAAGTTTAAATCAGCAAGGACTTTATTGTTTTGAACATTTGTAATTAAATTTATTGACAGGGGAGTGCCCGATAATACGGAACATTTATTTATTTATTTTATTTATTTATAACAATATCATTTTACATATTATTATAAATCCACCTCACTAGGCCATGCATGCATGTGTGAGGGATCTGAATAAAAAAGAATGATTGATAAGGAGAAAAGAACTGTGATTACGAAAATACTTAACATAGAATTATAGTATAATCTAAGGCTAACACTTGTGAATTTTATGACTTTTGGAATATTACAGTCGTATTAACTCAAATCAGATCCGACCAAATATTTGAAATATACATCTCTAACATCCTAAATACAGTTTCATTGAACGCAATAATCAACAAGTCGTGAAGAAAAAGTATGACCCGTTTAAAAATACGGTGACAGGAAAATTATTCGAAAAACAATTATTCGAATGCTCAATTTTACGAAAATCAATTTTACGAATGGCAATTATTCGAATCACATTTTTTCGAAAAACAATTTTCCGAACACACAATTATCAGAATTTACAATTGTTCGAATTTTTATGACGTCATGTTGGTAATATTGTGAAAGGAATAAACCATAGATTTTCATTATAATATAGTTAGCAAATGTTGTATGAATCGATGTGAAGCATTTTTCCGGGGGATTTTTGACGTTTCAGTTTTTGCGTAATTGTTTTCGGATTTATTTGTCGTAAAAAACACTTTGTTTATTTAGATTTAGAGAAAAGTTATTTAGGATGTGTTGAAATGTAAGGAAAACTGAAATATGTTAATAACCAAAACGTCAAACGCGCAATATTCCATGACTCACTTTTTGCACGGAGTACTACATCTAGGTACATAGTATATTATGTATAATAAAAATCTATGGAATAAACAACATGGCAACGCACCGCGCTGTCAGATATCTAAGGATGTACACCGTTTTTTCAAACCTAAACCTACAAAACTTTGGTAAAAATAGGTTGGTTAGGTTTGTTTGTAGTTATAATTGCGACTGGCGTGAGCCAGTTGCATTATATATTAAAAAAAGTAACTATAATATTAAAATAAAATAATTAAATTGGTACGAATACTAGATAAACTGTCTGTACAGATGTGTCAAAATCAAAAACTGGTGTACAAACTAGGCTATCCCGCGCTGTCAAACATCAGTTATTAAAAATGTGCATACATACGTACCCAACAATAATACAACAAGTAATAATAGTCTTCATCGAATATATTTTACTGGCAACAAATATGTCAAAGGAGGCAACATAATGACACAAAAATATATTAAATTCGGTCAATTGGTTTTCCAACAAATGTTAGTTCGAATAATTTGCTTTCGGACAATTGTCATTCTGATAACTGATTTTCGAAAAATTGTTATTCGTACAATTGCGCATTTGAACAATTGTGTTTCGAAGAATTTTCATGTAATCAAAAATACACCCACTATGATGTGTGACGTCACTCATTTCACGACCAAAATGAACCGTTTTAGCAGTAATTAAAAATGCATTTACAAATTGCTATAAAAAATTTAATAGAGTGAATAAAAAAATATAAATTATATCATTTTTTCTTGTATTTTTTTAGTAAAAGAATAAAAAAGTGAATGTTCCCTATTGAAATGTAAGCTCTGGGGTTTGAGTTTTTTTTTTACATACTCGGTCGGATAGAAAGTCTTTTCGTTTATAGTACATATGTATAAACTTGTAATGAAATATCTTTGGCTATACCATTTTTATCTGGCTGGTTTAGATGACATTAGAAAGTTTACATTAAAAAAAATAACCAAATTAGTAAAATTTTGTTTTCAGCTATTTTTCATTTGTTTTATTTCTGTCAAAATGAGTGAATCTAATGAAGAAATTCAATACATTATAAAATTTTATTCCAAAAAGGTTAAAAATGCAACGCAAGCTGCGAAAAAAAATTGTGACGTTTACTGACCTAATGCAGTATCAGTAAGAGAGCACAAAGTTCGTTTAAGCGTTTTCAATCGGGAAATTTTGGTGTTAAATATGCACCTCGCTCTGGTCGCCCTGTCACAGATAAAATGGATGCCATTTTTTAAAAAGTGGAGCAAGATCGGTATATCAGTAGTTACGACATATCTGAAGAACTGGAAATAGTTCACAAAACAGTTTTAACCCATTTGAAAAATGCTGGGTACAAAAAAAACTCAATATTTTGGTGCCACATGAGCTCACTGAAAGAAACCTAATGAACCGTGTACTCATTTGCAATTCTTTATTGAGACGTAATGATTGATAACTGGCGATGAAAGTGGATTACGTACTACAAGAATGTGTGAAAAAGCTCATGGTTAAAGGTCGGTCAGGCTTCACAGACTGTGGCAAAACCCGAGTTAACTCGCAATAAGACTTTGAAAAAAAAAAATGTCTTGAGTTTTCATATAAAATGTGAAGAAACTTTTTCCCCAACCTAATATAACATTACAAAAATGGATGATAGAGTCACTTGATATTATAAAAGTATTACTGCCAGTCGATTACTGCAAAAACTGTGTTGTCTTTATATAATGTTTTAGAATATTGTACATAGATGCTTCTTTTATGCATATTTTTAAGTTATTTCTCATAGTGTGTTCCATAGACCATGATGTTAAATAACGTTCATAATCTTCCATTTGTTAAATAAAACCCACCGTCTCAATGAAAATGCATTAAATTCAAAGAGAAATGTTATGGTCCCATTATATCCAGGTTTATTTTTAATGTGAGTATGTATTTTTCTTTGTATCTAAAATTAATGTTTTTAGATACTTCTGAATTTGACGCACTTGAGAAGGATCCAAGCAGTGAAGAAATGCTGACCACACCTCAGGATGTCAATAAACTGTACCCAGTCGGAGTGGGAGTTTCTGTTATTGTTTTGATCATAGCTGTTATCATTTATTATTATATCACAATATCGAATGGTGTATCATCCTGAAAAACCTAAAGGTATTTTGTGTAAATTATCTAATTACATAAACAACTGAAATTCATGAACGAAGTTATTATATTAAATATATTTATTGTAAAAAGAATACTGAATTGAATATGCCTTATAATATATATTTCTATAAATTGTCATTCAGCCAAATCCAGGACAATTAATTTTAATTGATTTCAATTTGTTATGTGTATTGAAAAAGCCTGTTAAAAAATGAGTGTGCTCAACAAATTTTGATACTCGATAAATTTAAATAATTTATCATCTTCACTATAGCAAACTATTGATATTTTAATGAATCAACAGCATGAGTTATTTTGTTATATTGCTTAAGCATTGTGATCAATACATAGTGTCTGATATTGAGTAAACTAAATTAATTGTGTTCAAGTGCACATCGTATGTACTATTGTATTACAAAATATTTTTATATTATGCATAGGAAATCAGTGGAAATGCTTATTTCAATTGCACATTAAACAGTATTGTATGTTAACACAATACATACATCACATAAAAAAATGTCTGTAAATGATACAGAATTATTAAGTGTATGTTGTTTTGTTTATCTTTCATTTCTTATATTTTATTGATATTTTTTTATCTTAAAAAGGTATTGGTATTATTTTCTGTCATATTTTCAAATTTTTACTTGAATACATAGTACTTTATTTTGCTGTCTCTACCAAAATTATTATTTATTAACAACCGAGGCTATACAAATATTCTATAGAAATTAATTATTTAGACACTACCACTTAAATATGTATTCCTGTTCAGGAAAATATATTGTTTATATTATCCTTTATTACATTATAAATTACTTGATATTTTCCTTATTTTGAAATAATTTTTTTATAACATGAGTTTATAATTATTTTTAACATTTTTTTAGTGTGTTATTTGGATCGTTGAAAGCTTGTTTGCATGATTTCTCTTTCACGAAAGGGAACAAATATTTCCTTAATAATTAATGTTTTTATTTTGTTGTAAGCTAGTTACTTCCACAGTGTTTCAGGAAATATGTCGTTGTCTTGATGAATGCAACTAGTCTGGATACTTTTGCATTTTGGGTAACTGTTTCCTCCTCTCCTTTATGTTTGATCTAATCAATACATATTGGTATAGTTTGTTTTTGAAAGTTCTGAATATTGTGTGCTAATGGAGATTAATTGATTCTGTGCGAAAACTTTTTTAAAAGAATTGACTTGTATTAAAATTTTTACTATAAAACATCTGAAATTTTTATATACTTACTGTTAATCAAAATAACTATTGTCAAACTGTCGATTTATTTAAGAGAATTTATTTTACTTAACATATTGACAAAGTTTCAAACCACGATCTGCAAGATTTTGTATGGCCAGGTCTAATCTTGCATGGTTTTACCAACTTTGAAGTAAAAAAAAAACAACTTAGAGTCATCGCATTATATTTATTACATATATGGATGGACTCAGAATTTAGAGTAGAAAATTTTATCCAGTGAGGGGCTATCAACATTTGAATTATTATTTTATTTTTTCACGTAGTTCAAAAATCATAAAAGCTAGAATGCTGAAAATTTGTATAAATATAGACAAATACCTACAATCTCAAACTTAATTTTATGAAAAATTTCCAGGATTTCTCAATTTTTTTTTCTAAGAAAAACATTGCTAGTTTGTATATCAGTTCTGCAGACACTGAATATGCACACTTCAGAAATCTTTATACTGTTAAGAGCCTAAGTAAACTATCGGCCAGTTAAAGTCTGTAGTCTGTGAGTGCCCTAAAAATTCAATATTTTAATGATAGTAAACAAAATATTAATATATGAACAGTGGGTTCAATTCTGAAAACGCACTAAAATTTTAATTAAATGTCAAATTTATTCTGTATTTTTTGCTATTCTGAAGATTGAAAAAAATTAAGAAAGTTTTCAAAAAGAGAAAAGAACATCAATAGTGTATTATAAAATGGATATAGTTTTAAGCAATTATACTCAACCTTTTTTGTCTTCGGGCCACATACATATATTTGTATTTGGGCTGCAACACTATAATGGGGGGCAAGTCTGGTCCAATCGGCGAAATCAAAACCCCTTACGATTACCCATATCATGGATATAATTATTATATGGAGTTCTATAATATCTTTAGAAGTCATAGAACTCCAAATGATAATTATATCCATGATATGGGTAAACTGGAGGGTTTTGATTTCGCCGGTTGCACCAGACTTGCCCCCCTGGTTTGACGAAAAAAATCATGAAAGACCACACCTCCCATTTTTTTGCAAAACAATTTGAGATTTTAAAAGTTATAAACTAAAACAGAATAATAATAGTACATATCACTTAACTACATATCACTTAACTATTTCTCCAGAATGTGGCAACTTGTTATTGGGTGCTGTTAGTTGCCCGAGAAGCAATAAAAATAAATAAAATAAAGGTAGAATCAGAGAGCTGCATACTTTTGATCTGATATATTATTGGATTTTTATTGCTAAATTCATCAAATAATACATTGGAAGCACTGAGGAAACATTCTTTCACAATCTCTGCGTCAGTAAATGGTTTCATATATTTACCAAGTATGTAAAATTTTCATGTCTTATTAAATAGCCACGAGGAAAAGTATCATTAAAGGTTTTGTGCATCGTGGTATAATGACGAAGAATGTTATATTTTTTAATATAATACTCTCACGACAGATCAAGCATGTGGTCAATCATGTTTATTTGCAACAGCAAAATATTCTACTTTCCATATGCCTTGAAACACTCTTCTTTTCGTTGGACATTTTCGATTGCATTTCGAAGACACTCTCGCCATTATGGGTAGTTAAATCATAACAAAACAATATTTTATAAGACAGCAAAAAATGCTATTGTATCCGTGTTCCGCGTAATGTTTACTTGAAATAAAGCCACAACTCTGTCACGCATTCAACTTTGGAGCTGCCAAAGATTTATGTGTTGCCACGAGTAAAATAATTTGAGCGCATACGTCTGTCAAATGTTTGTTTTTTGGGAAAAATCTAGTGTGTGCAATAGCAACACTCTTATACCAGATTTGATGTTGACACGACAAGGACAATCCTCTTCGAGGGTCAGTATCTGTACGTCAAAGTCGAAATAAAAAAGATTTTGTAAATTGTCGCACAAAAAAGCTAGGGGCAGGCCGCATGCAGCCCGCGGGCCGCAGGTTGAGTATGGTTGGTTGACAATTCTGGTGAACACATTCTTGTTTGTAATGACTAATATTCATTCAAATTTTAATTACTCTTCAGAATTAAACAGTAATGCTTTTATATCTGGATTAAAATAAAATAATATGGTTACTTAATTTTATTATATTGTACGAATGTGTCATTATTTCCAATTTGAAATGTAGATCTTAGGATGAATTTATGACCTCTATATGTATAATGGTGCTAAGTTTGTTTAGTACATATATTCAAAATAATTATTTGATCTCTAGTACCAGTCTATGCATTTATATTTGTATCATTAACTTTGAGGAATATCTTTCAAATGCTATTTTGAAATTAAAACCATGATATAAATAAACATAAAAGTGGTCTTTATATTACAAAAAAAAGCATAAAGTTAAATCTTTTTATAACCATGATAGATTTGTTGTTACCTATTAAGAAATGTTTCAATGAGGTGATACATCTAATTACATGAAGGTATGAAACTATTTAATTAATTACAATTAAATGAAATTTTAAATTGGATGTACATTTTGAACAAACATGTGTTTATGTTAATTTTTAACTGTTAATGAACAATAATGTTTTTTTACATAATAATCATTGGAGAAGGAATAATATTTTAAACTGTATTTTAAGTTTATTTTTTTATAGACTGAATTGTTTTATATCTTTTTGTATTTATTGTGAATGGTGACTGGTGATGATAGATTAATATAACATTTTAACCTATTTTGATTTGAATAAAAATAATGTTATTTTGATTGCAGCCAATTATTATTTTATCCCTAAATCATAACTATATACAGTGATGTATGAAAGTTAAAAAATAATAACACAGTACTTAAGTGCAGCTATCGCAATGTTCAGGTATGAATTTAATTCAAATCTTGCTCAGCAGTGCTCGCGTCGGCCACACTGAGTTGACAAAATGCACGAAATTTTTTAGAAAATAAAAATATATCGGGTCTGGAGGTGGAGGAAAAAAATGACAGAAAAAGAGCCAATGAAAGACTGTTGCATAAGATTCAAACAATACATACGAACTTTGTACGTTGATCTTTCAAGTTCAAAACTATTGGTTGTCCTTAGTGGAATTTTTTATTCCTCTAGCACTGGGATGGAAACAGATCATACATGGATGGTCGTCTGAGATGCTGAAGTTCTATCTAAACTCAATACAGGGTACACTCCCAGACCCGAGTAACTTAAAACGATGGAAGGTAGGCAGTGATAACAATTGCTGCCTCTGTGGGACATCTGCATGCACGCCTAGACATATCTTGGTCCCCTGTAGGGTAGCACTACAGGAGGGAAGGTTCTCATACATATACAATAAGGTGCTTGAAATTGTGAGAGGCTTCCTGCCCGGTGGCAAGAGCAGTTAAAGGATTAACCACATGGAAACGGTCAGTTGCAACATTTGTAAAACTGGGACAAGAAGTCAGATCTACAACAAAGAAATTAGTACCAATAATTAGGAAGTCAGATGATTAGAATATCCGAGAGCAAAGATATATACCCTTCCAAACGAGATCTGCATCTCATCTCTTAAGCCTGACTTGCCCATGTATTTAAATGAATCAGTGGTTCTACATCTAGCTGCAATGAAAGAGTTGCAGTGTTTAGGTTTTCGTATGGAAGCTACAGATATTCCATCTTTATTTCAGTCTTAAGGATACCATTCATGTCTTGTTTTGTTAGTAATTCATTACCACTATGAACAGCAGTAGACTGAGGACAAAACTGCTGTCTATATTGCATCTATAGTAGACTTACCTAATACCATATTGATCGTCATGATCTTATTATTTTTCTTCATCGAATATTTTTATTATTGCATATGCGCAAACATTGGATTTTTTTCCCTGTCGGGAGTCAAAGATATTTTTTAACAGATTTTTAATTATCTCAATAGAGACGAAGTTGGAATATTTATTGTAGGAATTGTAGCTTTCATTATTTACAAAAAACCAATTCTCTCAATAGATGGCGTTCCAACAAAATAAATAAAAATAATAAGATTGTTGTTCATAATTTCACCCATAGATGGCTGTAGTAAAAATTCCTTATTTTCAAGCGAAAAGAATTTCAGTATTACAATATATAGAACTTTCAAAATAGAATTGATAGGGATCTCATTAAAAGGCATAATTGGTGAACGTTGCGCAAGCGCATAAAGTGATCACGTAAACCAGCCGATGACAGGTCGTAAGCCCTGTAGGTGCCTTGATTTCCCGGTTCTCCTACAATAAATATTCCAACTTCGTCTCTATTGAGATAATTAAAAATCTGTTAAAAAATATTTTTCTTCATATTTTCATGGTGTGGGACATTAGCTTTATTCCTCTACAATTATCAAACATCCTGAAATCTCCTTTATTTTTATAGAATGTAAGAAGATAGCTTCTCCTTAAAGTTTCTGGCATAGGTTATCCTGCCAGGATTTTAATATAGAGATAAAAATCCTGCCCGGGTTTTTTACAATCCAGGGACCCGAGAATAAAAACAAATGTTTTCATAAACATGTACTTTTTTTAATAATTTAAAACAAAAACTCAAACAAAAATCTATGTAACCGTTTACTAATTACTTGGAAATATAGGCCTTTTAGTATGTTAACGCCTTATCAGAAAGTTGACTTATAATTTTGGTAGCAACATTACCTGCCACTGAGAAAACTCTTTCACTCTCTGTGTAAGTTAGTTTTATAGATAATAAAACTTTGTAGAGCAACTCCAAATTAGGAGTTCAGTTTCCAGAGGACTCAAATAATTAAAAATTCTTGATCAATTTTAACAAATTTGTTTTTTTCCCGATGGTTGGGAATTCCCAACTATAAATTCTCAGGATCGGGATCGATGATTTTACCGGGTTACCCAGGAAAGAAACCCCTATTATTTAACTTAATATATCAAATATTTCACTTCTATTTGGAGCGCTTCCGTTAATTATACTGTAATATTAAAAAAAGAAAAATATGAATATAATTTTGAGAATTAATATTTCACATCACAAATAAAAAGTTTCAATGTTTTTCTTGATTGATATCTCATTTGAAAGTGTGACGATTGTCTGTCAAATAATAAGTAATATAAAAAATTAATAAAACCTACGTCAAATTGAAAACGCTGTTCGTTATTGCCAAGCGCTAATTTTTTTGTATGAGATTTGACTTTTGTTGTAGAAATACTTTCAACAGTAAAAATGAAAAATTGTTCCGGCTATTCCACTTAGTCCAATTTAATATTCTATAACACTGAATGTTCCTATTAAGGAACGTTCTCACTCAATGTATGTCATGCATTAGTTCAATTCCCTATTCTATAGCCACATTTTGTCTAATCAACTGTCAAAACGTTCCTAATTTTAGTTCACACCTAATTGAAAGTGTACTAGTTAGTTTCACAGCAGTTCAGGATATTTTAGTTAAGTTGAAAACATCAGTTGTGTACGGAAAAAAAATAAAATGGATTAATTTACACGTGTTGCGTTATGTTGAAAATAAAAACCAAAGAATATAAGTGCACATCAATTTCAATGTTAGGTTAGGTGAAATGACATAAATAAAAATGGTGGAACAGTGTGCAGTTCTCATAGGTAGTCTGCGCCATAGAAAATTTGAGTTTAAATTATTATCTACGGTGCACTAAATTTGTAGATTTTAGTTTTAGGAACAACATCAGTCAAAAGTTACTGAATATTATGTACCTACTTACTATTATTATACTATTCGATATGCGGACGACATTGCACTGCTCGCTGATACAGAAGACGAACTAAATGAGGCCCTACAAAACATGCAAGACATCTTATCATCTCAGTACAATATGTCAATTAACAAAGAGAAGACAAAATGTGTGGCTGTAGGAAGAGAGCAAACGCTTATAAATATAACTCTCAACAATACAACCATAAATCAAATAAAGGAATTCGTCTACCTGGGCAGCCGTATATCGCAAGATGGGCGTTCAATGCAGAAATTGTCAGCAGGATTCTACAGGCTAAGATAGCATATAATAAAAAATCTAAAATTATCGAATCCACCAATATCCACCTAAGAATAAGGAAAAACCTCATTAAGACCTTTGTCTGGAGTGTCTTACTATATGGCTGTGAGACATGGACCGTAGGCCAGAGGAAATAAGAACGCCTGTCTGCATTCGAGATGTGGTGCTACAGACGCATGTTGAAGATCCACTGGTCGGACCACATCCAAAATTGTGAGGTGCTGAGCAGAGCCGGGGAAACAAGGCAACTCCTCAGAAGAATCGCTCAACGACGATCCAACTGGATTGGCCATAACATGAGGCACCCGGGTCTGCTCATAACCATCGTGGAGGGAATGGTAGAGGGCAGCAACTATAGAGGCCGACCAAGAAAGAGCTACATGGACCAGGTGATCGACGACATGTGCTGTAGTAGCTACGTGGAGATGAAGAGGCTGACAAGAGGACAGGGCGGAGTGGAGAAGAAGAGAGGCAGCCATAGCTGTTGCAAACCAATCCCAGGGTTGAAACTGATAAGAAGACTTACTATTTTAATGTTTTTTAACACAAGTGTAACATTTTACAAAGTGTTTATTTTTCTTAGTTAATCAAAAAAGGTAAGTATTAATTAAAACATTCATTCATTGCAAGCTTGAAAAAAACTTTTATTACCTTAAAGTAAAAATACATTTTTTTATTTTTGTAACATAGAATGATGGAAAAAAATAATCATGACAATGATAATATTAAACTTAAGTTCAGGTAAAATATAAAAAAATAAGTAACTAAAGATTCATTTAAAAAAACTTATTCATTCACAAGAAGTAATTAATAATTGAAATAAGCTATAATTGCAAAAATATCTAAAAATATAAAAAAACCTGATAAAATAAATCAGAACATTTGAAAACATATTCATTTGCAACGGATGGACTACTAAATTGAATTTTTATAAGTAGAGTATATGTATTGAATAAATGAATTATTGCTAATATTTATTGTTATTAAATTTGGTACATACCTACACTATTGCGTTTTTTGGATTATGTAAAATAAATTATGGATGATATACTAAATGTTTAGACTATAATTTAGGTTTATATTATGATAATAAATGCACAAAATAAAATTATCTTATATGCTGATTATATAAGATTTTTTTGATATAAAGAAATAATTATACTAAGTTTTATGATTCAAAAAATGACAAAGATTTGAAATTTTCACCCTAAATTGTTATTAGGGGGTGCACAGTTTTTGTATTATCAATAAAAATATATTATGGAATTTAACGTATTGTATTAAAGTAGCAAATTTGAAAGTCGAGGGAAGCCTCTACATAGTTACTTTTAATTGACATTGATTTATTCCCATTGCATACAAATACAATTGAAAGAGAATTCGTTTATATAAAAGGTCAAGAATAAAATCGCATCTTGATAGTAACTACTATTATATTTTATTCTTTTTATAACACGTCACAGATAGAAAATGAATTTATTTCTCGTTATCTGATAACTTTGTAGAAAAAATATCAGATAACGAGAACCGATTATCAGATGATACTGTTAATAGCCTTCGTATTTGTAAAAGCTCATTTCATTAGAAATAGATTTGCCTAGCGTAGCAATTTTATTTAAGATTTCAATTTTTAATTTATTTATAATATCCCATGTTTATAAGATATATTAGGAAAGTCTACTTTTGTAAAGATTCTTGCCTTTGTTTTTGTGTTCTGTGTAGTCAAAATAGCCATAAAAATGTGCTCTGTTAGTCAAAGTATAACAGAACATAGAAATTTTTATTTAACATATCTTTGAAATAGAAAAACATTGTTTATAAATTATTTATTAACATTTTTACAGTAAAAATGATGTAGTAACCTACAACACTATAAAGGGTAGGTACTTAAATATAATTGAGCATGATTAAAACGTAAACTTTTGAAAATCTTGATAGTTCAATAATGATATTATACATTTTGAATCCTAAAATACATAAATTAATTTGTATAATTTAAAATAATGATGCATAATATTAAAAAATATTTTAAGAATCACGTGTAAATTATATTATGGATAAATGTTTTGGTATCCATTTATACAAAAGATAAGACACTTGCTGGAGATGACTAACATACAATTCTATTTATATGGAATAAACATATTATTTTACTTTATATGTTATGGTTTACGTTTTATTTTATTAAGTATTTCAGTTAAATTTGCACTTTGAGAAATCCATTTCTGGATGCTGTTCCATGAATCTGTAAAGAAAACCAAAAAATTAATGTAAGTATGAAATAGAAAGTGCAATAGGTACTATTTACATCATGGGGGTATAATTTACATAGATTGTAGATTTATACTCAAACAGTTTCTGTACACACATTGTCTGCAATAAAACATAATACAGGTCAAGTCTCTGAATAACGAATACCAAAGTAATAAAATTTTCAGTATAACGTAAGTATATGTAAAATGTACTGAACCAAAATTAATTTTAAAGTATGGTGGTAGCAAAGCTATCTCAACTCTGTATGAAATTATCAACAAAATTTGGGAATCTGAAGAAATTCTGAAAGATTGGGAAACTGGTTTGATCTGTCCATTATATAAAAAGGGAGAAGCATTGAATTGTACCAACTATAGAGGCATCACGCTTTTAAGCACGGCATATAAGGTCTTCGCAGGAGTTCTGTATATGCGACTCCTACCGTTCGTGGAAGATGTCATTGGGCAATATCAGAGTGGATTTCGGGCGGGCAGATCAACTATTGACCAAATTTTCACCCTTCGACAGATATTGGAAAAATGTCGAGACTCATCATCTATTCGTGGATTTCAAGGCTGCCTATGATAGTGTAAACAGAGGAAAATTGTACGAAGGAATTTTGGATATGGGTATACCACCAAAGCTCATACGCCTGGTTCGAGCAACAATGTCTAGCACCTACTGCCGCATAAAAATACAGTCAAGCACATCAGAACAATTTCGGACATACAATGGATTACGCCAGGGCAACCATGTTATTGGTGTTCGAAAGGAAGATATTAAGGAAAATCTTTGGCCCAAATAATGATGGAGGGGTCTGGAGAACACAGTATAATCATGAGCTGGAGGCAATGTACAAAGAAACGAATGTAGTCCAATTTATTAAAATTCAGCCCCTACGTTGGCTTGGACATGTTTGCCGGATGGATGATGACCGTATTCCTAAAAAAGTATTGGACACTTGTCCCGAAGGCAGAAGAAGTAGAGGCAGACCTAGGTTGAGATGGCTGGACGATGTGCTACCTGATAAATTGGAGAAGACTGGCGGTTGACAGGGAGGGATGGAGACAATTTCTGGAGGAGGCCAGGGTCCGTAGCTGACTGTAGTGCCAATGATGATGATGACTGAACCAAAATTCACTGTAGCGAAGCCAATCTTAGAATAACGATTTTTTTCTAGAATGTTTCAATTATATGCGAATTTATTTGGTTTTTGACACTAGGCGGTGCAGAGCGTATCTTTAAGATATTGCCTTGGTAACATATTTTTTACAAGTGCTAGTTTTTGTTTTTATGAGTACGCATCTTTACCCATCTTTGGAGTTTCTAAAACTTTTTTTTACTGTGTGCAAATGGACAAAAAACGACGTCAAGAAAAAAAAATAAGATTGTCAAAACCATGAAGATATGATACTAGTCAAAACACATGGCATCATCATCATCATTGGCGCTATAGCCCTGTGTGGGCCCTGGCGTCCTGCAGAATCCTTCTCCAGCCGTCCCTGTCCTCCACCGCTCTCCTCCAGTTTGCGATTCCTATCGCCCTTATGTCGTCTTCTGTATTGTCTAGCCATCTTAGCTTGGGTCTGCCTCTACTTCTTCTGCCCTCTGGATTGGTATTAAGAACCTTTTTGGGGATACCATCATCATTCATCCGGCTGACATGTCCCAACCACTGCAGTCTACGTACTTTCATGACTTGTACAATGTTGAGTTCGTCATATAATGCCTGTAATTCATCATGATTATAATTCATGTTAACACATGGCATAGCACCATCCAAATACATAAAAAAATGAAATTAAATAGGAAAGCAAATTAAAGAACGCGCAATGGGACCACAAAGGAATAATATGGGGTGTTTTGAATAATAATGTGGACAAGGCTACATTCTCCTGGCTTCAAGATCTAAGGTCAAGAAATCTTCTGGATATCTTCTTTTTGTTATCTTTTGTTAATATCTTCCACTATTTTTTTATGTTGTGATAGTTTTTATTGTATCTTTTCATTTTAATATAGATTCATTTTTAGATTTTCATTTTCTTATAAATATGTATGCCAACTTTTAATGCAGGATGTGGCCACTTGTAATTGGCTGACCAGTTTTGTAATAGCTGGCCCTTATTCGATGTAACAACGATGTATAATAACTTGTTAACTGTAAGCAGTGGCGGCTGGTGACCTTAAATCTTAGAAGAGCTCAAAATTATAATTATACCTAGATGAGAAATTAACTTACTGCAGGAATCAGAAAGCAGATATGTGACACAATATTATTTTTGTATATAAAAATTATCAGTGTTTTCCGTAGTTCTTTTTGTTTATCGGAAATTAAAACGTGAACCTGATCATTTATGCTGTATTTGGTTGGGTTTTAAATAACGCTTGTAATAAAATGCATCGATAAATTATAAAATTATTTGTGACAACTAATGAATTTTGATCACACAAAATTTAAAAAAAAACTTCTGGTAACGTCCGCAAGACTGCTTCCTGATTTTACACATTTTATATCATTTTTGTTTGCAATCATCTCAGCAATCATTGCATCTCAGACCTACCATCATTTATTGAGAGCTCGGTGCAACTGTTTGCTTTGGAAACCCTCTTACAGACGCTGCTCAGATACAAAGGGATCTAGATGCTGTACTGACTTGGACCAAAGAGTGGTTGCTCCATCTTAATGCTGATAAATGCACAGTGCTACATTTGGGCAATACGAACCCGAAGATTGTATACACCCTAGATGGCATCCAACTTAAACCGGTCCAAGAGCAGAAGGATTTGGGTGTTATTATATCTCATAATTTAAAATGGGAGTCACACTTAATAGCAATGACCAAGAAAGCTAACAGTGTCATGTATCTCATTAAGAGAGCTTTCAGTTGTCTTCCACCTGCTCTACTTGTTAAATTATACAAGACGTATCTGAGACCAATTATTGAGTATGGGTTTCAGATTTGGAATCCATATTTCGAGAAGGATATTCAGTTGGTGGAGAGAGTGCAGAGAAAATTTACGAAATCGGCTGCAGGTTTGAGTAATCTGTCCTATGAGGAAAGACTGGATGCCCTGAATTTGACAACCTTGGCTGACAGAAGGAGGAGAGGAGACCTGATAGAGACATACAAAATTCTGAATGATTACTATGACTGCCCGGTGCTTCATACTATGTTTCATCTGAACAGGAATACACATCTGAGAGGACATACTCTAAAATTAGACATACTCTGAGTAATAGAGTTGTGAATGATTGGAATGGACTTCCGCAGTGTCTGGTTGTTGCCGATAGTGTAAATGGTTTTAAAAATGGACTTGACAAAGTGTTGTGAAATTGTCATTGTCTGGGTACAGCTGCCTGCCCAGGAACAAATAATAATAATAATAATATTATGGTATCAATCAATTAAACAAAAATACTTATATATTTCGGATGATTTAAAGTTTAAACTATGTAATATAAATTAATGATAGCCTCAAGAAATTGCAACTCGACCATCGCAATGTACAGCAAAATACGAATGAATGAAAATATACTACATATAATCCTTCGCGGGCACTGCCCCGTTTTGCACTAAATCGGCATACATTCAGCGTGTACGGCGAGCTGCAGCGCGGCAGCGGACGGTCGCGTGAATTGTATGGGTTCTTCGGGCACAAGTCGACTGTGCCCGAGGAATGAAATATTTCATAGAATCTTGCTTGTTTTACAAAGCAGGTAGGTTTAAATACTTTCGCTAAATATACTACAGCCGTAAGACGGCAAATATTAATTAAAAAAATAATATATTCTCAAGATTTAATGACATACACATTTTGGATTTTTTTGTTTGGGAGGGCTGAGCCCGAGAGCCCTTTAGGAAGAGCCGCCACTGACTGTAAGTAGTCCTTTGAATAAAAATAAATAAATAAACATCTTCAAATATTTCTTTTAAATATGAAATTTATTTCTAATGAAACAAATAAATACAGTAACATTCTATGTTTCATTTGTTTACTGTCCTTGAAATCACATGATCATTTGCCTGATATCCGCGTGCTACTGTTTGTGTTAAGTAATGTATACTATAATATAGTACCTAATACTGTAAATCACATGATCATTTGCCTGATATCCGCGTGCTACTGTTTGTGTTAAGTAATGTATACTATAATATAGTACCTAATACTGTAAATCACATGATCATTTGCCTGATATCCGCGTGCTACTGTTTGTGTTAAGTAATGTATACTATAATATAGTACCTAATACTGTAAATCACATGATCATTTGCCTGATATCCGCGTGCTACTGTTTGTGTTAAGTAATGTATACTATAATATAGTACCTAATACTGTAAATCACATGATCATTTGCCTGATATCCGCGTGCTACTGTTTGTGTTAAGTAATGTATACTATAATATAGTACCTAATACTGTAAATCACATGATCATTTGCCTGATATCCGCGTGCTACTGTTTGTGTTAAGTAATGTATACTATAATATAGTACCTAATACTGTAAATCACATGATCATTTGCCTGATATCCGCGTGCTACTGTTTGTGTTAAGTAATGTATACTATAATATAGTACCTAATATTGTAAAACAAAATAAAAAACTAGCATTTACTAGTGTAAGTGAATTTTCAGTATAACTCAAACATTTTCTGTGGTGTCGTGAACTTCGTTATACTGAGATTTGACCTGTAGGTATATATTTTCATTGTCAATAAATTATAGCAAAGAATGTGTTTTGAATAAATTTGAAATATAAAAATCAGGGCAGACAAGAAATTCATTTGGTCTTGTTCTAATTATAATATTATTTATATTTTGTAGTATGGTTCAATTAATGACAGACCTTTTTAAATGAAATAAAAAATTAAAATAATATTTTACAGTACCTATAATTAAATTGAATGCTTATCTGTCCCAGGAGATTAGTTATTTGCGCACGAAAAGATTGCAAAGAAATACTAAATTTCAATCATAACTCACTTTTTAAGAACATCTTGTTTTTTTTGTTCATCACTGGTCGGCAGTCCCATTTCTTTTTGTCTTTGGTCATACATCATTTTCTCTACCAGCCCCCTAGTTTCACCATCTAAATCGTCAAGTTTGGAAGGTTCTGTAAAAACACAAAATATATAGTTCAAATTCAAGAAGCGCAAAAATAAACAAAAGAAATTATATAAATTTTGGTACATGTCATTATGAGAAACTGTTTCATAAATGTGGCAGTACATTTTATTACAGAAACTTTAAATACAGGAAATTGTAAGGTGGCTTATTACAGTAGGTATATGAAATAAGTTGAAATGTGAAGCATTTAGTTTATTGGATTAGCAATCAAATAGAAATGAGAAATCACAAACATTCTAGGGAATGTATATTATGTATTATTCAAAAGACATTTAAAAAAAGTAAAAACGAAAACTTCAAATTAAATTAACAATAAATTTACCTGGGTTAATTTTTTTGGTAGAAATTTCTGGATCTGTTGTCACTAGTTGACTCCACCAGTTCATTTTATTAACCTATGAATAAAAAGGCAAACGTAAAATTAAAAAATTAAAATTACTAAATAAATATTATATCAACAAAGTACAAAACATGTACAAATGTATGGTTATTTTATTTTAATTACATCAATGTGATAGGCATATAACCTTCAGGTAATTATTCACTGCCACCAACATACAACAAATTATTAATTAATCATTCTTCTAATGAGTGTCTGCCTCTGAACAATGAACTACAACAACCCACCACTCATGAACATAAGTTTCAATAAAACTGTCAAAGCTGTTGAGTCAAGCAAGATTATTATTTTAAGATTGACACAGAATTGTCAATATCTGTCAACTGAAGTTTATTTTATTCCAACTGCCATTCTTATCATCATCTTCATGTATGAGAATGCCTGAAGGAACTATTGTTACATAACTATGCCATAATTAAACAAGAGAAAACTGAATTTAAGTATACACTCGTATACTATATACATAAATACATTGTGTATTCTACATAAATAAAAAAAATTTAAATTTCAAAACCATAAAAAAGGTTTTGTACATTGTGCCAGTAATGGTCTGTCATTAACCTCTAAGTGAGTATGGCCATACCCGTACGGCAGGAAATGTCATTGTAAATCGAAGTATGGCCTTACCGGTACAGCTAGAGAAGTGAAGTGAAGATTTTTTTACTAGAGTACGAAAATTTTTGACATCGCAACCAATAGTTGAAGACACCTGAAATACTCATACGATTTTTCAATATAAACTTTGAAAAATGGAACGTTTTAATTTTTTTTTCCCGATTATTGTGTTAGGAGTCGTCAAATGCAATACTTTTTATTTTAAATTTTTATATTTAAAATAATTGACTCCTATTGGTATGTAAATCATACCAAAACTCACAATCATAGAGGTTAAATATTAAATTGCAAAACATGAGAAGAAATCACATGTATTTTTATTATTAATTTTTATTAACATATTAGGTATATATTTTTTAAATAGGTTGGGTTGATTCATAACTATTGAGGCTCCAATAACAATTTAAAGAATGAATTGAGTTGAAACATAATGAAAAAGACATTATTGAAGCACAATAATACAAGTGCACAAAAATATATTCATTAGTGTTCGACTGAATATTCGGCCACATAAAGCACCTTCAGTTTTTGCCAAAATAAGCCGAAGTTTTGGTCGAAGTTAAACCTTTCTATAGGCTGGTAAAAATAGTTAAAACTGAATAGCTTGTAAGAGTGCGCGCGAATTTGGCTAAATTTAATAGTTCAAACAGTTAAACTTGGGTCAGTTTGCTGTGCCAAATAATTATTTTATTACTACTACTGTATAGAAAACAAATAATTCCTACACAGTTTGTATCCATATTTTGATTTTTAAATAATATTATTATAAATTTAATTTTGTAAAGTTAAACCTTCGGCTTCGGTCAAAATCTGACCCTCGGTCGAACACTCATAATATAAAATTACATAAATAATAGGAAAGAAAATATTTTATTTAATTCAATTAAATAAAAAACAATGGTACCAAAACAATGGAGAGAAAACTGAAAACTTCACAAATAACATACTCTTAAGAGAAGAAGAATAAAATATGGTTATAAATAAATACCTTTTCGAGATTAATTAAGAGATTTTGTCCATCCTGTATAACCCATGTGGACTCATCTACCTTGATGTCAGCACAAAGAGGTGCATCAATAATAGGTGGTTGATTGCGAATTCCGGCTTTAAGGTGGTGCTTAGTTATTACAATACAGATGTCACGAGGTCGCAGAGTAACCTTTAGGGGTATACGAACCTGAAATAAGGACATGATTGAATATTATTTATTAAAAATGAGTAAAAAAAGTAGTAACGTGACATTAAAAAATGACAAAGTAAGAATATTTATTTAATATATATACCTATCACATAGGAATTCCTGTTAAAATATGGCCAATATTTGAGTAGGTACATACAATTAATACAATATGAGTACCTTAACTAGTATTACTACAATAATGAAAAATATATCAAAGAAAAAAAAGATATTAATACACAAAACAAAGAATCCATCCATTCTACACTCAAAATTCTATCTTGAAGACATAATTAAAAACCATGTCTCCACCGGGAATAGAACCCAGGATCGAGCTCAGGAGTCAAATATCTGAGCAAACTGAGCCACAAAAGCCGAAAAAAATTAAAAAGCTGAATTAATTAAATTTTTACAAAAATCGTTAAAAAACATTTGAAATGTAAGCTATAATGTATGAACTTTTTATAGAAAATTAAATTAATGAGTTGGGGTGTTGCAGCTTTTTTCAATATTAAAAAAAAATGGAAATGTAGGCAATTTAAATTTAACATAAATTTGTCATAAAAAAATATTTTCTTAATTGAAGAATTTTGAGAAACCCTGGAACTTTTTTATAAAAATAAATTCAGAGTATACAAGTTTTGTATGCCTATAAATTTCTATATTTTCTGAAATTTTGGGCTCTGTAAATTGAGTGGTTCAAAAGTTATAAGGGCCATACACAGACACAATAAATGTTCTACTTTGAATTCAAGTACATCCATATACATAACGAAGAAAGACTGAAATTTTTTTCTGACTTCAAAGTCTACTACTGCATACAACTAAGATTAATACTGTCGATTCATTTAAGAGAAATAAATTTTCTTGAATGAATGTATGAATATACAGATGGATTATAAGTACTATAGCTTCTACATAGATATTGGTGCAGAACAATTACTTCATTTGTAGCCTGTCAACAAATCGCTTGCTGAGGACAGAGTATTCTATGTCCATTTAAAAAAAAAATTAAGACATTAAATTGTTTTTTAAATTGTTTCTATACAAAATCGAATACTTGAAGTTCGAAAATTTGATTCCTCTCATATCAATGTCCAATGTCAATTTCCAGTGTCAGTGTTAAGATGAATAAATGTATATATTTTTTTAATTTTTATTCTCATTTTTCTATTACATACTTTATGGACATATTATGTAGAATACTCTAATCCTGAGCAAGCGAATTTTGTGTTAAAGTTTTGTATTATATTCAATTGATTAATGAAACTGGTTCGGTGGTTTTGGAATCAATAACACTTCTCATTGATAGAAAAAAATGTTTACTCACAATACCAATAGATGGCAGAACTGTGCGTACAATTAATTTAACTCTTGATTTAAAAAATTATATTGAATGTATATGATTACCTAATAAAAAAAATGTTACTTATTTTATTTCAATATGGTGCAATTTATTTATATATTTACTTTTAATTTATTTATATATTTATTTATATATTCAACTAACAGGTACTATATCAAATACTAATTTAGCACACCCAATAACAAGTTGTTACATTCTGAAGACTTAGGATAATAATGTCTCACAGATTCGGACTGAAAACACCAGTAAAACACTGTGTCTCCCTTGGATCAGCAGTTAGATACCTACTTAACTAACTGACCCACGAAGGCCGGCAATCATGGCATCTAGATTTGTATTTAATAATTTATAATTTCATACAATAAAATTGGGTTATGGCAAGCACCATGCTATTGTATCTAGTTTAGGTTATACTAGCATTTAGTGAACATATTTAAACTTGATTTTTCAGCACAGATAATTTTTTCTGATTTATAAATCAGTAAAAATATGAATGAAAAAAAAAATGATACATCAAAACATAATGTGTTTGATAAAAAAAAAAAAAACAATGCGAGAACTGTTGGAGCAAGTGCATCATGTTATAAAGTATTTTTTAGTCTGAAAAGTCTCCAAATAAAGGCATTGAAAAAAGAGAAATGACAGGATATAAAATAGCGAATGGTTAATTAAGATCAGTAATGACTGATCCAAATATTTGAGGCCAACAAAGCTACTGTTCACAATGTAGTGAGTTTTCCAACCTTAGTATGCTCATAAGACATGTACATGGCAGTAGAATCGTTAAAATAAAATAAAAAAATCTCTTAGAGGGATGTGTACAAAAAAAAACATGTGACATACATAAAAGGCTGAAAGAAGCAAAGTGAGAAAAAGGAATCCAATATGACTACAATAAATTGCCAGAACAACTAAACACTATGAACGAAAAGGCATTCCAAGGCCGACCGCCGTGGCACAGTTGATAAGCCGTTTGGCTTCTGTGTGGGCATCCTGGGTTCAGTAGGGTAGACTGGGTACGGTTGTGCCAGGTTACGGTTGTGACAGTCGTCATATTAGCGAAACTATAAGGAATACCGGGATAAGTGCAATGGGCGAATGTGTATCACAGAATTGCGTTAGCCATCGCGCGACATTTTCGCTGGCAGAGACCCACATTACTTTTTAACAGTCAAAAGTAAGTATTTTTATTCGATTTCTTTTAATAATTGTTGTTATATGTGTACAGATAGAGTTATGAGTGTTTTTCTTTGTTATAAGTTAAACATTAATAGTTTAATAGCAGTGATTACTTTGTGCGTAGATTATTTTTTTACTGTCATGGCAATTGTTTTATTGTAATATAGTTTGTTGGGTACGGTTGTGACATATTTTCTGGGTACGGTTGTGACACTATTAAAATTTGTGCTTTTTTGCTTTTAGATGCCCAGAAAACGCTCGAGGAAGACCGAAAGAGGGCATTGTGACATAAAGAAATATAAAGAAGCTTATAAAGAAGTGAAGCGTGGGACTTCTCGTGTTGGCGAAAAATGGATCAAATGCCAAGGGTGAGCTCTGGTTAATGCGCAGGTGGTAGTGGCCAATACATTTGTCATAACTGTGATGAATCTGACTAGATCTCAGCAACTTACTTTTATTTTTAGAATTAAGAGTCAACTTGCATAAATGTTTATTTTTTCTTATTAAAGTAATGTATAATTAGAAATTTTTAGTCAACTTTTTTGACTTATTGTAATATAAAGACTGTTATAATAACCATACCTAGATGCTACAGTGCCTTATTAGTTATAAGCAATATGAAGTGTTTCTAGATTTTATTTCTTTTGTTAAATAAACGATTATTACATTATTATGTGAAATGTTACTTTCAATAAAAACGTTTTCCAGCATTTTAGTATATTTTTGAACTTGTCACTACCGACCCCAAGCACTGTCACAACCGCCCCTGGGGTGTGGTCGGTTGTGACATTTTTTCTAATATCCTCCTATAAGTTAACCATTATACTTTGGGCCAATATTTTAGCTTTTATGCGTAGACAAATGTACACTTAACTATAAAAAACAAATTTATTCTAGTTAATTAGCACAATAACAAAATTATGGACGATTAATAAAAAATTGTCACAACCGTACCCAGTCTACCCTACCCAGCAAAGGAAAAATTTATTTCAATTAGTTTCTCATGTAAATATTGTTTTTCTGGGCTGGAAACACTGGTTAGTTATAAGAAATTGCCATATGGCCATAATAAGAAATTTAAGGCGACAACTAAGGTAAATGAATGAAAAATAATGTGCTGACAAAAATTGTGTAGTTGGATTCTCTTTACCTATCGGAAAAACGAAACAGAGTATGTACCTGTGGTTTTATATTTTCGAAATTGTATCTCGTACATATATATAATGCTCTACAGTACCATGATCGTTTTCTATTGATGTTTTGGTAGGAAAATGGTGTAAATGATAAACAATAATGGACCCAATACTGTACCCTGTGGAACCCCAAATTCACTGACCAATGGGTTGGTAAGTAGCCTCGCTTTTTTACAAAAATAACACCCCTTTTCCAAAAAATAAAGCGAATAATAAAACCGCTTTCCTACAAAAATTGCACATCTTTTCAAAAAAAATAACGCAAATAAATCAAGTCTCTACTAATGACTAATAGAGGTTTTATTATTTTTTTTATTAAAAACCCATCTAGAGACCTTCTCACGTCGACTCAATAGTAGTCCATTGTGATAATTTGTGACTAATAGAGGTACAAAATGTACTAAAAATATAGACAGAATAATATTTGGATGCAATAATAAAGAATTGATATTTATTATTACGTTATGTACATACTTGCATGCTTCATATAAAATGAGACATGAAGAATCCGCATGAATATCTTTACGATAATTATTATACTTACAGAAGTGTTTAACAAAAAATGGCTAAGGAATTAGAAGAAAAAATAGTTCATCGAAAAAAAAATGTATCGATAACGAGTTTTAGTCGAGTAGGCACACTGGATACCCTCGAGCGGGAATGAGAGCATCGCGGTCCGTTCCAAGTCGTGACACAAATATAAATCACACCATCTAGCGCTGAACATCCTGGTCTAACGTTCTACCCACGTCTAGCAAACTAGAGATCGGTAGTCTTTGTTTGTTTGGAAGATATTGACATGGAAAAAATGCATCACCTGTCCGCGGATAACGGTATTGCAAAATATATATAAAAAAAAAAGTTGACCTTGAAACACGTCCTTAATCAATGTCTAATTACCTAGAACTGAACTGAAGGATCTAACCGGTTTGCGCCGGATGTACTTAAAACCGAATAAGTTTGCGAAATTGCATTTATATTGTACACCCAGTAGTGTAGACATCTAAACTCAATTTATATTCGATAAGACCAGTTTCTACTAAGCTTTATTTCGTTTTGGACCGATTTCGTTCACCTATAGCACAAGCATTTATTTGCTAAGTTAAGGGAACGTAGGAAGATGTATATGTACTTGTTTAACAAGGGCATATTCATTAAAAAAAAAAAACAAGGTTTAGTTTCATTGTTAATATGGGGGCATATAAACATACAACACCCCATTTTGATATCAAATTTCTAAAATATGTTGAACAGTGTTTCTAAAAAAGTACATTCAACGTTTCTCTAGTTATTGCCTATAATTAACATTGAAAACTAGTGTTTTGTTTTATTTGTCGTATATAGGTAGGTACATATATTTATTAAATTTGTGTAAAAGCAAGTGTACAGAGGCGGGTTTATTCCCATATAACAATATCTTCGAACTAATTCAAACAACACGAAGTCTCAATTAAATTTAGTAGGTACCTATAATTGTATAGGTACCTATAAGTGCCTTTTCAAAAATCTTCTTTATTTAAAAAAAATATATACTTCATTTAGCAAACACGGAGAAAAGTCGCTATAAACATACCAGCAAAAACTATTGATAAAACTGACAATACTCGCAAGAAATAAAATTGGATCTGTGAAGGATGAACAACATCCGGCAAAGGTTTTGTAGTGCGAGGAGCCCTATGTACATAATTTTTTCTATGTGGCTATTCCCAGCAGTATCCGTGTCCTGGTCAGTGAACCGAATCATGCAGCGATACTCGTATTACCTACACCATGATCCAGAGCAATCTTGCCTTGTGATGTGATGTGACATCATCATCATAGCTGGCGGAAATACTCTATAATCACATACACAAGAATACATACCTACCATCACCTGTGTACGAGGATCAAACAGCCGCGAGCTGTTGGTAACGGACGGTCATTATTAATACATATCTAAATGGATACATCATCAAAAGATTTATGTACAACGTACCTACACATTCTCTGACACAAACATGTTAAATTTGAATTTTAAAGAGTAGTTTTTGAAAATCATTTTCCAGAACCCTCAAAAGATAGGTACGTTAGAAATCTAATGGGGTCCAAGCGAGTATAAGATATACAAATTTGCAAAATTTGAAAAGTATCGAATGGGTACTTTAGTTTATAATCGATAAATAAGAATAAACACGCCGTACATAGCACACAATACACAGCAAACACACAGATACATTGTGATGAAACTTTCAGATTACAATCTCAGCATGATACTAGTTGATAATCTGCAATAAAAAATAACCTTAAAAATTGCGAATTCATAACTCCAGTAGTGAGTGAGGAAGTGAGGAAAAAAATATTGTAGGTAGGTACGTGTTTCTCAGTTTTTTTTGCCAACTGTGACAGCGTGATGGTGCGGTGTACATTTCAAGCGTGATTCTTCATTTTTGAAAGAATTGGGGAAAGATGTAGAAAAATTGTTGATACATTTTCGTGTAAAAATAAAATACCTACTCTAATGTATATTATAAATAAAATATATAAAAATAAAAAAAGAATTTGGGAAAACACAAAACTTGAAATGCAATAAAAATGTAATATTAATTATCTACCTTAGATTTTCTATTAATAAGCGGTCTTCAACAAACGTTTTTTAATCACCAAAAAATACTCAATGAAAGTAAAATATAATCGTGATATAATATGATTTATTTGTGAGGTAACAGGTGCCAATGTGAAACGAATCCAAGTAAAATAATAATACAACAATAAATTATTAATCTATTTATTACATTATAAAATAAAAATGTTGCAAAGTTGAGCGCGGCGTGAGAAATCGTTATTTGAACTATGAACTAACAAACTTCCGACATTTTAAACTTGTTTCTCACTAGCCTATAATCTACACACTCGCATATTACGTAATCTGGAAAGAACTCGGAACTCGAACCATTATTTGACTTGTGTGTAATTTGCAAAATATTTGGAGGTATCCGTACGTAATTAGCAACAATTATCTAGTAGGTAATTATACCTATAATAATTATTTGTATCTACAGTTACGTAACCTAGAAAATATATATATTTAAAATGAGTAGTGTCGATAATTATAGAATTAAGAATAATTTAGAGCTGACCTGTCGTAACAACTAGACCTTAAAAAACACGCGATCATTTTTACAAATGTCGGATGAGCTGTCAAAGTTGACATTAAACGCGAAAATTTAAACATAAAATATAATAAATAGTGTTCTTAATCATCTAGTTAAAAATATGTTGACATATGTAATTTATTTGAAAAATATGATCAAATGGCTTGTCAAATACGGATACATAACAATCTTATACCTAACCTCAAATGGCTAATTTCTATTCAATTTATAAAGTCACTGTTATCATTAAAGACTAACTAAGCCTGACCGAAAATTATACGGGATGTAATAAAATACGAAAACGAAATAATAGTATAATGTGTTTGTACATCTCCATTCCCGTTAATTTTTTGCCTAGGTTTAGTTAGTTCTCAATGACAATAGCGACTCGCGTGAGCGAGTAGTTTTATAAATTGAATGGAAATTGGTTATTATTATTATTAACAGGCAGGCAGCTATTGCTGATGGGCCTGTATCATGTGTTTCTTTGTGTAATGTGCATCCAATCTGTTTTTACATTGATTGAGTGTTCCAGCTCTTACAACTTTATCCGGTAAACTGCTCCAGGCATCCACCGCCCTGTTGGTCAGGAAGTGCTTCCTTGGATTCAGGGAAATGGATGTTTTATTCAACTTTAACTGATGGCCCCTCAGTTGTGGATTGTGATTCATTGTAAAAAAAGTTATCAAAAACACTACAGTGATAATAGCCATATAAGATTTTGTATGTCTCGATCATATCCCCACGGTTCCGGCTTTCCTGCAGAGTTGGGATTTTTAAAATTTGCAGCCTTTCTGAGTATTCCAGACCACCCATTCCAATTGGCAGTTTGGTTGCTCGTCTTTGCACTTTCTCAAGCAGTGGAATGTCCTTGATAAAGTAAGGATTCCATATTTGAAACCCATAAAGGAATAATTTTATCAACACCTATGCCATTTGAAGTTAGGAAAATGTTTAATATATGTATTAGATTATTGACCCATATATTATTATTATTGACCCATATATTATTATTATTGACCCACATATTATTATTGACCCATATGTATTAGCATTTGATTACATTTTTCAAATAAACTAGAATTTTCAAAAAATTATTTACTTAATTGTATGATACATACTATTTTTAATACTACTTATTATTTGTGTTGAAATTTTTTGCGTTTAATGTAAACTTTGACAGCTCATAGGACATTGGTGAAAATGACCTGGCGTGTTTTTTAAGGTCTAGTGTCGTGAGACCCCGTTCTCTCTTGTCGTGTGTTAGGTCCGACAAAATGTCGGGTGATCTAGTGGCAATAAATTTGAAATGGAGCTGTTTACACTTATCGTTATCGCGTAAGTGTGAACAGCTCCATTTAAAATGTATTGCCACTAGATCACCCGATATTTTGTCGGACCTAACACACGACAAGTGGGAATGGGTCGTACGATGTGAATAGAAAATTAATTGTAGAATAGGTTTCTAAATATATTTCTCTCTTATCTCACGTTAATGAAATTATCAACCTCAAAACAAGCATTGTTCGAGTGAGGTCGGGGACTGTATTTTTTAAATGACAGAAAGTGTAAAGAGTAAATAAATAACAAAAAAAAAATACATATAACTAATGTAAATTTATGGACAAAGTTGTCAATCGAGTATTTAGTTAAAATGTCTCAGAAGACCTAGAAGACGATTCCAATGTAGGTGCAATTGGGGGGTTCTTACTTTATAGGTCAATGGATGATCACGTCTTTAGGTAATCATTAAACGAATGATTCAAACCCGTGACCTCAGTCATTAAAACAGTCGATATAGTAACTGCGCCATTTGTCAACACAAACGGTTTATTTCTGATGGATAATTGACAACTAGAAGCACGACGAGTGACCCTGGCTCAGAACAACTCGACACTGCTGGTAGGGCTTCGTCTTGCACGGTGTTAGGTATAGTAATCCCTGGTGTCGAGCTATCGCAGTGACCTCACGCACCGATAATAATTTATTGTGACACAATATACCCAGTCGTGGATGCTAATTTAAGACAGACACAAATTGCATTTTACATATCAATCGATCTCAAATCGAATAGCTCCTTGATCGAGATACAAATAAGCCTAGGTACTGAATAATTGGAAAACAATGCACGAATGTGCACCATGGTCACCAATCAAGTGTCCATTTACGAGTGACTAGCAAGTCCAAAAATTATAAACAAACAATATACCTATGAAACTAAAAAAAATACGATTAAACACCACGTATTGACAAAAGACAACATTTTTGTGATTGAATAACGAAAACAACATATTTATTTTGTATTTTGTTTTAATTATTACAAAAATATTATCAAAATTTCATGAACAAATTAAAACACTATATATAATAAAATCAACAAGAGATGAACTCGTGCTTTGAAGGGGCTGGCAACTATTTACATAATAGAAAAAAAACAAAATATCAATATGGAACAAAATAATCACAGATAACAAAATAACCATGTATAACTAACGCCCGCTTAAGTACAAAAATTAGTACAAAAATTCAGAATAGATAAAAAAGTATCGAAAAAAATATCGAAAAAAGCCGAAACACCCCAACTAGATAATTTAATTTGCTATAAAAAATACATACGCTGTGGTACAATTGGTAAGCCGTTTGGTTTCTGTGCGGGCGTCCTGGGTTCGATCCCCAGTAGGGGAGAAATTTATTTAAATTTATTTCTCACGCTAATATTGCTTCTCTGGGCTGGAACACTGATTAGTTGGAAGAAATTGCCATATGGCAATAAACTCGCCACTTGCACAGGGTGCAAGAAAGTGTTTATTATCATTATTTTATTATTTTTAAGATTGTAGTAGTACATCTCAAACTTTTTTTAACAATTTTTATTAAAATTGAATTTAGTGACGACATCGCTTCATACAATTTGTTTGGCAGTGGCCTATACATTGTATCTTAAAAGACTTAATAGTTTGACACTAATCTCTAAACATACATACATACCATCATGCTGTTTTCATATTCTGGGTAGGAAAAACAGACTGACCTCCATACTATCCTCTCCTGACATACATACCTACATGTTTTATGTAGAAAACAATTTATCTCAAAATATCCAAAATATATTAATTTGTGTACCTACCTATATGTGTTAATAATTTGGTACGTATTCTTCAATTATATATACTATCGCCATCGTCAGTTGGATATCATGTGTTACATGCAACTAGTAATATAAATAATTTATAAAGCGCCGTTTAAAGATTCAGGATCATTCCAAGGGCGCTTATATTCTGTCTAATGTTGCTCTACGAATTAAAGCTGTTCTCAGTCCTTAGAGAAACAACTGCTCTTGCTTTGTGCACTGCGGACATTTATATCTTCATAGAATTAAAGAATTAAAAAGAATTAAATCTTCTGATCAATAATGTCTGTATGTCTCTGCTCAGGTAACCTTTCGTCGTCCCCAAGATACGTATAGAGGTTACAAAAACAACAGCTCTGTATTGCCTAACCATTTTTTTATCAATTAAAAGCCTTTTTGTACTAGGTACGTTCCAGGTTCTATCACTAAATATAAAAATTGTTGTATCATCTGCAAAAGAAACAACGCCTTCGAGCTTTGTCAGGCCATTGATTTAGATCAAAACAGGACCATTATAAATGGCCTGAACGATTTGCTTGGAATATATTTTTTTTAAATTAACATAAAAAAATATCAAAGTATAGACAGTAATGTACTGAAATTGTTATATAATATTGAAATCAATAAATCTGAATATAACACATCGGTTGTAGATCAGACATCAGGTATGTGATTGACAACGAACGCTTTGCGTTTTTTTCGTATCGGTGAGCGGTCAGGCTTAATTCTTCTAAACGACGACGCTCAGACGTAAAATACGGTGACCCGATTATCACGTAGACGTTCGGAGGCCGATTGTTATATGCGATGGCGACCTCCGAGTGGCAACGGCAGCGCAGCACCCGAGAGATAACAATAACACAAATCTTTCGTAATCGGACCCCCTCCCTCCCATACCGGAGCACCAGCATTGATACGGTCTGAGAGTTTCGTAATGTCCCTCCCCCCCTACTTCTTCTTCTATACACGACGAAAATTGACAGAACAAAAGAAAAAACAAACAGTGAGACACACGGAGGCCAAGGACCGTCTGAAACCAAACCGCAGTCAGTGACAATACTAGACATGGCGTAGAATCGTAATTCAAAATAATACGATTCACGTAGGTACCTATATACTACCTACCTATTGAAAATAAACGATTGCTCTACTTACGATTCGATATAAATTAATCGCAACAATTACCTTCACTAATACATGGTATTATATTTAGATTTAAATGAAGGTAAAAAATCCTTACTTTTTAAGAAGACATTGCCATTTAACAATATTGGCAACTTCCACAGAGCATAAGGAAGCATTTATACATACATACCATCACGGGGTAGACAAAAAGAACCGAACGCCACATTTTTTTTATCCTGACACGCATCCATCGCCTCGCCCACATCAGCATATTCGTCTGTTGTTCACGCTTCTAATATTTCCGTCTTTCAGAATAATCGTCACGTTCCATTCCTGTCCGCAATGTATATTTTCTTCGTCAGGCGGCGTTCCTCATGCATTCTCCCCTTGTGGACAAACCATCTCAATGTGCTCACTTTCATTCTATTTATGACATCTTTCTTCATCTTACATTATTTCCTTATGTCCACATTATTTACCCTGTCGTACATCGTTCTATTACAAATTCTTGTTAACGATCTCTTATTCTGCTTTCGTGCGACTTCTGCCATGTCCAGGTTTCACTTGCATACGTAAACATTGGCGTTATGAATGGCAACTTTGGTTTCTTTTGATGTGTTCCTAAACAGGAATCATTTATAATATCTAATAATAATTATGTATGTACAAAGACGGGTGTATTGTATGTATATTGTCATCAAGCGACCAATCCAAGCAAGCGAAACAAAAGTTAATTTACAACTATACGATAGGTATCATTTAAATCATTTGGAGCACATGTGTACAATGGCGGGCTTATTGACAAATGGCAATAGCTTCCAACCAACCATTTTCATTTGGTGAAACAAATTGTTTTTATGATTCGTACCTACCAACAATTTATATGAATCAAATGTAAATAAATAAAAACAATAAAAAATAAAAAAAAACGGAAGAGAAAGGAGAGTGGGGGGGATAAGGATAGGATAAGTAGACAAATTTAGGTGTTATGTGTAAGGATATGATTCCTCTAATTTCATTTGAAAGCGAGAAATGTTAATGAATCTCGATATTGAATTATATATTAATTGTTTTGTAAAACGAATCCATGGTTGAAAATCTTATTTTTATTTTGATAATGAATGAAATAAACGTTTAATTTTATTTTATTAAGTTTTAATTTATATGAGTTTTATTGAAGTACACCATTCGAATGCGTGCGTAGGTACATTTTTATTATAGGTACTTGAAATGATCTGGTTAATAAAAGGTTTATAAATAAAAAAGCAACATATTTTTTTTTATTAAAATACCTTTTTACGTCCGTGTATAGCTTTGAACAATATGGAAAAACAAAGAAAATAAAAATAATTTCAAGAAACAATGAATGATAAAACAATCAAAAACGATTTAATATAATTTGAGAAACACGTATGAATTATTACAAGCACAGCGCTAAAAACATTTTCAACTTATTAAACAATAAGTACAATAAGTAATAGGTTCGTTATTTTGCCAAGATCAGACAGAACATTCCGACAGTGAACAAGACGTGATAAAACGATTATGTGTACAATTATTATATACAGACTCATTTTTAGGTCAAACTTTATAATGCACGGTCGATTCTTGACTCTGCACATTTCGTTACAATGCATCGATAGATTAATGAATTATAAAATGCATAAGTAAACATTATTTATTACGATGTACATACTTGGATAGACGGATTCGTTGATAATTATAAGAATTAAAGAAAATAAGCTATGTCCAAGTTTATTCTATTTATAGTTAGGTAAAGAGTGCTACATTTTTTTTATTACAGAATATAATATTTATTACATAATATAAAAGTACGAATATTTGAAAATTAAATACAATAATAATTCAAAAATATTGCCCCATTAGAAGTGCGGACACTATTATACTAATTTATTATTATATTTATTTTAATAAAAAATGTATTAAACCCAATCAATCTAAAAGGGCAAATATAATTAATATGAACCAAAGTGCTTTCGCACTTAACATAACCGGTATCCACAGAGACAAAAAATATAGGTACTCTGAGGTATAAATAGTTATTACTTTGATATATTGTCCATGAGGATGATGTCTG
Organism: Molanna angustata; assembly: GCA_963576475.1. Taxonomy (NCBI): domain Eukaryota; kingdom Metazoa; phylum Arthropoda; class Insecta; order Trichoptera; family Molannidae; genus Molanna; species Molanna angustata. Next base: position 35,008,673 of record OY754964.1, on the reverse strand, counting down.
TGTGTAGTAAAAATGCTTAGGTTTGTATTATCATACTAGCTATTGTGTACTGGCTCGAACAAATTTGCAATTAAATTTTTAAAAAAATACGCGAAACGGTCTAAGATTTACAGCAAAACCTTTTCTTCTTCTTCTTCGTTTAGTAGACCTAGTTGGTCTGTTCTTCAGAAACTATGCCTCCTGGGATGACGAAGTCCAGCTATCCTTTTATCTCTTGGATGGTTTGCCGGGTAAGCGGCAAAACCTCACGTACGAAAAGATAAAGTACTTTTATTTTATTTTAGTATATTACCAGTATTTCAATTGATAAATATTAGATTTGATATAGATTTTTTAATACATCCAAATGTAGTAAAACGCATCTTACCAAAGAAACTACATTTGAAAACTATTGGTATATAAAATATCATCTCTGCAATAGTCAAGATACATCACTAAATTGCAATTAACACTGCCGATAATCGATATAGTCAATAACCACGAAAATAAAGTCAAGAAACTCAATAAAATCGCAGTTTGCAATTATCGACACGTCTAAAAAGTAATAAATTTTGGTCCATTGAATCACATTTGAAGACAATTTATGCGTCTAATAACCACGAAAATATAGTATAGATTGCCATTAAATTACAATACCCATCGGTGTACAGAATAACCCAGCAAATAATGTGAAGACACACCATTAAATCGCAAATGTAAACCATTTATAGATTGCATAACTCAGCATTAATATAGTTAAAGTCAAAGGATACAACCAATAAACAACAATAAAACCAATAATTAATCTTTATAATGTAAAAACTGGAATTAGCATTGTGACATTGAAATAATAAGATAATAAAGGTCTACGCATGGTTCAACACGGCGCCGTTCTGTATGAAATATGGACAATATTGAAAAGTAGGTAGATATTATAATATTGATAATTATTATTAATTCGTATTATAATCGTTGCATAAGCCACATTGACATTGGCACGGTTGTACGTGCAAGGGCGCATAGGGCACGGTCCTTTGCCATCTCTTTAGGTCCGGTAAAATAGCTCTTGTACTTGTAGTCACTTTGCAGACGTGTCACTACGATTGCGCTAGTGCCGGCGCCTCGTTGAAATTCCATTACTAGGGACACAATATGGACAGTTGATGGTGGATCCATGATTATGAAAAAGTGCAATAAACCTGAGGTCGTCTGGATCATCGATTAGTACGTTCTTAAAGGAGGTGGTCTTACGAGAAAATCTTACGAGCGGTCCAATAAAATGGAATAAATTATTACATGTGAAAACAAGTTATTTTGTAGAGCAACACAAAACCATAAAATGATATATCAATATTAACTATTATAAGCAGTAAAAATGAGTTTCGATTATTACCGATTAAGTTATACTATAAATATTAACAGCTTTAACAGTAAAAATAATCAGTTTTACTGTATTAAATGAATGCCTGTAATATAAAAATATAAACAAAATATTAAGACGTCGTTTTAATTAAATTTAGACATTTCAAAATATATAGGTATACACATTCGACGATTTGATTTTGTCACTGTTCGTAGAAAAGAACGACCGTAATAAAAATATTACGAAACAATAATATTAGTAAGACAGTTCATGGAAAGTCATTTTTTAAAGAGAACTAAAAAACGATAATTTTGACGATCGAAACGATCAAGGGCAGAGAAAAGCCTGGAATATATTAAAAATTCTAAGAAGCAAATATTCGTAAACAGTTTTTTTCTGACAATAAGCTATGAATAACATAGTAGTTGGGTTTGTGAAGAAGGTCGCATATTCAACAAGAATTAGACTCATAAAAAGAAGAACTTGTCCAATGAACGTTAAAATTCAAATTTCATTATAAAAATGAATGTTGGTAATGAAGAACGATGAGAACATCATATACTTTATTACAATGGATGAGAACTAATTCATGTCTTCACTACTGACAAGCATTAGTTAATGCTTATTACACATTTGAGAGAATTTTCAAAACGATACGAAATCTAAATTTGAAGCAAGGTATAGTGATTGCAAAACATAAAACTAAGTTAAACCATTTAATGATGCAAATATGATAAGATATATTCGTGTAAAAGTTAATTTTAATTACCCAACATGCATTGTAATTAACTAAACAGGTAAAAGTAAAAATGTTACAAATTGATTTAAATTGTGTTTCAATTAAGTAGGTATGTGAAGACAATATAAATTAATTTGACCCCAGAAAAGACCTGTTACTTGCTTGATAGATTCATAATATATACATTGAAATCATTTTTCATATTGTATTTTCCAATTCAACACAAATTAACAAATATGTAGGCAATAATAATACACGATGCTTTTTCGATCTCGTACTTAGTTTACAATTTTCACGATTTATTTTGGTAAGAATGATTTATTTTAGTAAGAAAGTTACCTTAGATATCAAGTTAATTCACAAATTCTAACTAACTTCTGCTTTCTAGCACTAAAAATAAACTTGTTGCAAGAATTAGACATGCAGAAGAAATAAAAAAGAACACATGCGATGTATGCCGATCGCCGTGGCACAGTAGGTAGCGTTTGGTTTACGCGCGGGCGTCATGGGTTCGATCCCCAGCAGAGGAGAAATTTATTTAAATTCATTTCTCACGCAAAATTCGCTTCTCTGGGCTGGAAGCGCTGGTTAGTTGGAAGAAATTTCCATATGGCAATAAACTCTCCAATTGTGTAGGGTGCGAGGAAGTGTTTATTATTATTATGTACAGTTGAAAAATACCTACCAAACTATAAACCCTTAAATCCAAATTATTGAATATTTTGAGATATTTTGTATTCTATATAAAACATGTCAGTATAGGATAGTGTGGAGGTTAGTACTTTTTTCTTAGACCAAATAAGTTAACTTAATTCGACCTAGTTTCGGTGTTTCGGCGTTTTTTGATATTTCGATAAAAATGGAAATATAGGCAGTTAAATACATACATTAGTTAATAAAAATGTATGACTTAAAAAAATATGAGAAACCCTTGAATTTCTTCATAAAAAATGGTTTGAGATATTGTATTTGTTTATATTTATAGAAATTTTCAGCGTTCTAGCTTTTATGGTTATTGAGATATGTGGAAATATAAAATAAAAATTCAAATCTTGACAACCCCCGACTGGAACAAAAATTCAAAATACTGAGTATAAAAGTTTTATAGGCCTAAAATTTTATATATTTTCTGAAAAAATGTGGGTGGGGGGAGGACGACGACACACACACAGAAACTTATAACCCATCTTTTCTTTTCTACTCCTTATTCTGAGTTTATCCATATGCTGCGAAAGTTGGTGTTTTTTTACTTCAAAGTTGAAAAAACTACGAAAAATGTGAATTCAGCATAATTAGTTATAAATAAATAAATCATAAATCAACCACTGGCAATGCTGTACGGTCACGAATTCGATTTTATAAAAATAGTGCCACATGTCAAATATCATTTAGCTGCAATAAAAACTAGTTGGACAAACGAAAAAGCGTGAGAGAATTAATTGTCCAAATCATGGCATTGCAACACGATAAATTGAATATAGCAAAATATTATGTTTCAACGACATTAAAATATGGGTACGTTTTGGCCATCGCACCATAGACAAGTTGACAGAACACTATATCGGGAAAATGTATCTCCAGCTGCAAAACAGACAATGCTAACTAAATGTTTCCAGTTCCTTCCGTGGAAATGGTGTCAATGTCGACATAAAAATATATTAATAAAACTCGACGCTCGATTCACAAACAAGGAATAATTCTAAGAGGCAACAATGTTCATTTAAGTATGTATTAAGCAAAAATGTATGTATTTTCCATGAACACGTGCATGAACGATGACGAGATACAATGTATTGTCAAAATAAAAAAAATGTACACCCACCATTCAATGATTTCATAGAAAAAACGAGTGGGTTGTGGCCAACACTAAACTCTCCACACCATAGTAAGCGTTCATTTTTCTTCTTGAAAGGTTGACAATCTCTTAACGCATTTTTATGAAGAACATTTATATTTCTTAAACAAATATAAGATTCCCAGAGGACAAAAGTTTTCACAATACACCATAGACACAAAAACATTGTCACGAAACTCATAGTATGTATTTTCTACATGATACCTACCTGTTGAAAAATTTGAAGTAAAATTGCATTACTAGCAAGATGAACACATGTATATGAGACAATGTATCGATGTTAATCAGGCGATGTGTGTGTCAAGATAGAAGAATGCGGTGTTCGGTTCTCAGTGCCTACCCCTTGAGGAAGATAGAAGTATCTAAAGAGACAGATTTCTATAGAGACACATACAATATCAATATGAAGTTGATCACTCATTTTTTCCTTACAGCAGTTATTTTACTTCTGTTATATACATTTTTCATACAAATATGAAATTTATTTCACATTGATATGGCAGACCATAGATTTTTACTCTCCACACTATGGAACGCTTACTATGGTGTGGAGGCCAAAACCCACTTTTTTTCTTTAAATTTTGACAATCCTTGAATGCATTTTTGATGAGTGTATTTTTATTGTATCAAAATTACAAGCAGTATAAAAATACCTCGATTTCCCAACCCGTGAGAGCATTTTGAAAATTCGGACAGATGAAATTATAGAGTAGAAATTAACAGATATCTATGGAAAAATAATCAGCTCTAGGTCTATGCACTTTACACATATGATATTAATATGAAGTCGATCGGACTTATAATTTGGGCTGTAAAGAGGACACAAAAATGATAATCCGTACGCCATATACGCCGCACGCCATACATACAAACACATCACGACGAAACTCACAGTGTGCACTCTCTATATGATACCCGTTAAGAAAAATGATGTATAAAAAATACGCTTAAAAATTGTGAAATCATGACTCTCCACTATTCCATAATATGGAGAGTGAAAAAGGTTTCAAATAGGGAAACAGTTGAATTCAATAATTTTAATTGGATAACTAAGTGGTAACCTATATTATTAGACATTGTAAACATTGAAGATAGTCTAAAAAATGTAGACAAAAATCAAGATGACAAAATTGTGACTCCGCTTGGAACCAATGTATCAGGTCTGATAACACAAAAAAGGAATCGTAGAATATCAAGAGGCAAACAAACATTATTATAGTGGTTGAACATACTTGAGTATAAAGTCTGGTTTATTTCTAAAGAATGCACAACATTCTTTGAATAATCAAATATCAAACGTTCTTCGGAATTCTGTTTCCCAAGAAAAACAACTCTAAAAGTAGATACTAAATTATAACACTGGTTTCGATCGAGATTGTTTGTCAACATCTACCAAAAAACCCAAAAAAATACTGTTAACGGACAAAACTCGTTTTGACCTGAAAATTAATTCAAACACAGCAGACACAAATTGCGCTAAAAATATCGGTGAAATTCACGTGTCGTTGATCATTGACGAAAACACCGAATAAAATAACTAATTATGACGCAATAGATTTCTAAAAAGTAAAAAAATTAACATAATAATAATTTACACGCCACATGAACGACCTCAAGGTTTACTTTGAAGAGAATGACCACCGACGTTAAGTCCGCACAAAAGGCGGGAAATCGGTTTGTATACATGAAATGCAGGGAAATTGATCAAAGCTGAGTAAAACGGTCGGTATCGTTTGCACGGAGGAGAGAGAATTTTCCTAAAAGCGCACAGTTGTAGTGTTTCTCTCCTTGTCGCATTAGAAACAAGGAGGGGCTAGCGGCTAGCGGCTAGATACGGTCAACAGAATTTGTCCTTTTCTCTGGTCGGGGTCAGTCAAGAAGCGCACACTGAGCCACCGGGTCACCATCGATGATATTATAATCACAATACACCTCTACATTAACAATACACCATTTGGGCAATCTCTAGACAGTCGCGTATCCAACGACCCATCGCATTGTTGTCGTTACAATCAGCTGTGCCGTTGACGTAGTACCGTGTTGCGCGAGTTGACAGTTGCACTACCAAGTGACTCATTACGAGAGTGATCATAATTTTTAACGAAATATTATTATTATTATTATTGTGCAATAAAATCGACTGTGGTGATATCGAAATTAATTCTTATTTAGTTTTGAGATATTCCATTTGTTCTAACGCATCGCGTAAGGCGCCAGGACCTAGAAGGACAGACTTATGAAACGGTAAGTTAGTTTTCTCGATTCGAATAATAAACAAATAATGTTCTCCCGAAAACCACTCATCTTAGGGTGGGTTGCTAAGATGAATCAAGCAACATAATACGATATTTATTTGTCGACCACAGTAGCATAGTGGTTAGTGGTTTGGATTCTGTCCTGGGTTCGACTTTCAGCAGAGGGGAAATTGATTAAATAAATATTTTTCATGCACATCTTAATTCTCTGGAATAGAAAAATTGGTTAGTAAGAAGCAATTGGCATTTGAATATATCTAATTAAGTAAATCAAAATGTTTTGTCATCGATCGCATTTTCAACATTTTTTATAAAAAAAATAATTCCATGAAAACATTGAAATTTAAGAATTTTATTAGTTGGTTTATTTCCAAAACTAAAAAGTACATTTAACGTTTTTTATTCGAATGAATTACTATCACATTATATAAATGTAATTAACTGTCTGAATCCCACATATACATAATTAAGTGTATGTTTTGTTATACAACTATTGAAATATAATTATTACGGTCAAATTATGAAACTATTTAGCATAATGTATTATGAATGTACACGGAGCGTCAAAGTATAATTTTATGTATATCGCCATACAAAAAAAAATATATCATGTGTTTTATAATATATATATTTAAATATTATGGATAAGTATAATAATCAAATGTAATTTAAATATTTTAGGATAACATTTACGTAATATTTATTTTACATCCCATCATAACATGTCCCATAACGGGGTAGGAAGAGAGAACTTTATACACCGAAAAAAGCGTTATACATACACTAAAATCCTTGGAAGCATTAAACATTAAAGTTTTCCTTTATATTCACGCATCTCATATAAAAATATATTTGATTCAAGTTTCTTATATTTCCTTCTATCAAAATGTCATTCACACGATCACTTCACCCCCTTCTATTGACTCCGTCTCTTACACCTTTTTTGGGTCATCAGGGTATTCACATTCGTTTTACTAATAATACCATTTTTATTTATAATAAGGGAAATATCTGAGGTTATCATCAGATGGAGTAGGCAGCGGAGAAGGGACTGGTATGGTCATGTCCAAAAAAACGGAGGGATAGCTGGGAGTCCACTTTGCAAGAGGTCTCTTAAATACAGACCTAAAGGTCTTTATAATAAAAAGAAGAATCCTTTTATATCAAACATTCTATTATGTCCACATCATTCATTCTATCGTACGTTGTTCTATTATATAACAACTGATCTTATTTTTAAGGCATTTATTCCACTTTTATACGTATTTTTTCACGTCTATGTCTCACGAGCATACGTCAGAGTAGGCACTACGAATGCATTATGGATGGCAATTTTAGCTTCCATTGAGATGCTTAGATCAGAAATGACTGTTTCAAGTTTTTTTTTTTTTTTTTAACATGTCTACGTAGGGGACGCCAGCTATTAGGATTTGGGTCCATTTTACTCTTCCGAAGAAGCGCACTACGTAGCGTTGGGAGGGGTTTGCAATCTAGAGAAGAGTTTATTAATTCGGATTTTAAAAAGACCCGGGTTGTACGAAGATGGAAACACAGAATTCGGAAGATCGTTCCACAGTCGGGCTGCTGTGTTAATAAAGGAGTTCGAGAAGCGACTTGTTCGTATATGTTGAAGGTCCACTGTGAATGGATGCTGCGATTGAGTGAAGCGAGTGACTCTGTTGCGAGTGGGTGGAGGAGGGACCAAAGATGCAAGTTCTTCTGAGCAATTCCCGTGGTAGTATCTATAGAATAAACTTAAAATACCGACTCTGCGTCTGTGTTCTAGTGATTGCAATCCATCAGTCAGTGATGGATCATCAATCAGACGTATAGCACGCCTTTGGACAGCGTCGAGGGTATTCAGTAGGTATTGGGGGGCGCCACTCCAGAGGTGACTGCCATATTCAATAATTGGGCGTATTTGCGCTTTGTAGAGTATACAGATCTGGGTCTTAGTAAAATATCTGCGCGCTCTATATAGTACGCTCAATTTTTTGGAGGCGAGTTTCACCTTAGCTTCGATGGAGCCCTTGTAGTGTAATTGGTTCGTTATAGATACTCCAAGCAGGTCGATAGAGCTGCTGTTAGGTAGGGTGCTTCCGTTGAAAGACACTTGCAATTCATTGGGGTTTCTCTTCGCAGAAATTAGACAGGCTTGGGTTTTTGAGACGTTAAATGAAACAAGATTACTTTCACCCCAGGTATTGATTGAGTGGAGGTAGCTATTTATTTTTTGATGAAGGTCTTTCCGGGCTTCTGATATTTCACTCTGTTTAGGAGGTTTGTCAAAAGAGAAATTGTCATGGACTGTGCTGTCATCAGCGTAACAGTGGATGGGGGCGCGTAAGAGCAAGTCATTGATATGTAGGAGGAATAGGGTTGGAGATAGAATGGACCCTTGAGGGACTCCCGCATTAATGGAATGGGGAGAAGAAGAGCAACCGTCCACTACAGTTATGACTTCGCGATCTTTTAAAAAATTCGCAATCCAAGTACACAGAGACTGGGGTAGTCCATAAGAAGGGAGTTTCATTAAGAGACCTCGGTGCCAAACCCGGTCGAAAGCTTTAGAGATGTCAAGGGCGACAGTTTGAGCTTCTCCAAAGCGTTCCATAACTCGACCCCAAACGGATGTCACATACGCGAGTAGATCGCCACAAGATCGATTTCCACGAAATACAAAGTGCTCCGTGAATGTATGTAAATGCAATATAAAGATAATAGATATCCTTCTTTATTAATCACAATTTCCTTCTTTACAAGAAAAAATTTAATGTTGAATAAACTAAAATCAACGACAGTAAAGCAATACATTATATTTGATTTACAAACTAAGAAATAATATGCTTCCAAAATATATGCAAAAAAAACATCTTATTAAATGTCAATGCTCACACTTACCTTACGAGAGGATTTAATGATTTAAGATATCCAAAAACGAGACTAACATGTACACAAAATAGTGTATACCATAAAGTTTACCATCAAACATAAAAAAAAACCGCAAGTCTTGCCACCTTTCGTAGGCTAGGTGCTGAACACATAATAAACTATTCATGTTCGTCATAGTTTTACATGATGTATTTTTTTTATAATTCAATGTCATATTCTTAGCATAATTATTTGTATAAAAAAAATATTTTTATATTTTTTTGTTTAAACTAGATGTATAACTAAACGGCTGGACAGATTTTGATTCACGATTCAAATAAAAAATTGTAAGTGGAAATAAAATATAAAAAAACGTGTCAAAAAATGGTACGCCTGGTATTATGCGAACCAGGCGTACCATTATGTACAATAAAATGCGAAACGACGAGTTTCATTAATATCTTTATACATATAATTCTTCTGTACGTGTGTATGTCACTGAACTTCTACACGGGTGGACCGATGATGTTTTTTTTAATATCATCTTCTGATGTCCCATAAGAGCCGGGTAATAGAAAATATAACATGCAAAATAACATCTTACATAGTTCACCACCCATTATGAATATTGCCTATTTTAAATGAAACATCATTTTATTTTTATACTAGGTACTTCTCGGGCAACAAACAGGTACAATTTCAAATTAGCCTCGGTGGTGTGAATTATAAAAAAATAAATCTAGAATTTATAAGATAATTATTATTATTTATTGGGATACTCCGAATATTCTAGGTGGATAATAAAAATAGGTATTGAAGAGATCCGAAACATGACGAAGTGACGAAAAGAACAGATTATTAATTAAATAACTATTAAGAGTCTATAGTCGGCTAAATAGTAAATTTTGAAAATCTTTTCCCTAAAAGATACCCTAGTCTTTGAAATAAAAAACAGATATTTTTTACATCCTTACTCTATTGCGTCAGTTTTTTGAAAATTGAATTTGTTACTTGTAAAATTATTTTAAATACGTCCATTTTTTATTTTTTTTTAATTGTAAATAACTAAAAAAACTACAAGGCCTATGAAGAAGATTTTAACTTCAATCGAAAGAGAATATGAAAATCTACCAACGGTTATTTTACTATTTCAATATTTTAACTAGGTAGGTACTATTCTTGCTATTGAAAAAAAACTATGAATTATACATTTTTTTTAATATTGCTTCTCGGGCAACTAACAGGTACTATGTCAACTATTAATTTAACACGCACCCAATAACAAGTTGCCGCATTCTGGAGACTTACGATATTAATCGTCTCACAGACCCAGACTAAAAAAACAATTAAAAACTGTTTCTCCACCGGGAATCGAACCCGGGACGTTCGGATCAGCAGTCAGATAGGTACCTAACCAACTGAGCCACGAAGGCCGACAAGGTGATGCACACTTGTTGCTGGTTACCCCACATTGTGGGGATATGCCGTGATGGTGTAAGCGGTTATTTTCATGTTTGCTGAACCAGCTTATAACTTTCGGACAGGACAACGTCTGTCGAGTCCGCTAGTGTAACTACAGATAAAAAAGATTATCTTATTAGGTTTTGGTATGCGGAAAACTATTCGTAAATCATTGGAAAATTTGAGATGCTCCTAAAAATCACGAGAGACAAATTAAAAATGAATATCAGTCACGTGCAAATATAATATTACGGCATGTTTTGTATAATCACATGTCGTGATTTCCTAAGTCAGAGGTAGGCGTGAAACAAACAATAATTTACCATTGTTTAAATTGTGTCGTGTCTTTACAGTAATTGTAAAATTACGTGGCATCTTATCATTAGACGCGGGATAATTTTATATACCTACACGTCATCAACCACGTCATGCCACTAATAGGGGAGGCAGTAAGGACTGACTGACACATGTTTGAGTCGTCTCATAAATGCTCGCCATTTATTAAAAGATTTACCATATTTATTTATCCCAAAACTTCATTTCCGTTATCAGTGTTATCTCACTCTTGCAGAAAATATATCATTTTAATCAGAATTCATTTTCACAAATAACAACTTAGAGTTTTATCCTGAATCCTTATTTTATTTTATGTAGCTTCTCGGGCAACTAACAAGTAGGTACTATGTCAAATAATTATTTAACACGCACCCAATAACACGTTGCCACATTCTAGAGACATATGATATTAGCCGTCTCACAGATCCAGACTGAAAACATAATTAAAAACTGTATCTCCACCGGGAATAGAACCCGGGACCCTTGGATCAGCAGTCAGATACCCAACCAACTGAGCCACGAAAGCCGATTTGTATACATTCAGTTGTTTAAATACCTAAGCAAATATTGTACGGTAAACACATATCTGCATCTGGTTCAACTAAAATGACAAATGGAAATTTCTTCCAACCAATCGGTATATTAAAAAAAAATTACTACGTGGCAATATATTTTGTACGCAAAATAAAAAAAACTAAACAATATTTTGATTAAAAATAATCAAATCGAATTAATACCTGCATACAAATAACGCAATACCTCCAAGTTTAAAAAAATGTATCTTTGTCATTTCATAGATGGCAATGGTTAAAACAGCTTATATTCATAAATATTTATTTTAAAAGAATGAATATGTCCTCGAAACAAGTATATATACATCCTGATACATTCCCTATATTAAGCATAAATGCTTGTGCTATAGGTGAACGAAATCGGTTGTGGGAGGATTCGAGCTCGCGACCACCACCCATCTATATATATAAAATGTAAGTATATATGCAAATCTATGAATAAAATATAAAGAACTTGGATCGGATTGATAGGGAACTCAGTTAAAAGGCATAATTGGTGAACGTTTACGCAAGCGCATAAAGTGATCACGTAAACCTGACGATAACAGGTCGTAAGCCCTGTATGTGCCCTGTTTTCCCGGTTCTGCCTTAATATTCCAACTTTGTCTCTATTGAGATATTAAAAAAAATGTAGTAAAAACAACATTGACTCCCGACAATGTCCTATATTATGCAACTATAAAAATATTCGATTTGTCTTATTTTTATTTTTGGTAATGTTATTTTGAAATTACTTGGAAAGTTAAAGATGATTCGGAACGCTTCAGGATACGAGACCAAAAGTTCACGACATAAAAATAAAATATGTATATGTGTAGTTATAATATGTATATTATGACGCGGTTATAACATGTCCCGGTCACATAGCGCACGCACGACCTCGCATTCCACGCAAGGACGAATCATCGGCTATTATTATATTTTTTAACGTTTTATCTGCACGTTAATTTATTCTATGTCCCTGTCCACGTGATGCGACGGGAATCGAACGACTGAATCACGAGTTCGGGGAAATCCGAAATTTCTCACATTTTTGTTTCCTTTTGACCTTTTGCTTTATTTTAAGACGACAATAATTTTATCTTATAACAATAATAATGGTGTTTACTACCAATCTACCAATGTCATACTTAACTGCACATGATTCAGGATAGGGTGATGAAAATCACAAAAAGCTCTGAAATATAATCAATAGATAAGGTACAAATACCTATAATTTATTTATCGTATGGGTTAATCACATACACATCATAACAAAACAAAGTTTAGATACAAAAATAATAGTAATTAGTACAAGTAGGCTTGCTAGGCTTGCTTGCTTGAAATAACTCTTTTAAAGGTTTAAACAAAGTCAAATGTAATAAATATGAATGTTTAAAATGTGCCAGGAAGCAAATTCGGAAAATATTATTAGAGTAATAGAAAAATACAAATGTATATGCCAACTGTATGCCTTTATAATAAATAATGACTAATCGATACTAATAATTGTAGGCAATAGGTAATATGAATGCAAGTCTACCTATTAGCGAAGGTAACAAGTACTTATTAACGAAGATGCTGCTTCCATACAAAGATAGGTATCTTCTGTCCGATGATAATTTGCATATTGTGTGATAAGCATTCAGTGTAAACAGTAAGTATTAACAGCAGTAACTAACCGATCAAAGTGATTGTCATGCGCGTTGGATACCGTGGGCCTTGGCCCAATGCCCCATCGGACCTCCAAGACAAACTCGTAAAACTCAGCATCGACATCGAACAAAAAATTAACGCCATCATGCATACCTACATGCGCCTACACATACATACATAAATAGTTGTATGACAACAAGGATTTACAGATAATTATTCGGAGAATCTAATCATCATCGGAAATCGATTGACTTTGTAGCAGTTCTCCTCGATATATCAACAATACAAATGACCAAACATCTAGACTAGACAATGTAATACATTAGACACTTTATCTCTCACATCAAGTCAGTTATTGTTTGTTTGAACAGGAACTCCAAACAAAAGGTTAAACTGCGACATTTTCGTCACTGATCAACAATACCAGTATAAAATTTTATAATTTACAAATTTCTTTTACAAAATAATGAGTTATTTCAGTAAAATATGTCTATATCTACATGATTTTAATATACAAATTACAGACAAATAAAAGTACAGTATTATGTAGCAGAAAAGGTTAATTAATAACGTACGAAAATAATTCTAAGCATCGATTGAAAACTGATGCAAACAAAGACATTAAAATGAATTACAATATTCGTAATACCTATGCGTAAAAAAAATTGTTCTGCAAACACTAGACGTATGAGAACACTCTATACGAAAATGGAAAATGACGAAAACTTGCACATTGCACATCGGTCGTAATACGTGCATTGAGTATACAAATTGACCAAAATGCTCGACATCTGTTGTACAAACTGATAAAAGTCCTATAAAGTTATCCGTTGAATTCTTAAAATATTTAGTATGCTCAACTTGCTCACCTTCTCATTTGATTAAAATGTGTAAGTATTCACATTGGATACTAAATGGAATAACAAATTTTAAAATGAAAATGTCAATTTTAAAATTTGTATAAATTTTTTTGTTCATATTAATGTTTAAAAAAAATCCAGATAGGAATAAATTTTACTGCAATTTTATATAAATTTACTAGGTATAAAAAAAATATATGAAAAAAAAAACTATTGACATTTATTTCACTTAAACAGCTCCATTAATTAAAAATGATTTGATTATCATTGCAGCGACATTTTAAAAAGTAATTTTATAAACAACATAATATAGTGACGATCAAAAATAGTAAAAATGCTTGAATTTTACTATTTTTGATAGTAAAATTCAAACGATTAATCAATAAGTAATGTTAATTTAATTATTTTAAAATTAATTATTTTATACTACAACGATGATGTATCAATCAAAACGTTTACGGTAGGATTTATAAATGTTACAAATGATGATGTAACACATTTAGTTAGTAATAATTATTATCTCGTTATTTATACACAAATAGAAAAAAAACAGAAGTACACAAAAGTGAAGGACAGTGTACTTATTATTCAATTATAAGGTAAAAAATGAATCTAATTAAAATTATTCGTCGTTTCACGACCATGTACTAGGTCGTAAGTTCACACTAACGCGTAATCAAGAAAAACACAAACATGGGTAAGAGCCAATGATTATAAAATATACAGTTGTGATTAATAATGACTACCTATTGACGCCCGTCATATTGGCGACTACATACTGAGATTTGTATTTATAGAAATACCTATTTACTCGTCGTTAAGATGATATTAAAAAAGAGTGGGATGTGGCCACCGCTATACTCCTCACAACCACTCAATTTACTCCACAAGGTATTCAAATTTTGTACGGAAAATTTTCATGAAATGAGTTTTTTAAATTATTTTTGATTTATTGATTGATAATTATTCAATGCCATTTTATTAAATAGATGTGCCTTTTTGGCAATTTGAAAATAAAAATATCAAATTTGAAGTTTTCTGAGCTTGGGGTCACACTGAAATATTTGACAGTGAAAAAAATTGAGAAGCACTATTCAGATATCTTTCAAAATCTAATGCGGTCTAAGCGAATATTCGATAAACAAATTTGAAAAGAATCGAATAAGTACTTTAGTCTATAATGGATAAAGTAGAATAAGCACGCCTAACAAAGCACATATCACATAGTACACACCACAAACAAACACAGATAGGTAGGTACATTGTTGTGAAACTTTCAGAATACAATCTCAGCATGATACTAGTTGGTTATCTGCAATAAAAAATAACCTTGAAAATTGCGAATTCATAACTCCCCACTATATCCCCTTGGGTTAGTGAGGAGTAAAAAATATGCGGTTACATTTTTATAACGATGTCAATTTCATAACATACATAGGTACATATACATAATTGCATAAATTATTTTTGAAAAAATTAGTCACGATATGTCACCACATTAAATAATTGAATAGTTTTCGTCGCCGGAAAACTTCCAGTGGTGCTTTGAGAAAAAAGTGCTTAAAAAGCATCGTGACTTTGAAAATATCATTCCATTTGTTCATCGAAACTTTACACATACCATCACGCCATGTCCCCCAGGGGTAGGCAGAGAACAGAAAGCCTCGTCAACATTTATGCCTTGTTTCGTCTGTTGTTCGCGCTTCTTACATTTCCGTCTTTCAGAATATCGTTCACATGGTCGTGCCATCCTTTTCTTGGGCGTCCCCGACCTCTTATTCCATACCTGTATGCTATGTATATTGTCATCGTCAGGCGGTCTTCATTCATTCTTCCCAAGTGGCCAAACCATCTCAATTTCATTTATTTATACATCTTTCTGTTCATAATATAAACAAATATAATTGTACACTGGCGGGCTTATTGCCACTAGGCAATTTCTTCCAACCAACCAGATTACAAAGTATGACAAAATTGTTTATGTACAACAACAAAAGAATAAGATTAAAAGAAAATATATATGTAACACTAAGATAATATCAAAACAAAAAAAAAAAAATAATTCATAGCAAAAAAAAGGATAGGGTAAGGACAAGGAGAGGAAATCGGGATCAGATGTTCAGGGATAAATTTTAGCATGGATAAATTTTAGTAAATAAATAAATAGCATGGATAAATTTTAGTAAATAAATAAATAGCATGGATAAATTTTAGTAAATAAATAAATAGCATGGATAAATTTTAGTAAATAAATAAATAGCATGGATAAATTTTAGTAAATAAATAAATAGCATGGATAAATTTTAGTAAATAAATAAATAGCATGGATAAATTTTCATTGTATTAATTGCATATTTCTTTATATTTTACATTCAAAATACATTAAAAAGATTACGTAACATACAAAATTAACTTCATATCTAATTCTTATCCAGTCTTCTATATTCATTTTTCGATTAAACTGTTTCTTTGATATTACACTCATATATAATACAGTAAGTATCCAAAATTCAGACATCTTTTCTCACGTAAAACCTGGTTGGTCGGAAGAAATAGCCTCTTGGCAATAAAACCGATAGTAAATAACATATAAGTGGAACAAATTGAATAAATAACCATTATTATGATTTTACATGTTTTTCTTTTATTTTTTACAACAGTGTCGTTGAAGGTGAAGTAAGAAGGTATCTGCTTATTAAATTTGTTTATGGTTGACCAATTTGAAGTTATTTCTTATTGGTGATTTGTCAATCTCGTTGATATAATTCGTTGGTTGCAGTGATTTTAATATTTTTAAGAAATAACTTATAATGAGCATTGTATTGCGAATTGAAATAAATGGGTAAACCAAACCATTAATGAAAAATATTAAAAAATAATTTTGATGAACTTTCAGTATCTACAACTAGACAAGTCTATTTTTAAATACATAATTTAAGTAGTGTTTTGAATCACTGAGTCATTAGTAGCAATGGCTAGATGTAAGTATCGGCAAACATCTTGATAATTTTCGGCGTAGTAGGGGGGCGGGCTTGTGCATCTACAAACTGAGGAATCACCCAAAAGTTTGTGTTGTACGCATCGACGCCATTTTTCATGATAATAAATAATAAAGTAGTGATATTACTTATTATCATTTTTCATGATAATAAGTAATAAATAACTAAGAAGTGTAAATCTAATAATAAAAACTAAATTGTTTATATGAACGGTGCCTAAATATAAGTAGTGTTTTTGTTTGTAATTATAGTATAGTATAGGATAGTCAGTAAGGTCTTAGTTTAGGTATAGAGATTTTTATTTATTTTACTTATATGTTTTACAATACCGACTAGAGTGTTGCTAAGGGAAGAATGAATGTTTGAAGTGTGATAAGGTAAACCAAGGACACTGCCACAGTATCGATGAGGTCCGCCACCCGTCATGCTTGTGTCCAAAGGGTAGGCGACAAGAAGAGAACGGAGTGCAGAGTTGGAGTGTGGAATGTGAGAGGAGGTATGGAAAAAAAGATGAATGAGCTGTGTGAAATTGTTAATCAAAAAGAAATTGATGTGCTATGCCTGAGTGAGACTAAAAGAAAGGGGACCGGAATGCCTGAGAGGCATGATGGTATGATAGAATTATGGTCAGGCGTAAAAGAAGACGAGCATGCTTCAAAGGGTGTAGGTATGATACTAGCTAAACGAATGGTGGAATGCATGAAAGAATTTAAGTGTGAAAGTCCCAGGCTGATGTGGATCAGACTCAAAGTAGGAATCACGCCGGTGTTTCTCCTAACAGGGTATGCACCTGTGAATTCAGACCGAGAGAGCGAAAAACAACAGTTCTGGGAAAGTGTGACAGAAGCATTGAATAAAAGGAAAGGAAATGAAAAGATTATTTTGGCAGGAGATCTGAATGGATGGGTTGGGGTACAAAGAAAAGACTTTGAATCTGCCCTCGGGCCTCACGGTGATAGCAGAGTGAACGATAATGGAAAAAGACTGCTGAATGTATGTGTGGAATGGGATCTTTTTGTGGCTAATACTATTTTTTGCCATAAAAAGATCCACCAGTATACGTGGGAAAGAGGCTGTGAAAGATCAATTATAGATTTTGTATGTGTGGACTCCACTTTGAGGAAGGCAACGATGGACACTAGGGTATATAGGGGCGCAGAGCTGGATACAGATCACTATTTGCTTGTTACTAAACTGCATCTGTTCATCGGCTGGCGCTCTAAAACAATCAAAAGTGCACCACCAATGCGCGTCAAAGTGGAAAAATTACAAGAAGAGGAAGTAAGACATGAATATGAAAGGAATGTTGATTATGAACTAAATTCTCAAACACATAGTGAAAGAAGTGTAGATGAAGTATGGAAAGACTTGAAAAGTGTTGTGTGCAAGGCTGCCAAGAATGCGTGCGGTGAAAGTAAAAGAGGAATGCAGAAAGGTGATGCTTGGTGGAATGAATCGGTAAAAAATGCAGTTGATGCGAAAAAGGAAGCATGGAAGTTTTGGATATCTGTTAAAGGTACTGACAAAGAAAATAGAGCAAAAGAAGAGTACAAAGAATGCAAGAGGAGAGTAAAAGCTACAGTGAGAAATGAAAAAGATTGTATAAAAGAAAAAGAAAGTCAGAAAATAGTGAAAGACTTTACGGGTAACATGAAAATGTTCTGGAAAGGCATAGCTAAACGAAAGCAAGGGGAAGTAAAAGGTTCAAAGTGTATAAATGATAAAGATGGAAATATGCTGATAGATAACGAACGTGTGAAAGAGAGGTGGTGTGAATATTTCAAAGAATTGTATGAAAGCGCACAAGGTGACACAGTAAGACAGAGGACATGGATTATTGATGAGAATGAGAGAGATGAAATAACGGAAGAAGAGGTAAAAGAAGCGGTTAATCACGCGAAAACGGGTAAAGCCGCTGGTGTGGACTGTGTGGCAGCCGAATTTATCAAGTATGGCGGTAAAATATCTACGGAGTGGTGTCTATCGCTTTTCAATAAATGTTGGGAAGCTGGGTACACTCCGTCGGATTGGAGAAACGCAGTTGTAGTTCCTCTTTTCAAAGGGAAGGGATCAAAACTCGACTGCAAAAACTATAGAGCTATCAGCTTGTTAAGTTCGGTTGGCAAGATGTATGCAAGAATTATTGATAAGAGAATACGCAAGATTACGGAATGCAAGATATGGGATGCGCAAGGTGCCTTTGTAGGAGGCAGAGGATGTATCGATCAAATTTTCTCTTTACGTATGGCTACAGAAAAGGTTCTGCATAAAAACCAGAAACTTTTCTGTGCGTTCATAGACCTAGAGAAGGCATATGATAAAGTGGATAGAGAAAAATTGTGGGATATCCTATCGATATATGGAGTGAAGAGCAAACTAATACGTGCCGTTGCGTCTCTGTATGAAAATAGTGGAGCCTGTGTCCGTGTCAACGATGCGTTGACAACATGGTTCCCTATTAATAAAGGGGTGAAGCAAGGCTGCGTATTATCTCCATGGCTGTTCAATCTGTATATTGATCACTGCGTTAGGACATTGAAGAATGAAAATAAAGGTCTGAAACTAAGTACTGTAAACGTACGTGATTTGATGTATGCAGACGACAAAGTGGTGATTGCTGAATGTGCGGATGAGTTACAGTATTTAGTAAATAAAGTGTATGAAGGATGCCTGCAAAATGGACTGAGAATGAATGTTAGTAAATCTAAGATATTGGTATTTGAAAAGACTGAAAGTATAACTGCATGTATGATAAAAGTAGAGAACGAATGGCTAGAACAAGTTGAGGAATATTTATATTTGGGGAGTATGTTTGAACGGAATGGAAGACCCGATAAAGATATCGAAAGAAGAGTTATGGCAGGGAATAGAATAAACGGAGCACTTAGACCAGTAATGTCCGACCCAAGCATCTCAAAGGAAGCCAAAATTGTAGTACACAATGCAATTGTGGTGCCTACTTTGACGTATGCTAGTGAAACATGGACCTGGCAAAGAACACATGAAAGTAGAATAAATGCTGTAGAAATGAGATCACTAAGAAGAGTATGTAATAGAACGATATATGATAGAATAAAAAATGAGGACATAAGGAGAGAATGCAAGTTAAAGAAGGATATTATATGTAAAATGAAAGTGAATGCTTTAAGGTGGTTTGGACATATAGAAAGAATGAACGATGAACGACTGACCAAAAAAATATACATGGGTGCAAGAGATGGAGTGAATAGCAGAGGTCGCCCCAGAAAGGGATGGCATGACCATGTGAATGATATTTTGAAAGAAGGAAACATAAAAAGTTTGAACAATCGACGAGCATGTATGAGACGATGCATGGATGTAAAGGAAGCCAGAAATGTGTGCAAAAATAGAGAAGTATGGCGCTCAATTCTCTCTGCTTACCCCGTAAGGGACATGGCGTGATGGTATGTATGTATGTATGTATGTATAAATAATAAACACTTTGATGAGTATATTGGCATGTGGCGATTTCTTCCAACTAACCAGTGTTTCCAGCCCAGAGAAGCAATATTTGCGCAAGAAATTAATTTGAATAATTTTCCCCTCTGCTGGGGATCGAACCCAGGACACTCGCACAGAAGCCAAGCGGCTTACCAACTGTGACACAGCGGTGTGTAAAAAATTTACTTAGGAATACCTGTCTAACAACTCTTAAAGGTGTGAAAAATAAATAAATACTTAAATGAACTTCACCACCCATTCTGAATGTAACCATTGCCATTTTAGGTGAGACGAGACTGGTATGTGGGTATACCCATATGTGTCGTGATTTCTTTTATAAGGTAATGCACACCTGTCGCCGGTTACCCCCTGCGGTGTTGGTGGACTTGCCGTTATGGTATGAATGAATGCATAATAGGAATCTTTAACGACGGTTCTGAGAGAACTGCAAGTAGGTAGGTACGTGGGTGAGCTGGACCCTAGTGTCTAGGAACAGGTTAAAATATTTTCAGACTTTACTGAGGTTGACGCCCGACCGTAAGTGAACAGAGCGGCCATAATCTATGTATGACAAGTAAATTGCATGTTTTAGTATATTACATATTATACACTTGAGACTGTACAAGTTATCTCATGCTTAATAATTTATACTGTACATAAGTTCAATGACAACTTTGTATTTTCAATAAAATAATATTTAAAATCATAATGTTCAATATTTTATAATGATATCGAAAAATATGTAGATACAGAAATGACACAACAAAATAATCAAACCTTCAACAAAGCACAAAAATGTATTTAAATAATAAACATGTAATAATATTGTGATAAACAAATTCAGTTGGTATAATATCTGTAACGTAATAATTATGATTATTTTTTCATAGAAAACAAATGATTTCTTCACTTAAGATTTCATGTTTCATAGCATTTAAAATGTCCTCAGGTTGAAGAAATTTGGTCACAACCCACTCGTTTAAATATACCTACGTAACTCAAAAAGTTTCATAATCCTTACTACTGCTCTGTATTAACAGTTCGCAATTTATTATCATTAAGGGAATAATTATGCACCTATCTAATTAATTCCTACTTGTGGAAAAACTTAATTAATTTTATGTCAGTTCCTTGATCATATTAAATACCATTTAAATAATAAAATAAAATAATACTTTAGTACCTACACTTAACTTGCAAATTAAACAAGGAAAATATGCAATCGATTATTTAATCAATTACGTAAGAAGGTTCCTTTACCAATAATATTCGTAAAAAAAAAACTTGAAAATATTAAAAGTGGTATTGTATCAATGCACCCTATTGTAGAAACTAGGCCACTTGTAATTGACACTTGTTATTAACATACTACACACAATACATAGTGCACTGAATGTTTTTTTTTAATATTATTATTGTTATGAGCAAATTCAAGGCTTTAAACATCCATTACAATATATGCATACAACTAATAAGAGCCTCTATATGCATAAGTATCGTAAGATGAAATACAGAACAACTTACCTATAGTAAAATAATTAACAGTTGTATTCATGTTGTGGATTCGTTACATAATAATAGAGTACCTATAGCACTTAACTAGGTACATTACACGATAAAAAATATTTAATAATAAAAACTACATACGGATATTCAATTTCAAAATCTTTCGAAGAAAATATGTGAATATCGTATTGGTATATTGCAAACACTTTTATGTAACCGTTCATAAACGGTAAGTTTATTGCGGTACATAAATATCTTTCTACTAACTACAAAAGTGTTTTCACCCTAGTGAATCAACAGTGTTTCGCCATATGATGCTAAATATCTAATGTAAGTCTCCAGAATGTGGCAACTTGTTATTGGGTGCGTGTTAAATAATTATTTGACATAGCACCTGTTTTAGTTGCCCGAGAAGCTACATAAAAGAAAATAAAAATAAAATCTATATGAACGAAAGAATCCAAATGAAAGAACAATCATATATGTATGTTATAATGTAACATATATTTGTTTATTTTTAATGTTAATTTAAAGAATTATATGTTATGAGTTATGTTATGAGTTATGTCTGTAAGTAACTTGAATTTTCGGTATTTTTTTAAATTTGTTACATCCGTACAATTTATGTAGCGTAACTTTTGTAAGTATTGTATCGCATAACTAGGTAATAATAAGTTCAATTGTACCTACTATTATTTTTATAAAAAATCGCATTGATTTGCTTTTGAATATATAGAGAATATTTTTAAATATTAAAATATTATTGATACAAAATAATTAATATGAAAATAATTCTATTTATTGACCAAATTTTATCTTAAGATAAATAAATGTACCAATACAAAATTATTTTTAGAGTTAAATGTACGAATTCAAACAAGGGATGATTCTAAAGAAAACGACCCACCAAAAAGGAAAAAAAAGTAACACAGATATGATGGTAATATTATCCATAATCCACTGTCGATTTCAAGAGAATGAAATTCTATTGAAGGAAGAGGCTGTTTAAATCCAAGATGCGTGTACGAAGGAAAATTTTGTATGGCGAAGTGGACATTTTTCACGGCTATTCCAACTTTGAAGTAAAAAAACACCAATTTAGAGGCTTCACAGCATATATGTCGGCCTTCGTGGCTCAGTTGGTTGGGTATCTGACTGCTGATCCAAGGGTCCCGGGTTCGATTCCCGGTGGAGACACAGTTTTTAATTGTGTTTTCAGTCTGGATCTGTGAGACGATTAATATCGTAAGTCTCCAGAATGTGGCAACTTATTATTGGGTGCGTGATAAATTAATATTTGACATAGTACCTGTTAGTTGCCCGAGAAGCTACATAAAATAAAACTAGTTGCATGTAACACATGAGATCCAACTGTCGATAGCGATAGTATGTATAGTTGAAGAATATGTACCAAACTATAAACCCATAGATACAAATTATTGAATATTTTCAGATATTTTGTTTTCTATACAACATATGTAGGTATGTATGTCAAGATAGGATAGTATGGAGGAAGATCCTTTTTCCTACCCAGAATATGCAAATAGCATGATGGTATGTATGTATGTTTGGAGATGAAGTATCAAACTATTAAGTCTTCTTACATATTGTGTATAGGCGACTGCCATACAAAATGTATGAAGCGATGTCGTCACTAAATTCAATTTTTAAAAAAATTGTTAAAAAAAAATTGAGATCTTCTACTACAATGTTAATATTTTTTATAGAAAATTAAATTATCTAGTTGGGGTGTTTCGGCTTTTTTCGATAATTGTAAAAGTTTTGGAAATATAGGCAGTTAAACTCATAAATTTATCATAAAAAAAATATTTTTCTTAATAAAAAATGTTTGAGAAACCCTGGAATTTTTTTGAAAAAACTTATTTGAGATTTTGTATTTGTCTATGTTTGTACCAATTTTCAGCGTTCTAGCGTTTATGGTTTCTGAGATATATGGAAAAATAAAATAAAAATTCAAAAGTTGATAACCCCTGACTGAAACAAAAATTCAAAATTCCGAGTATAAAAGTTTTGTAGGCCTGTAACTGTTTATATATTCTGAAATTTTAGGCTCTGTCAATTGAGCGGATCAAAAGTTATAAGGGGGGGACGGACACACAGACACACAGACACACACACACACAGACACACGAAATGTTCTACTCCGAATTCTGAGTAAATCCGTGTATGGAACATATATGCTGCGAAGCCTCTAAGTTGGTGTTTTTTGACTTCAAAGATGGAAAAGCCGTGAAAAAAGTAGACCTCTCCATACAATTCTCGCGTATTCTGGCTTGATACATTGTCGATATGTTAAGAGAACAAAGTTCTCCTGAACAAATCGACAGTTGGATAAATATGTTCCATATACGGATTTACTCAGAATTCGGAGTAGAACATTTCGTGTGTCTGTGTGTCCCCCCTTATAACTTTTGATCCGCTCAATTCGTAAAGCCCAAAATTTCAAAATATAGGTATTAACAATTATAGGCCTACAAAACGTTTATACTCAGAATTTTGAATTTTTGTTTCAGTCAGGGATTATCAACTTTTGAATTTTTGGTTTATTTTTCCATATATCTCAGAAACCATAAAAGCTAGAACGCTGAAAATTGGTATAAAGATAGACAAATACAAAATCTCAAATTAGTTTTTTAAAAAAATTCCAGGGTTTCTCAAACATTTTTTATTAAGAAAAATATTTTTGTTATTATAAATTTATGAGTTTAACTGCCTATATTTCCAAATATTTTCAAAATATCGAAAAAAGCCGGAACATCCCAACTAGATAATTCTGGGTAGAAAAAAGGACTGACCTCCATACTGTCCTATCTTGCCATACATACCTACATGTTTTGTATAGAAAATAAAATATCCTAAAATATTCAATAATATGGATTTATTAGTTTATAGTTTGGTACTTATTCTTCAACTATACATTATACATACTATCGCTATCGACAGCTGGATCTCATGTGTTACATGCAACTAGTAGTTATAAATAGTTAACGGTGATACCTCGTGACATGTTGTGGTGATATGTAGGTAGGTGCCTATAGCCAAAAACACCGGTCACGTGAAAACCCAGAAAAATGACCTCGACTCAAGTTCAACGATCAAAACATTCAAGTACAAAGCAATAAATTATGCGAATATTTTTCCTTCTAAGAAAATTGTCTATACAAATAATGTAATTTGATGATACATAATTACTAAGTGGAATGTTGACGTTTGTGTCAACAAAATATGGAATTTACATGTTGCGAAAAAAAACTCGCATTCCTCGCGTTTTTTTTTCGAAAGATATAGTCAATTTCGTATAATATCTACTGACGACTAACTAACTACAAAAGGGTAAAAAAATCGATATTTGAATCGTTTCAAGCACGATTAAGATAAATATTTATACATCTTCTTGTACATAATATAAACAAATATAATTGTACACTGGCGGGCTTATTGCTATTAGGCAATTTCTTCCAACCAACCAGATTACAAAGTATGACAACATTGTGTATGTACAACAGCAAATAAAAAAGAGTAAAAGAAATCAAATAAAATACGGATAACACTTAAATACTATTAAACAAAAAAAAAATTATAATTCATAGCAATAAAAAGGATATGGTAAGGACAGGATATGGTAAGGAAATATACCTTCTCAAAAGAAGATTAATAGGCATAACATAATTTGAATTCTAAAAAATAATACAACACCTACAATAATTATTGAGATAAACAGATTAGATATACTCCTATAATTTATTTTTTCTGATTTTTTATATAAATTAAAATAGCTATTTACATACCCATAAAAGACATTAATACCTACAATAAAATTAGTCATAAAAACCAATTGCAGGTTCACATTTCCAAATACATAATAAAACCAGTTACACGCACATTATAGAAGTGATTGCATGTATATTCGATAAAGCCAGAAGAACACCTAATCACTGGAAAACAAATGGAAAACCAAGATCAAGGATATATTCAGTGATAAATAATTGATAATACCTAAGTATTGAACTTCGTTAGATACCTATATGCAATTTTACAAAGACGAGGTGAGAATAAACAACAAGAGATCAAGCTATACAAAGATCTATATTAATTATCTATTATGTATAATATATAAAAACATTTACCGTCTTACTTATAAACGTAAACTATCTTTAGTAGATACCTACCTGGTAATAGAGCGTGATTGACGAAAAAGTTTACTTATAAATCGTGACTATCTTTATTACACTTTTATTAAGTAGACGTCAAGTTAGGCCGGGTCGAGAGGTTGTTTAACGCTTGACTAACACGTCATACCAAATATTTCAAAATGGCGGATCTTTCACATATGATCCGACGCATATTAATTTGATATTGACAGAAAAATTTAATCCTTATAACGTTTTTCCTTATTATTATGAAAAATCCTTGTTTTTTTCCTGGTTTTTATGGCTATATGAAAAAATAAATGAAGGTGTTTGTAAACAATTCGTAAATCATATTATTTGATGTTAGATCCAAGAACACGTAAAGTATATTTGAAAATTAATAAACAATATCTACCTGTATATTTCAGCCACGTATTTGTTTTATAAATAAATTATGATTCTATAAAGAGGATAAAAAACTGTGTCTACAGTATATCTAGTTTAAAGACCATGAAAAATATCTGCAGATATATCTATCTAATCCATGATTGCAGGATTCTTTGACCTCACTTTCGCAAGAATCGTAAATAATCCATAATTATTTTTTATTTATATAATATCGTTGTTAAATTTGAGTCTTTTGTAAAATATGCGCAATGTTTGAATCAATTTGCTATAATATCGACAAAAATGGAATTGAAAGAAAATACGTTATATTATACTCTATGACACACGGTATTGACATATGAAGAAGAAGATGTACTTTGATAATTAAAAAGAACACTGTATTCTAAGATTCATGCCACGAATGATAAAACCTGTTTGTGAATAGCGCCGGGTGTCAGAGCCAATAAATTATTGCAAACCGAGTAGCGGCTATTTATAGAATAAGGTCCAAAATACCCATGTTCTAGGATACACTGCATTAAAATTCTTCAAACCAGGATATTAGTCGAAGACCGGAGATAAACTATATAGAAAACTGGATACAAACATGCTAATAATTAATAACCAAACAGTCTATAACTGTGTTAGATACAGCTGACGCCACAATTAAAATGAAATATTGCAACTATCAATAAAATGTTATTATACAAAGCCTCGGTGGTGTGAAATATAAAAAAAATAAATCTAGAATTTATAAGATGATTATTATTCATTGGGAAAGTACAAATATTCTCCAAATATAAAAATAGGTATTGAAGAGATCCGAAACATGACGAAGGGACGAAAAGAACAGCTTTTTAAATAAATTATTAAATAACTATTAAGAGTCTATAGTAAGCTAAATAGTAAATTTTGAAAATCTTTTCCCGGTGCACTCAAAAAAGATACCCAAGTCTTTGATTTATAAAATAGAATGTTTAGATTTATAAAATATCTATCATTTAAAGAAACATTCATGTTTCTAAGCCATATAAGTTTTGAGTTATGGATAAAAAATCTGAGAAAACAGGTACTATTAAAAAAAATACTATGAACAAAGTACACAAAATAAAAAAAAGTGTATCGGGCCAATGTATAGACAAATAATGAGAAAATAATATATATTTTTGTTGAAGACGTAACTTTTAAGAGTAAGACGTAATGAGCTTCCAAAAAGTACCTTGGAGCCTATTCCGTCACCTTAAGCATTATTGCCAAAAACTCACAATCATAATCAATAGAAGTATTCAAGATAAACGAGAAATGATTATGTACCAATAATATTTGTGAACGATATTCCTTCAAATCCCTTTCTTCGTTATTGAGTTGTCAATTTTTTATCGTTTTTTTTCTTTTAAGATTTTAACCATACCTACAACATAGTACCAAATTTTCGTGGGGCTTCACGTTGTAAATTTTATAAATAAATTAAGGGCATTAAGCACAAAGTTCCTGGGTAATGTTTACCTTGATGACAGTCTTACATTCCAAACGAGGGCAAAATAAAATCAACAAGTGTGTCGTATTTCACAAGTTATATTTATAATAAAATACAGCAGTATAAAATAAAATATGAAGAAATTCGATACACGACTAGTAGGTTGAAAGATACACACAAAACAGGACAACACAGGTTGCAAATAATAACAATAAATAACAACGGCGCATGTAATAATTCTGTCATACAATTATAATAATAACAATTATAATGTGCAAAAAGGACAATTATTTATGTGTATGATTATAAAAAAAGAAAAAACCGCACTTGTTTAAATTACGAACAAGATCTTATCTTCATAGAAATACTCATATATGCTTCATATTATATTTGTCTCAACAAATAATGTGAAAATTACAAGTGTCCCCGATTTTTTTTAAATGTTGCGTAAAAAATGAAAGCAGATCATATTATACTGAGAATTTTTTTTATACAACTTACATTACATACATCCACTAGATTCGTATATAATAATAAGACACGTGCAATTATATATTATGCAGTTGTACCTAGTTGTATTTACTTACGGAAAAAACAAAAGAAGTACATAATATCGAAGTACACAATCGGTAGCGATATACAATTAAATTTACTCTGATGACTGCTTAAGAAACGAATATAAAATAATAATGGAATATTTGAAATAACAAATTCTGCTCACACACTGTTCCCAAATTTATCGCTTACAATTTCATTATATATCAGAACTTTTGTTGCATTTTATTAAAATCATCCATTTTTTTTTTATTGAGAAAATTTAGAATACTTACAACATTTGGTTATTGAACATTTTTAAACACTGGTACAGAACAAGAGCCAGTGACTAAGCCAGTGATAAAGGCTGATATATTTTTGTAAAATAATACCACAGCAGGTAAGATTGGATAATAATATGAACCCCGAGTAGTAATGGATTTCGTAGATAACAGTCTTCAAGGTGTTGAAAATTGCTATTTTAACGCGTCAGTTATAATATGAAGCGTTTAAAATCATGATAAAGACTATTAAAAATCATGCTTTCCGTTGACAGACACTTTGTTTGGTGGAAACCCTCCGACAGACACCTTTAAAGGTATGTAAAGATTTATTATGTTCCTGTTGATTATTTAAATCAATTTTTACTGATTTTTTATATCCTACACTTACAAGTTAATCGGCTGTAGATAACTACTTTAAGTTCTACACTTACAATTTAATCGGCTGTAGATAACTACTTTAGGTCCTACACTTACAAGTTAATCGGCTGTAGATAACTACTTTAGGTCCCACACTTACAAGTTAATCGGCTGTAGAAACTGCTTAAGGTCCTACACTTACAATTTAATCGGCTATAGATAACTACTTTAGGTCCTATATTTACAAGCTAATCGGTTGTAGATAGATACTATGTGCTTATTTATTTTGATATCTTATTTTATGTCCTAATTTTCATACTCCTATATTATATATTCTCTTATATTTACACCTTTACACACGGATTTTCTCTCGCTAGGTGTCCATGGAAATTTTATTAAAAAAGCTGTTTTTTCTCTACCTCTGTACCTACATTATGTTTGATACACAAAAAAATATTAAAATTCTTTCATTCAACCACATTAATGAAGCAATTTTGGGTTTATAGCCCATCAAGAGTACCTACCTATACAAGAATTATCTCTGTATGACCAACAACTCTATCTCATCTGACCAACAATTACGCAGAACTTTACCTTGGCAAAGCAGAAGTCTTCGGACGCGGAAGTTTGCGACAAGTTCTGTATTAATCAAATGGCAAAATCAGAAAAACAAGTAATTTTCTAGTAATCACAGAATTACATGCTTAACAATATTCAAATACTATAAATAAAACAAGTAATATGATAATATATAAGTAATGATCGGTGAATCTTTCCGTGTACGAATAATAAAATAAATACCTTCCTCCTCCCTACCTACACAATTTGTCTAGTTACTTCTGCAAGAGCATGTCATTGGTTAAATCATTATTTTTCAGTGATAATATAATTTGCTGGAGATGAAAATAATGTTCTGAATAAAAAACATCGTAAAAATTAATGAAAATATTTAACTTTTACAAAAACACAATAATTTTTACACATTATGTAGGTACAATAAACAACTAAAATGCTTTATTTTTTTAAAGTAACAATAGATTTGATGGTTGATTGATATATGCACACCAGTAAAACAATAATATAAATGCTAAGGAGTCTAGGTTATGGATTTTTTTTAAAGAATGAATATGTCCTTTTAGTAACAAGTACACCCTCATCCATACATACATCCTCATACATTCCCTAAACTAAGCGTAAATTCTTGTACTATAGGTGGACGAAATCGGTCGTGGCAAGATTCGAACTCGCGACCATTGGATTACTAACCGCTCTGCCACCACCCATCTAAATTTTTCATACAAGGAATATGTTATTTTGTAATAACATTTTATAAATATTTGAATATTGTATGATATAATTTAGTTGTTTTAATATCTACATGTTATATTCGAACTGAATTATATTCATGAGAAGAATAATCCATATCGAAATTGTGAAGAGTGCCCTTTTTTCTACACACTTTTACTAATTTCACCTGTCTGTCTGTACTGACATTGATTTTTAACTAACCTCCCGACCGGCCAGAGCTCTGAAATTTTCAGAATTTGTGTATTACCGATGATAAAGCATCCAACAATCCAACTCGATTTAATTTAACACTTTTGTATTTCATACAAAGTTAATGTAAATGTTTAAAATGTAGGTATATCGTTTCACAATAGATTATGTATGTTCTGTATTTGAATATGTTTGATATAAAACAACTGCTATTGACATGTGTTTGACAGTGAAATAATTTTTTATTCTTCATTTCAACGCGAAGAAAACTTCGAAAAGTGTGTCTTTTACTTGTTATATTGCAATTTACCATGCAAAGATTTCTTTGTGAAGAATTCAAGTTGAAAGTTAAACAAAATTGAAAACTACAAGAATGAATCAGTACTTATTTAGACCAATTTGATATATTTACAAGTAGCGGTTCACCGAAGGGTTTAAGAGTTTTCTTATTCAGTTTTGATATTTATTTTATGTTTTAATTTATTTGGTGTAAATATACGATAATTTGATGAATACTTAGTAAAATAGAATATTGAAGTGTGATCATTTTTTTATTTACTTTTTTATGTCAATAGATGAATTCCACATAACACGTTGCTAAACATATGTAATTTGCCTTTCAATCTTATTTATCTTCAAATTTAATTAAAGTATTTAATTTGACTTGTAGGTACCTACCCATTTGATATGTAAACAAATTAATCGACGTATAATCAAGGTGAAACAAATAATATTAGTTATAATAGACAGAGAAGCTCACTTACAATGCACTAAATCATATTGATGATTTAAAGCGAATTAACAAACCACATACTGTGAAATTTGTATAATAAAAAATGAAGTTATATTAATAATTTGTAAGACAGAGAGATATGAAATAAGAGACATCGTAATATATTAACATTAAAAGCATTAATCAATTAGGTACGAAGAATTAACTATTATGAAGTCATTATTAAATTATTAAATAATAATAAAATATAAAAAAACACTATTCAATTACTACATAAATAAAGATTGAAACTTGGACGTGCACACCCGGAAAACGAAATTCATGGTCACCGAATGAATTCAAAAAGTTACATAATATTTCCACAGACAGACGGCGCTTGGCGTAAAAGAAAAACACACCAAGATAAAATTTGTTTACCATGACATTGTTGCTAATTATACCTACATATATAATTCGTGACAAATTAGAGAAAAACATACCCGACCACATGTGACAGCCTTCAAAAGACTCGACTCAAAACAAAATATCGCGGAAAAAGATGAGTCCAACGCTTTGTCAAGAAAATAATATCACCAAAGTGAATAAGTAAGACGATTCCCCGAACAATATTTTGTGTTGAGTATTAATGTTTAAGGTAATATATAAAATACATGAATCTAAACAGACTAAGAAATGAAACTAAAAAGAGATCTACTTACCTATATTTCATCAATACAATAAATTGATGTGAGAATCAAACCCTAGAATAAAATTTATATACATAATAATGGGCCCAGGCAGTCGTTGTTCTGCCGCAGACCGCATTTTATAAAGACCTCTATTATGTGTTGTTTTACCAATAGACCGCCTTCTATAGACCGCAATTTATATAGACCTCATTTTATGTATTTAAGTTTAAAATAACCAATTATCTATTCACTTTTTTCGGTTGTTCTTTTTGCACTATGGTGCTGAGAATGCTAGTCTAGACTCTTTTTGTCGCTCATTTAGCGTTTCGAGAAGGGGTCGCAGTCCCCACATGTAGAGCGGGTGGTGGTGTTGTAGCGGAAGTATTTTAACATATTTTATTCGTAAATTTGAGTGTGGTATATTCTCTAGATGCGTAATACAGATATCAATAGATTTTCACAACGCCATCGATTGAAAGCAAACGCACCTTGAAAATGAATCGACCTTTTTATTTCTACGAAAAATCCTTGAGGGGAGGGTGTACGTTAGTTTAAGTTAAAGTTTTTATATAAGAAATCTAAACCAAAAGAAAATGTTAAAAAAAAAATTATAGATCTCGATAACAGCAACCACCTATCGGATCCACAAATATCTTATCTTTCAAGCTGGAACCAACTATACTTATTTGCCAAATTCATTGCACAGATCCAGACTGAAAACACAGTTAAAACTGTGTCTCCACCGGGAATCGAACCCGGGACCCTTGGAGTTATTCGAAAACTAGCTAAGTACGCCTATATAATATAACAAGATTGATTTTTATAATCACAAATCCTTCCAGATTATATCTAAATAAATTATTATAGTAAATTTGGGAAGCAGTACAAAGATAAGAAACGACAATGAATTAAGCAATTCAATCCCTATAATGACAGGTGTCCGACAAGGAGATAGTCTAAGCCCATTCCTGTTTAATCTAATAATGGATGAACTAATCAAGGAAATTAAATCGCCCCAGCTTGGGTACAGAATGGGGAAGGAAATTGTCAATGTAATTTGCTATGCCGACGACGCTATTATAGTAGCCGAAACTAACAATGACCTACAGACAATGCTGAACAGGTTACATAGCACCTGCAAACAATACAACATGGCAATTTCAATTAATAAGACTAAATGTATGACATTCTCAAAAACACACATAGCATGCAATCTGACTATAGACAACAACCCAATTGAACAGGTTAATACCTTTAGATACCTAGGAATTGACATAACAGAAGATGCTGACCTCTGTGAAGAAATTCAGAGCCAAGTCAATAAGGCAGCTGCAGTCTCGGGCGCCCTAAAATCCATTATTTGGAAAAATGAGGATATGGCCATTAAAAGCAAAGTGAGAATCTACAAAGCATGCGTAAGACCAGTGATGACATACGGAATAGAGGCACGAGCAGACACAGTCAGAAGCAAACAAATGTTGAGGACTTCAGAAATGAGGACATTGAGAGCAATTGCAGGCAAAACCCTGAGAGACCGAGTGAGGAACTCCAGAATAAGGGAACTATGTGAGGTTGACGATATCATCAGATGGAGCAGGCAGCGGAGGAGGGACTGGTATGGTCATGTCCAAAGGATGGACAGCACCAGACTTCCTCATATCGTGCTTCACAATCAGCCTCACGGAACCCGCCCTCGCGGTAGACCGCCAAAAAGATGGAGGGATAGCTGGGGGTCCACTTCGCAGGAAGAGCAGGCCTCTTAAAAAACAGACCTGAAGGTCTATTCAAAAGAAGAAGAAGAAGAAGAAATTATTTTATTTTTCAGAGTGATGAATATAGTGCCTTTTTAGGTGAGACGAGACTGGTGTGTGGGTATACACAGATATGTTGTGCTCCCTTTTATAAGGCAATGCACACCCGCACACCTTTCGCTGGTTACCCCACATTGTGGGATATGCCGTGATGGTATGAATGAAAATTTGTTTTGAATAAAATGTGTTTAAAGAAAAAAAAAACAAATAACCCCCTTTCAATAGGTACCTACTACAAAATGAATGCGATATCCAAGACTAGATATTGTTAAAGTGTCCTCGATTTATTTTGTAAGTAAACGAAATACATTCATCTTAACTCAAAGAAAAATGTTAAACTATTTTGAGCTGTGCATAAACTTTATGAAAAATTATCAAAAATACTTCGACACGAATAACGCATAAATAAGATTGTAAACACATCCATACTCTGCAAGATGCTGATTAATGTTGATCAAAAAAGGAAGTAAAGAATTGCCAGTTGATAGATATGAATCCGAATGAGCAATAGGTAAAAAAAAAGCAAATGGAGCATTGTAGGTACATTTCAATTATCTCTCCACGATATCTCATCGGAGACATAGGTACGGGTGAACTTTTAATAATTTGGAGGCTGCACTTCGTTAATGGATGGATCGGCTCCAGGATTGAATTAGACAAAGATAGAATAATATTAGCACCCGAGCACATCTGTGTCATGGACGACGTTGACCTGTGCGAACCGGGTCAAACAATTGCACCCATGGCGGCTCCAAAACCAAGAGAAAGGTCACGGTCCAAATAATGCTCGCTATCATAATAGACGATTTAACAAATTGTGACATTTGAAAAACATGCAAGTGTAATAATTTTTAGTTGTCTACAAAACCTTCAACGTATACCTATATTCACTGAAAATTAATTAAAAATATTTATAATCGCAAACATTATAGGATGATACCATTAGTTATATCGAAGTGTGACCTTATACATATAATAAGAGTAGGTAGGTGCTTGTTGAAATTGTTAGATATATTTTCCAAGATTATTTCCCGATGAGCTCCCTATTGAACAAAAAACGTATAAATTATGAGTGAATCAGGCAATAATTGTGGACAAGGTTGGAATAAAACCCAGTTCAATCTAGACTATCTATAGGTATAAATAATTTAACGAGAGTTTTAAAAATGATAATATTAGAAGTAGTACTTATGAAAACTATATTCATTCTAATTTTTGTTTGTTATTTTATGAATATTTAAAAAAAGGTATAGGTATATTTAAGTAGGTAGGTACCTACTCAATAAAAACAAATAGATTCTGCTAAAAAATATATTACGAGTTAAAAATTACCAGAACCTGATTCAAATGCCTCATTGAAAATCTATATATAATTTGTTATTGTCATAGTTATTTTTAATAACAAATTAACATTAATGTTATACGTAAACAAATAAAAATTCATATGAAAAATACAGCCAATTTTATGTCCCGAGACAGGTACCTACCTACATAGATATATGCCTATATAAAGAATGTGAAAATTCCTTACAAAATTAATGACAAAATATAGCAGTTGAATCAAGTTCAGACTAGACTACGCGTTAAAATCAAAACGACAAAATGCTTCATACGCGTAATTTACAGTATTTTCTAGAAACTCATTTATTTTGTTACTCCTCGCTACTCCGAAGGGATGCAGCGTATTAGGAAATCCAATCCCATATGAATTTTACGGGATTATTATTGCGGTAATACAAACATAATACTAATAATGATCTGCGTGACTTGGGGGACTGAAAGTAGAATAATAATATGGCGTTTCAGTCGTGTTTTCATTAATAAATTCATTCATACCGTCACGGCATATCCCACAATGTGGGGTAACCAGCGAAAGGTGTGCGGGGGTGCAGTATAAAGGGGAGAACAACACATCTATGTATACCCACACACCAGTCTCGTTTCACCAAAAAAGGCACTAAATTCAGAATAGGTGGTGAACCTCATTGCTGAACTATGTGAGATGTTATTGTTGCCTGTTGTATTTTCGATTACCCGGCTCTTACGGGACACTCGAAAACAATGATTTAAAAGAATGGAAGCACTATTCTAAGCCGGTGCCTCACAGCTGAAATTAATATTTCAATTTAATTTGTTTTTTATTGAATTTTATTTCATTTATTTAGTAATTGAAAAAAGTATTTTGATTTGTGATAAGTAGGTACATAGTTTGCAATCCCGCAGATCATGACGTCAATCCCACAGGCGTGCGGGGTCGAAATTTGGTGCGAGATTGGATTCTCTAATGTAGTGTTAAGTCAGACAAAATTAATTTCAAGTGCGAAATATTAAAAAAATAATAAAATATACATAGAATATCAATTGAAATAGGTACCAACATAAAACGAAAACAATTAAATCGAATTGCAATTTAAACATCACAAATTATTTTACTTTCGGCTTTTTATATAATAGGTATCTAGTTATTTCATTTCGTTTCTGAATTAATTATTGTTATTATGTTTTTTGGCTTTGTTTTGTGAATCCTTCTTCTTCGTTTAGTAGACCTGTTGGTCTGCAATTCAAAAACTATTCTTCCTGAGATGACGATGTCCAACTATCCCTCTATCTCTTGGATGGTATTCCGAGTAAACGGCGACCAGAAGGGGTTTTACTAGCTGCTGTATACGCAAGTCTATCACTGTCTATTCTGCTGGCTACACGGTCCCCCCAATGTCTTCTTCTGTATCCACTCCACCGAACGATGTTTCACACGTTTTTGCTTATTTCAACATTGCGTTCACGATCTTGGAGAGTTTTTCCAGAGTGATTTACCTTAGAACCTTCATTTCCGTTGTCCTTTAGGAACACCTTGGTTCGTACAGTGTCTGCTCGCGTTTCCAAGGCATACCTCATGTTCGGTCTCACGCATGTCTTACATATTCTGACCTTGCTGTCAATAAGCAAGTGTTTTTTTCCAGACCATAGTACTAACTCTGTTCGCGAACTTCAGTGTTTAGGTCATTTGTTGATCCATTATTATTATAAGTAATTATTTTTTTTATTTTGTTGATTATAATTATCGATTGGTGCAATTTTTTTTTTAAATACTGTTGTAACTACTGTACAGTGTACATAATATGTACCTATTATTTATTGTAAAAGGCTTCTAGTCGTATAGTCAAATAAATAAATTAATAACTTTAAACCTTCCATTTTAAATATGACTTTTAGCATTGTCAATAATAAATAGCTACTATACTGAATGGTCATTGGATATGAAATAAAATAAAATCATGTTTATATATTATACCGAATGGATATTTCGAGGACGTTCACCTTCTGAAGTTTAATACCTAGGTACCTATCTACAATAGGTATACTACTTAATATAGGCGAGCGCGTGTCTTTATGACATTGATTTATTTAACATTTAACATAAATATGGAAATATATATACGTTTTAAATTTATTACAATGTTAACTCCGCCCCGATATAAGTGCAAAAATAACCCGCTTCCCGTACAATGAATGCATAGTATGTAAATTTTGATACAGATCAAATGGGGTTTATATACGTATGTCAACTGGTACCAACAATATATTAAATTCCCACTAAAAATTATCTGCTCACATAAAATATCAACCAATCGTGTAAATTTCATAACCTACCATCACCCTGTATAAATTATCTGCTCATACAATATGTCAACCAACCGGGTAAATATCATTACAAACCATCACACTGTCTAAATTATCTGCTCGTACAATATATCAACCAACAGGGTAAATATCATTACCAACCATCACACTGTTTAAATTATCTGCTCGTACAATATATCAACCAACAGGGTAAATATCATTACCAACCATCACACTGTCTAAATTATCTGCTCGTACAATATATCAACCAACAGGGTAAATATCATTACCAACCATCACACTGTCTAAATTATCTGCTCATACATACATACACAGATACCTACCGCATGAGAATTAAATTATTCTTATTCCGGTTGGTTAATGCCATGGAGTAGTTGACTTGATCCACTTGCGACGGACGGGTCGGATATTTATGTAACATTTAACTGGTTTATTATTTGGTATGTTTACACGTAAAAGGCAATGCTTATAACTCCCATACCTGGCCAACGATTGTCGTAATATTATTGTACTTCACGTGGTAGGTACCTACATATTGCAGCCGTTGTCGGTACCTACAACAGTTTAAGGTAGCAACAACATTAATGTAGCTCAATTAAAGTTATCTTATTCGTAGGATTAATCGTATTAAATAAAATAAAATATTTTAATATTATAAAGGTACCTACTATGCACAACATAAAATTTCAACGGCTTCTGATTAAATGTGATGTATTCGATACCGTGGAAACAAATAAATTTATATGATACAAAGGAAAGCGGTTTGTCTTTAGTGCCGGCCCGGAATCATGAATACAATAATTACTATCGAAGAAAACAATAACTTAAAATATTTCGTAAAATACGGAATTGTTACGTATCTGGAGTATAAATACTGTTTGGTTGAAAAACACCTAATATAAAATTAGTCAAAAAGTAACAGATAATTGTAAAAAGTAATCGGCATAAAATAGAGATATCTGATTCCTGAGGTCGGTATCCGGCGGAGACTCACAAGACTCAAAAAATCACAAAACTCAAAAAATATATAATATCGTAAGAGAGTGAGTAATAAATTATAATTAGACATTGTATATGTTAATCTATGAAGAGGAGACAAAACAAGCAAATAAAACTTATAAATTTAACTAAAGAACTTTAATGAAAAGATCCAAAATAAAGTGATACCTGAGACAGCTGAAAACTCTAGCGCCGAAGAAGCATGGAATACCCTCAAAAGCGTAATCACTGACACAATCCAAGACCACGAGGAGATGGAACTGAGAGATGTAAATTGTGAACCAGAAATGTTGACGGGCGAAGTTGGGGAGGCGATTGCCAAATTAAAATGTAGCAAATTTTCTGGCAACGATAATATTCCCACAGAAGTGATCAAACAGATGGGAGATAAAGGTGCACAGATAATCCATCGAATATGTAACCGCATTTGGAAGACAAGTGAATGGCCACAGGATTGGGCACACTCTGTATTCATACCCTTGCATAAAGAAGGCTCAACAAGAAAATGCGAGAATTACCGGACCATCTCTTTAATACCTCATGCCAGCAAGATACTGCTCCACATAATTAATCAAAGACTAGCACAATACCTGAAATTTCAAATTCCAAAAGAACAAGCTGGATTTGTGAAAGGGTAAGGAACTAGGGAGCAAATACTAAACATTCTTCAACTTATAGAAAAGAGCCGAGAGTTCCGAGTACCGATGGTCTTTTGTTTTATAGACTACAAGAAAGCTTTTGATTGTGTTAAATGGAAATATATGTGGACGGTGCTTCTGGAAATTGGAATGCCAGGTCATCTTATAAACATAATTAAAAAAATATACCAGCATAATACTGCCACAGTAAGAGTAAATGGACTGTCAACCTCAGCATTCCATGTCCAAAAAGGTGTACGACAAGGATGCATTCTGTACCCGCAACTGTTTAACATATATGGTGAATAAATCATGCGGAAGACACTTGAGGACTGTGCTAGAGAGAACAGATTCTCTACAAGATCTCGAAGTTGTCGATGATTTTGTTTATCTTGTCTCAACGATCTCTGTAGACGGAAGCTGTGAGATGGAGATAAGCAAGCGCATTGGCATGGCCAAAAGTGCAATGGCCAAATTGGATAAAATTTGAAAAGATAGATGCATCACCACAGCCACAAAAAATCATCTCGTCCGTGCATTGATCCACCCAATATTTTTGTAAGGAGTGGAATCGTGGACAATAAAGGCAAGAGAGAGACAAAAGATTGATGCCTTTGAGATGTGGTGTTGGCGTCGCGTGCTCCGGATCC
The DNA here is from genome assembly GCA_963576475.1 of Molanna angustata. Taxonomy (NCBI): domain Eukaryota; kingdom Metazoa; phylum Arthropoda; class Insecta; order Trichoptera; family Molannidae; genus Molanna; species Molanna angustata. Next base: position 34,968,952 of record OY754964.1, on the reverse strand, counting down.
CCTGGACAGCACATCGAACAAATATCTCCATTCTACAGAAACTTGAGATTGAGGATAGATTGTCGGCTGTCTGTCTTGGCCATATCCTCCGTTTCTTTGGACACATCGCAAGACGTGGTCAGGACTGCTTGGAAAAGCTGGTCGTGACCGGAAGTGTGGAGGGGAGTAGAGGTAGAGGAAGATCCCCGACTAGATGGACTGACTTACTGGCCTAACAGAAGTAAGTGCATTGCGAACTGTGGAGTGTCGGGAGAGATGGAGGAGTGCTGTCCACCAGGTGATGATGGCGAAGAGAAGAGAGGATCACGACCCTCAGTGATGAGGAAAGCGACTCAGAAGATGTTAATTTTTCAAAAAGCAATAAAAAAGAAGCTAAGGTTTATAAAAACGATGAAAATTTATAACTCTACCGATACAATGAGCATCGAGTTAAATCTCTCATCGCTGAAAATTTTCATCACAAGACCCGCTGTAGGGATATATTTCTTTTTTACTAGTCTGAGGCAAATTAATCCCCCAGTGTTGCATTACCAACATCAGACCTAATCATATTTTTATAGAAGATCTCGACTAAGTTTGGCTGAAAATCATAGGCTAAATAATTACCTGCCTATTAGTGAGATGATAATAAAAAACTTCACGAGTTAACTGAATACCGAAACGATTACAAAGCAAAAAAATACCGGTTTGCGGTCATCACGTACAAGACCGAAATGATTTGCGGGTAAAAATTGGTTTCCCAGTTAGACTTATTCAACAACTAGAGGATGAACAGTAAATGCATAAATAGGCACCTATCTATACACCACGTTAGAAGAAATACACGCCATGATCTAATCGAACACCTCTCGATTCTTTATTCATACTTCCGTATCCCTAAATATTTCAAGTAGCGATTTTGGGGAAATTTTGAGACAAATACCAAAAGTTAATTATTACGATTAATAATTTAAAATAACAGTGTTACCTAACTCGTACGCGAAGTGTATTTAAGTAAAATATTTCTAATATCTAAACGGAATATTTCAAATATTTATTACGAACCACTGGGAACGTTCGCGGAACCAATTCCAATACTTAAAACGTGTATCTCATCACGTGATTGAATGAAAACTAATCCACGAAAAGATAAGGTAGCAAAATGAATAAATGACATAAAAAACTAATTAAATTGAGACTGGGATTAGCGTAGCACACACAAGAAATTATTCACATAGCAAACATCAAAAAAATCGGAAACTTATTTATTTATTTTCTTTGGGAAGCTACAGCTCATTTACAGTAGGTATAATGATACAATATTATTTTTACAGCGTTAGAGCCAATAAAAGCATTCCATCAACATAATATAAAAACAAATAACAGTTTACAAGCCAAAAATATTCATACACACACCTTCATACACACCCTCACACACACACACTCATACACACCATCACACATACACGCACACATACATACATACACACATATAAAACAAGGGAAGGGAAGAGAAAGGAGAGAAGAGAGACTAGGAGGACAAGACAGAGGGATATTGGTCTACAATATTTCGTGCTGAATGTCTATCTCAGATGAGAATGTATTGTTATATTGGTTGCATATGCGTGTAATTGTGGAATTTTTCCTGATATTCGTTATATTTGTTGAAACATGAAGTAATTGAGGTCTGCGAACCATTCTACCTGGAACATGGATACCTACTAGGTTGACAAGTTCAGGCGAGTCTATGTTTAAGTGACTGTCGATAATTATTGAAGTTAAGGTGAAATTTATGATTTATATGTATAGTTTATGAATTTATATTGCCATAATACTTATAGAAATAATAAATTTTGAAAATTAAAAATCGTTGGTATTAGAAATATTGAATTAAATAAAACAAATGTTTCCATATTCGACATCCGGTATCTACCTTTATGTATGTAGACAAATTAACAATATCCTATATAAACGAAATATCCATTAGCTATATAAACGTAACCATAAAATGTAGTAGTCTATGAATGTTTAAGTATGTTAATTAACACAAATAAAAAAACATATTACGACGCGTTAATAGATACTAAAATACACAAATATTTTTGTTATTGAGCAAAATTGTCCTAATTGCCTATAATAAATTTACACGTAATGAAATATAGGCTTCAATTTGATGGCCTAGCATTAAAAAATTAAACATCTCATTGGAGCAACAAAAAATCAAGTTCTGTGGAATTCGATCATCGTAAAATGACAAACAAAAATAATATTATCGTACAACCTGATTAGCAATTTTCAACCGAATAAAATTTAATAAATGATAACAATAAAACAGATATATGGTGGCGCTTGAAAAACATAAAATGAAAAAATACAATTTTTATGTAATCTTAATGCAAATATTAATGATAATCTACATAATCAGTGATATAAAAAATAACTTACGTGATAAAAACAATTTATGAAGGATGTACCTTGATGCGTGTGAACTAATTTAAAAAAAAAAATATCTGGTAATTGCTTGAAAAGAGTAGAAGTTACCTAACTAGTCTTCAATCAGGTCTCTATGGAATTTTACAGGTTATTTTAACAATGTGGCGGTATAACGGTTCAACCCTTGATCCATGTTTATAAATAAGAAAAGTGATCAAATTGTGGTTCAATCGTAATTCAATATTTGAACCCCGTTTATAAATAACACTGCATGAGTCACCTCAGGGGGGCAAGTCTAGTCCAATTAGCGAAATAAAAACCCTCGTGATTACACATATCGTGGATATAATTATCATATGGAGTTCTATGACATCTAAAGATATTATAGAACTCCATATAATAATTATATCCATGATATGGGTAATCGTGAGGGTTTTGATTTCGCCAATAGGACCAGACTTGCCCCCCAGGACTTCTTGGTTAATTCCTCCAGCCCATATCATCTACATGGAGGGTATGATGTTTTTGTTGTCTTTGAATTAAAAATCGGAAACATACATCCAAAGTTGTTTCTAACCAAAGCTCCTAAATTTTATTTTTTGTCCTTTCTTCCATTTCAAATAATAATATATCTATTATGTGAAATTGATAGCTTAAAATTATGTATATTTACTAATTGAAAATATGTTTAGCACGAAACCGGTTGAAGGTTGTAGTCTAAAATAAACAGTGGAATTAAGTTATAAACGTTTTTTTTTATTTTTAATGTTTGTTAAAATTTTTAAGAAAAAAAAATAATAATATACCAACTCAAAAAGTACCCAAACGAACAAAAGAAATTACATAAAGAAAGTTTGGTTAAAATATTTCCATCAAGTGGCGAAAATTTAATTTTATGAGTTAATTAATATGGTTGTAAACACTCGTTACGGGTAAAAGATCATTCAAAAATTGGCATTAGAAGCGAAATTAGATATATTCCTGACTCCTGAGTTTAAAAATGTCGGTCTCGAGTATGATCCTATTATCAAAGTTGCATATGTCAGTCTTGATTTGTGAGACTTTTAACACTGCGAGTCTCCAAAACGTGGAAAATATTCATAGGATGCGAGTCAAATTAACATTTAAGATAATTGTAAATGTAGGTTAAAGGAAAAGCGAAGCAAAGTACCTACACAAATATTCACATATTTTATTTTTGTTAGCTGGAAAATTGTTTCAAAATTATACGTAGGTACTAACGATTCTGTAATTAACACAATTAATTGATTAAAATGAAAATAGTTACACGTACATATTAAAATCATTGCCAGGGATATGAACTAAACACATTCAGTATGGAAACATCGGAAACGGATTTCGATCAAGATCTAATAGGTAAATAACCATACAATAATAATCTCGGAGCGTCAAAGAAAATGTGAGCTATATAATATTTAGCCGCTGTCGTAATACTTCCAGTACAGCTCTAGTCGCCTTGCCGCGAGGACCGCGCGTCATACAACGGCCGTCGCTGAGTCACGGAAAGGGTGAGAGAGAATTGTCGCTGCCGGCATATTATTGTATTGGGAAAAAGGCGGGAAAACCGTCCCGTGCTTTTCCTATATACAACAAATTCACGTTGCCATATTATTTAAATTAAAAAAAAAACAGTGTTTGTTGTGATGATAAGTCCGGTGTTTTGACAGCCGGCTAAAAGACTTGTTTTTTTTTACGAAAAGTGCAAAAGGAAACCAAACACGCTTGTAGAGAAAAAAGACTACGCAGGAGTATACCGTGATCAAGGAAGAATAAATAATGGATAAGAAAATGTCGAAGAACTCACCATCGAAGGATCCGGAGCGAGAGAGTCGATACGATACCGACACGGACGTGAGTTCATTTATATATAGATTTTATTTTATTATATCAAATACAAAATATGAATATTTTAATAATAACAAAACTCCGATCGACACACACAAACACACGTGTGTTAATATGTAAATTATTTGTGGACACCACTAACAGTCAACTAGTTGTGGAAGAAAAACACATTTGAAGTACGATTATGAAGCGCGTCACATAACGAGTGTTGCCCGTGGTCAGGGTTCGACTGTATTACATTATATCTATCAACATATACGTGTATTTGTCAAACAATGAGTATTCTAACAAACAAAAATGAATTGAATATTTATATAATATAATTCTATTTAGTTTTCTCAAAATAATAACTTGCGAACAATATTGGAACAACAAAATCTCAATAGAGTATTGCATTCAATTCTGAATACGCACAAACATTATAATGAATTGTCAAATTCATTGCTATTATGTATTTTTTTGCAATGCTGAAGATTGATAAAACAAAGGAAATTAAAATGTAACAATAACATCACTAGTTTAATATAAAATGGATATAGTTTAAAGTGACACAGTTCTTGTGAACACATTTTTATTTTTAATGATTTGTTCATTTAAAATATAATTATTTATTTATTTATCGTATGGTACTAGTGAATCAAATGTTTAAATCAAAATGAACAAAACATTTATATTATAATTCGTCTTCGGAATTGAACCCATGCAATAAATACCATAATATATTAACTTGTTTTTTATAGATAACTTAACCATGTGCCTGAATCAAAAAGATCAGACTTCAATTCATTATTAATACCTTTTAATCAAACTTTGTGGTTGAATTAATGTTTGTTTAATTAAACGAAGTAAAACCGCAACTTGAAATATTGCAAAAAACATATTAATAATAATAATCAAAAATTATATAGCCCCGTTTGATTATACAAATTCACTCCAAGGGCGCTCAAATGTTAGAGATTCGTGGCATCATAAAGTAGATCGGAAAAAAAATATTAATTAAATATATTCTCGTATTCGATATGATATTTTTAAAAGTCTTCTGGAGAATCATGTCATTTGTTTTTATTGTTTACAATTTGAACTTATGTTCATAATGTAAGTTATTGTAAGCTGATGAATTTCTAGATATTGCGTAAATACTTGGTCAAGTAAAGATATAAATTATACCCTCGATAAAAATAACAAAAAAAATGGCAGATATTATAGCTGGTTGTTAGTAGGTGGAGAAGGTGGAGGTTTTGAACACGAGGTGCCTTTGAACAGACAAAATATTTGAGGAATTTGATTTTTTTCCCATTAATGAATTATTTTTTCATAATGGTAATACAGATCTTTAGAGCTGTCAGTCAAAACATAAACCATTTTTTGTTTCGTTAACTTGGTGTAGTGGTTTGTTGTCATTCGTGCATTTTAATAAAATAAAAGGCGGTTATATCTGGACATTTTTTTACAATATATTATATATTTATTCGACTCACTGTGAGATAATTATAATAACACATATTTAGCCTAGCTGAACACGTAAGTAATTTGATTCAGTACTTATTTTAAAATATTTATATTTTCATGAATATCAAAAATGGCTACCCAGGGAGGTTTTGAACAGTGTGGATGGGGAGCCTTTGAACACTGTTCAAAACCTCCCCTACGTGTTCAAAACATCCCCTTTTTATATTAACATTGATATAAATAATTATATTCTTTAGATCATTTGGAATATAATGCCAAGAATATATAAAAAGAAAGGCACTAGACAGGAGTTTTCAGAAGAGGACATGCAAAAAGCCATTGCAGATGTTTTAGAACGAAAACTTTCTCTCCGAATCGCCGCTGAGCGCAATAATGTAAAGCACACTGCTTTATTCTACAGACTAAAAAATAATCACATGGGTAAAGATTATTCTCAAAAATACAACACCAAACAAATTTTTAACAGAAGCGAAGAAGAAATGCTTGAAAAATACCTTTTAAAAAGTTCCCGAATTAATTATGGGTTAACATATGAAGCCACCAGAAAATTAGCATTTGAATATGCACAAAAATTGGGGAAGGCAATTCCATGTTCATGGCAGCGTGATGGATTAGCTGGCATAGAATGGACGAAGGGGTTCATGCTCCGTCATCGAACACTCAGTTTAAGAAAACCAGAAAATACGAGCCTTTCACGTGCAACGAGCTTCAATCCTACTAATGTATGTGTATTTTTTGATAATTACTGTAGTGTAATGAAAAAATTTAATTTTTCGGAAGATCGAGTCTTTAATTTAGACGAAACTGGTGTCATGACAGTTGTTCAAGCTCCTAATATCATTGCTGCCCGAGGAATAAAACAAGTTGGTCAGACAGTTTCAGGAGAACGAGGGAAACTTGTAACTATGTGTTGCATAATTTGCGCTAACGGAAACCCTATACCACCAGTGTTTGTTTTTCCGCGTGCGCGAATGGTCGATACATTGATGAATGGAGCACCAAGTGGAAGTATAGGTTTTCCGAACAGTCCCGAAAGCGGATGGATGACATCACAAATTTTTTTAAAGGTCCTTGAGCATTTAAAAAAAGTATCGAGGTGTTCACAAACAGATCCCATTCTTTTGATCATGGATAATCATGAGAGCCATTGTTCAATTGGAGCCATTTCATATGCCAAGGAAAGTGGTATTATATTGTTGACATTTCCTCCTCATTGTTCGCACAAATTACAACCACTTGATGTCGGTGTTCTTGGTCCATTTAAGGGTAAATTTAAGATTGCTTCTAATGATTGGCTGATATGTCATCCTGGAAGAACCATTTCTATCCACAATGCAGTGGAGATTGTGGGAATAGCATATGCAGCATCATTTACAATTAATAACATAAAACAAGGGTTTAAGAAACCTGGAATTTGGCCAATAAATAGAAATGCATTCAACAATGAAGATTTTGATTGCTGCTATGTCACAGATAGGCCTGAACCAACAGATGCTCAACTAAATAGAGAATTGTGTGATTCTGAGCTACCTAGCCCATCAAATGTTCTACCACCTGTAGTAACAGATATTTCAGGTGTGGCCAATCAAGATATCAACTGTACAATATCAAATGTTTCGTCATCTCTAGTTCTAGACAGCCTAAGAGTGGCTGATGAGGATTGTACAATTTCCCCTGAAACTGTTAGACCATATCCAAAATTAACACAGCCAAGAAAAAAAACAAACAAGCAAAAGAAGGGCAGCTCTAAAATTTTGACGGAGACTCCAACAAAAGATCAAGTGGAGAATGATTTGATCGATCGAATAATTAAAAAGATTTTACCTAAAATAAAGAAGAGTGATTATTCGGTGCAACAAAGCAAAAAAACCAAAGACAATATTGAGAATAAAATTATTTCACGATTAATGACACAATTATCATCAGAAAAAGCAAATAAATTAAAAAGAATTAAGAAAAAAGTTTTACAGAGTGAAAGTAGTGAGAGTGAAGATTCGTTATCTATAAAAAGTTTAAGCGATCAAGAATGGGCGGATGATGTTCACAACGAAAAAGATGAGGATGACTGTAACCAAAATATGTCAAAGGATTTTTCTGAAAAAGACTTTGTACTAGTGAATTTTTCTACAAAGAAATCAATTATTCAATATGTTGCTCAAATAGAAGAGAGATTTTTTAATGAATTAATTGTAAAATTTTTGAAAAAAAATGAAAATAACAGTTTTTATTTTCCGGATACTGATGATGTTTCTATGGTTCCATTTGATGATATTCTTTTGAAACTACCTCAACCCATTGTCAGCGGGGGTACAATCCGTGCAAAGAAGATAATGAAATTTCCTGATTTTAATTTTAATTCGTACAATGTTCGATAATGTAAAGGTTTTCTATTTCTTGTACGTGTTTTTATTATTTTTTTCATTTTGGTTATTTTATTTTTATAATTTTTTACAGTCCAGATACATGTCTGTATAGGTGTGTACAATAATAAATTGTTTTTTTTTCAGTTTATTGTTTTTTATTTGAAAAAACGTGCCATTTTAAGAGGCGTTCAAAGCCTACCCCATTCTGTTCAATTCTACCCCAGCCTGGGGTAGAATTGAACAAAAATGAACTTCTCGTTAAGAGCTCTAAATATAATTTTATATAAACAGTTAGTTTTCCAAATATACTTCAAAGTATTTACTAAACCTCTTTTTATTGTTTGCAATAATAATAACATATACAGTGCTTCCAGAATAAAAAATATTTTAAAATAAATAAAAATTGTTCAAACCCTCCACCCTCTCCCCTATATCTGATATATCGTTTCCGACAGAATAATTACTCGAGTATTTTAGATAATGAAGATTAACTAGTTATTATACAATAAATCATTTAAATGTTTAAAGCAGCACCCCACAAATTGCAAATTGAAATCGACGGAGGTCAAACACTACAAACAAATAGAAAATAAATTAAACATTTAGAATAAATAAATAAAAAAACAATAATGACCAATCAATTCATTTTTTATTACCTACTATGGATAGTAGTCTAATCCAAATAAACTTGAACCAACGAAATGTAAATAAACTAATAATGATATAAAGCTACGTTTAAGTTATATTAAATCGTAGAACATTTTATTCCTCAAATAATTAAATAATAAATAACACTTCCTTGCACCCTGCGCAAGTTGTTAAATTCTTATAAATTATAAACATATCAAAACATGTTGAAATATACATAACTACATCAAGATTTTAAGTAAAGGAAATATAATAAATTACCTTTAACAAATAAAAAGTTGTAAACATGCATTTGCATAAAATGAAAACATCTTCAACGTTGCTAAGAATAATAACATCAAAATATGTATACGAGTATGGATGCAACCAGAATTCAATTTTTTATAACAACATATCGAGTAGAGGTACTTACTTATATGTGACGATATTTGTTATCAAACACCATTATCGTACAATAATTATTAAATCACGGATTTATATACAATTACTGATAATTTTCTGATATTCGTCTCACTGGGAACGAACATTTACTGAGACTTACATTATACATCAATCTGCAAACATTAAACAGTTTATAATTTATCCCACTTTACTTTGTTGCTATAGTTAAAATCAAAAACCTTTACCGTTTTTCATACGATTTATACGTATGATTAAATGCCAGCATCTATCTGAAGTCTCAACACACACCCCACATTATATTTATTGCTTCTGAATTTTTCATGTCATAAAACTGACCACAACATATCGTAACACAATAATTTAAAACACAAAGACAAATATGTACATCAGAATTCAATTGATAATTGAATTCAGCAACGTGCCATGGTTTTCAATATGATATCCACGGAAATTTTTCGCAAGTTGAACGGCATTGTGTCTGATACATATACGCTAACAAACACGCTTAAGTAAATATTGAAAATGTACCAACAATGGCCTCAAGTACCCTTCCTGGGTGTGTTCTGGGAATACCAGAATCGGCATAATAATGAGGCGGCGTACAGTCAAATATTTAAATCAAATCAGTACATGTCACAAGGAAACACAAGCGAAATATTAATACAAAGCTTTGTGAAGCAACAAGAATGAAAAACACAAGACGATGCTAAATTTTAAGTAGGTAGGTAATGATAAACTTCGCAATATTACTTATTTATATTTTATAGGTATACCTACATTTGCATATTTCAACTGTAAATCCATGTGTATTTCAATCAGTTCATTTTTTTCGGGCGACAATAAACAAGATTGAAATGCACATGCACAAAAGAAAAAATATTACAATAGAATAAAAAATACATTTATAACTTATTCAATTTTACGTAAATCCGAAGAAATTTTATAAATATCTTACAGTAGGTATCTACTGCAAGACGAAGAAAAACCCATGCCACTGCAAAAGTCGAGATGGTATGCCTTTAATTTACAATTATCTACGAACTCGCATAGGCAAGATAACTTTCATGCCAAGTGCTCGTACGTGTGTTGGTCAAGTAGCTGACAAAGAACGATACTCTTGTATAGAATAGGTAATATTTTTTTACATAAGATACGTACGTATCTAATACATACACGCATAAACGATCGGATAATACTCGTTATGCCTTATATAAAACCAGCAAGATGTGCTGACCGCATGGTACGACCTTGGCATTACCTAGGACATCGACTGCAGAATACCTTCGCGATATCATTTTCTCGCTCCCTCTAATTCTCACCCTCAACATACAAACCCACAGACATAGATCGGAGCATCGACCAACAAATGCATTCCAGTTCTATCTAAAACTGGTATGGAAATGTTGATTACAATGCAGTAACGAGAAATATAATATAATGTAAAGTTAAATCTTCAAAGCGTATTTTTGTGACATAAAATTTATATACAAAAAAGCAGAGAATGTTTTATACTTATACATGTTTTTAAACAATAAGCATGGTAGTGAACAGTATCAAATTTAATGTTACTATGCATATCAAATATCGCTCTTCGAAAAAACTGATATTTTTTTTCTTTTGAATAAAATATACTGACCACAATCAAAGTAAAATCACATGAAAAGAATGAACGCAGATAGACTTTGGAAAAAAAAAACATAAATAAGTGATAGAAATTACAGTAATAGGATACAAATGTCAGGAAAGAAATGTGTAGCACTTGGTTTTCTAGGTCTACGACAAGTATATAGTAAGTTGGCAATTAAAAGCCTTTTATCACCTTACGGAACGATTTGTACAATATCTGAGCACGCTGAAAATGACGTAATAGAGAGATGAGCCCTTGCTATCGACTAATTCAATTGTTGTCAATCGGCAACAGTTCTTAAAACATAAATCAAACTATATTATTACGTATAACGTATCTATAAGTTACCTACACATAGCCTAACGAGAGGGACTATATGAATAATGTGATCATTTCAATCACACCGCATAGCTTATAAATCGTAAACATTTTATAGGTAAACGGATGATATTTCATGTAGCACAATTATAAATACCTAAGGTATATTATGTATCTAATCGTTTTCCTTGACACAATGGTAATAACATCTGCAGTAATAATGAATACCTACCAGACTTAACATAAACTTGTTACGAAGTCATCCATACTTGATTAATTATATTTATTATGATAAGTAGGTACTTTACCTAGCAACTTTGATGTTAAACTAAATGTACGTGAGAAAACCGTTAAATCGTTGATTAATAAAATACCATTATCAAAGTATTTGTGTAGATTGAAAAACAATAAATCTCAAATGTGCTATTTAATATAATCTCATATGCACGGAGGTTCGATACTGAAAACAATAAATAAATCAACACACCTATAGGTACTCATAATAACTCACATCTTCCTAAAATATATATTATATGTAATATATAACTTTCGTACAGCTAATAATTAAACAAAAAAGTTCATTTTGAGCACTTAGAACATGTAAAGAAATCTATGATGCATCTAATGTAAGCGTTAGTACATTAGATTCATAGCGTTTCTGGCATAGACGAATGCTATATTTATTTATTTACAGATAAACAAAATTTAAATAACAATAATGTAATAAAATACGCACATGGAATACCATGGTTATCTGAAAAATTAATATATTCAGAAGGCGAAACACAGCAAAGAAAAACGAAAAGTATGCAAATCACAAAAGAACCACCGAAGAACAATGATTGTCATAAAGCGAATTTGTCCTCCAATAAGTAAGAGGTAGATTTCAAATTGGGTTCGCTGATTCGGCGCACTAACCAATCCATCCATATTAGGTACCTATACATTTTTTGTGTAATAGTAAAAAAAATAACATGCGCAACAATTATTATTGGGTCATTGGTAAGTGAAGAGATACCTACTTTAAAATCAAGTTCATAACTACGTACTATTATCACCTCGACGGTCATTGCTACATCATACATAAGTAGCATAGAGATACGTTCGGTATATAAATATGTTATGCTATAGACAGGTTATTTTCCCGTGGGTAATATGCACAACGTAATATGAACCACGATTAAATTGACACCTGAATATAGCCATGTAGGCAGGTAGAGGTACCAACTTACAACGAGCAAAATAAGATAGTTGAAGTGCTCGCGGTATGAAAAAGAGTAATGTACACAATTAAGCTCATCGCAAAAAAAAAATATCAAACGTGATCTGCATACCTTAACTACCATAGCGAATAACAAATTTAAGTTAACATAATAACGCGAAGGCATAAAATATTAAATTCAATAAAGTGCAACCATTAAAATGAAAATATTTTATGCGCGTTACATACATAGGTCATATGGTTTTTCCATCACAGAATACAATATATTAACGACTATTAAACCCTTGTCAACTGACACAAGTAAAACTAAACAAAAAATGAAAAGGTAGCCTACATAAAAAAGGGTAAAGGCATTGTATTTTGATGAATTGAAAATAACACATTAATATCAAATACAAAATACCAAAAAAAAGGTTTATTTTGTCAATTGAAAAGACTATACACTATAAGATAAGTAAATAAATATTAAGATATGTACTTATTCACATCGCAATTTTTAGATGCAACTAGTTTAAATGAAACATATCAAGGCCAATATTACAGTGGCATGTATTAAGGAATACATTTTCCCCAATAAGGCATATTAATTATGTTGATATTTAATGTAGGTACCTACAGCATAAAACGCTGACACAAACCTATCAAATTAATGAACGAATGTCTTGTTCTGATAAAAGATCAGCATTATGATAAATGGTAGCAATATGCATTCTTAGTCACATAGGGCAATTTCAATTCGTCATATTATTTTTAGAGGAAGCCTATAGAGTACCTATCTACTTACAAACATAGATTAATTTGTCATTAGTAAATAACCAAGCATAAAAAACAGTACGTATTAAAGACAATGAACAGACCGCTAATTACCCGAATTTAAAAAAAATATATTTATTAAGTAATTTTTCTCTAAATCCCTTTTTATGAATAGTGATTTCCACGCAATCGTAGTTAAAAAACTTAATATGATAAAGATGCATACCTAGATAAATTCATACGTATTTAAGAAATAAATACATTTAAACAAGAAAAAAAATCCATCACATTGAAATCTAGACCGTAAAAATACAAAACACAAAAGATCATTAGTTAAAAAATAACATAAATAACGTTTATATCGTATGGTAATTTTACAGCAAATTAATGCAGATTCTGCAAGGAGATGAAAAATTATGCTGTGAAGACCTTTAATGCATCCACTTGAAAAATACATTCTGTGGATTCTTATATTACTTAGCTAAGTAATACTTAATTGTATAAAGTCTGAAAAAATATGTAGCATTACATCATCAAAGTAACGAGGAATTACAAGTCATGATGAGCAAGCGCAAGACCAAGATCAGAAGAATTATTGGTCTTATAACCAAAGACATTTTATGTTCCTATATGATTCATTACAATTCTGGTTTCTTCGTAATAATAAACTTACCGTTTCATACAACCACTATCATAATTAAAAAAAATCTGGTATTGCAGCTACTACTATATTTCATACAGGATTCTTGGTATCAAACTCTAAAGCTGAATCGTTTCAAAAATTTAAGTAAAATTACTCAGAATTCATAAAATTGTGCAATGTTTGGTTATTTAAGGTCCCAGGTTCGATTCCTGGCGGAGTCAAGGTTTTTCATTGTGTTTTCTTATTTTGATTGCCCGATAAGTAATACAAAATGAAATACTTCCACAAAATAATTCATTCATGGTAAATCGTAAAGGGATGTGAAAAAATTCCGACATGATCCAATAACTATAAATATGGTATGTAAATTCTCGTGATTCAGTGGATATATCAATCTTTTTCTCACTAAGTAATTATAAAATGTTCATAGATATTCTTAAGTGGGAATAAACCAGTGGTTTAGTAAGTCTTCGTGCAAGAATTGGCGTTGTATCATGGCACGACCAAAGACCGCTTTTGTACAACATTAATTTGAAGACAGTAAAATAGTTAGCTACACAAGATATGAACAAAAATGTGAATACCTCCGATAGGATAATTGTTATATGCATGTGTGTTGTGTGTGATTTCACATGACGGTTTATTAGACACCGGTGAATTGATCATTACCCGTGGCCTTGTGCACTATTAATGGCCTAACCGAGAACAGTCACAGTGTTTCTGTTGAAACAAAGCAAAATATTACCATTTTTCTGGGAGAGGTCTTGCGAATCACAGTCGATATCGTTACCGATCCACTTTTATTGATATCATGTCTCAACAGACTAATTTATAAATTTCATTCGATTGTTCAATGGTGTAAGGAAACAACAACACCACTTAAAGATTGCTGAGAACAAAATTTATTAAAGAAACTAAATAAAAATGAACATAGGTAATACATTTTATATACCTACATAAAAACTGACGACGCTCGGAAACGAGCGAAATGCGTTGGTGGATTACTAAGAACAGAAAAAATAAAAAAATCAGACTTTTATCCATATATGTAAAATACAAGCAATATATTCATGTAAACTTAACAAAAATGAACATTTTATGAAAAAAACACAAGTCAGGAAATAAATGTATTGAACATAAATTGAACGCGCGGTTACACAGTGAACCTGTAAGAAAATATCTATTATCTCGATATTTTTTTTACAAAACAAAAAAGTATAAACTAATTTATTTTGGAGATGAAAATGTTTCATTACTGATTTTTTCTTTAACCTCAAAATATATATTATAATTTTTGCTAACTTAAATACCTATTTTTTTAACATGTTGTTTAGTGTTCAAATACGTAGACGAAAATTGTACGAGTTATGATAAGTAATGCATGAAGGTATTATGTATCTATTGTTACCGTTGCTCACACTACTACAGATGCCGTAATACGTTACCTATTTTTACAACAAAGTTCTTCAACCGCTGACAACAATAAAATTATGTTGAAATGTAAAACTCTCAATTTTCATGACAACAAACAACATACTAGGTACTCTTTTATAGACACACTCAAAGTAAAATATATTCGTTTCTAACCAACATATTGGGAAATTTAAACATTGATATTCGTACCTAACGTGAGGCAGTCACTCGAATAGGGTAGAGACAGACAAAAATCATGTCTGATATCATCATAGATTACAGAAATCATTTTTGTTTTCTGTCACCTACGATGCGTTTTTTCTATGATTTCTATCGTCTATGATTTTGTGTGAATTGAAAATGGTATTCTGAATTTATTCAGGATCGCAGGTGTTACCAAAATATTAGCAGGAATTGGCTACCTTACAAACATTACCGCGCGCACTTATGGAAGTAGGTAGGTACATGAACCACAAAAAAACAATCTCTAGAAAAAATATATTTCTTTTTCTATGTCCATATAACAATACATCTTCATACATTCCCTAAACTTAGCAGTAATGTTTGTGCTATAGGTGTAGGAAATCGTTCGTAGCAGTATTCGATCTCGCAACCACTGGATTACTGACACAGCGTGCTAACCGTTCTGCCACCACCCATCTATAATTAAAATTTTGTAAACATTCACTCATAACAAATCCAGGTAACATTAATTTAATAATAAAATTACTCCGCCAGGAAACGAACCCGATACATGCAAACGAGAGAATTGTAGATTGAGTATATTTGATTCATAAAATATATTTATTATTTCTTTGTTTATATCGTCCTCATATATCTAAAGATACATAATATAAGTATCGTAATAAATCAGCTGTGTAAATATTTTATACAATTAATATGTGTTATATACAAAACAATAGTTGATTAACGTACCTACACAAAACCAATCATACATTTGACATTAATGAATGAAATAATAAGACAAAAGAGCTAAACGTGCAAATGAAACATTATCAGGAGATCATAAATATGACGTTATCAAACAAACTACTTAACAATTTGACAACACGCGGCTGTATGTGAATAGTTAGGTAAGGTCAGTGGTCGACCAACTCAACTAACAACCAAATATCAACAGTAGGTACCATAATACATGCAAAGATTGAAATTTATTTTAGAGCCATTTTATAAAACTTAAACTATATGTATGTAGCTACGTTGTTAACTAAATAACGGTACTCCTAAGCTGATATTTTGCTTAAATTGTCCTCAATCTGATTAAGGTGTGTTCACTGAAGCCGACCACTTCCACTCATCTTGTATGAGGCGCTACACAATATTATACGCCAGTTTTTGAATATTAATTATTTTTACTTAGGTTTATGTTTAGGTTGATATTTACAAAAATCAATCATATGTGACGTTTAACATTTTTTATGAATAAACATGAATACATACAAGATCCCACTAACCAAATAAGGTTATCAGTGGGTTTCTATGGCATAATAATCTACACTTAACTGTGTAAGAATGGTAAAATGAGAAAATTAACATTATATTACATACAAAAGACAATAAAACGAGTGTGTTGTGGCCAATGCTAAACTCCTCACTAAAAATTCACTCCATAAAGTATTCAAAATTTGTATGGAAAATTTTCAGCATTTTCATGAATGATTTTGTTGAATTATTTTTTGATTTTAATATTTTATGATGTAAAATTGATAATACTTCAATGCCATTTTATGAAAGGTATTTTTACCAATTTAAAAATGAAAAATTCAAATTTTAAGTTTCCTGAGCTTGGGGTCACGTTAAAATATTTGATTTTTAAAAAAATTGAGAAGCACAATTCAGATATCCTTCAAAATCTAATGGGGACTAAGCGAGATTAGATTTGCAAAATTTGAAAATAATCTATTGAGTACTTTAGTCTATAATTGTTCAAGTAAAATAAACACACCGTACATAGCACACAACACGCAGCACACACACAATGTGATGAAACTTTCAGAATACAATCTCAGCATGATACTAGTTGATAATCTGCAATAAAAAATAGCCTTAAAAATTACGAAATCATAACTCCTCACTATATCCCCCTGAGTTAGTGAGGAGTAAAAAGTATTAATAATATACTTCTTTCCTCTATACATGTCCAAACCATCACAACTTTCTCAATCCTCGTAACATCTTTTTTCATTCCAGTGTTTTTAAATATTAACTTATTTGAAATCTTATTTATACCACAGAAAAGTTGTATAAAACACAGGAAAAGCCACAAACGAGATGCCAGAGTTTCATGTGGCTCGTTAGCCGCGGTTTGCCGACGACTGTATTAGGTTACACTGCAATATGTTGCTGTATGTATGGCGCGTGTGTGTGTGTGTGTGTATGTGCTGGCGGCCACATCCGATAGGAGCCGTCAAGACAAAGGAAAGAGCCAGATCCTGATGTGAGACGTGCTAAATAAATCATCGCTGCATGTACGGAGGCCACAATCTATTGTGGCCACTACACTACCTACACCAACATATTATTATATCAAGTTTGAATAACCCGGATTTACTATCACACGACTTTATTATAACAACGGAACAACGATGGTTATAAAATTATTGTTTTATCGACACACACTATAAAAGATTTTGTTCCGGTATCCTTATTAGGAAACAAATTAATATTAAAATTAATTAAATAAGAGAAAGGGGTGCATTTATATAAATACAATTATATTACTGTTTCATAGCCAAAAAAGTCACAATGAAAAGATCATTCCTTCAATTTGGGTTTTAAAAAATATAACCTAATATTAACCTATGCAGTATGCATTCTTACGACACGTATAAATTGCATTCCTCCAGAAAATAGACAAATAAAGAAGTGAAATATGCCAAATGTCTACAAAATGTACCTACCCTTATTTCACGAAAGGGCACTTATAAAGGCCTACGTGATTCAGGTTGTTGGACTTCTGACTCCTGAGTGATAGGTCTCGCGTTCGATTCCCGACAATCTGGATCTGTGAAAATATGATCAATCTCCAAAATGTGGCAACTTGTTATTGGGTGCGTGTTAAGTTAATATTTGACATAGTATCTGCTAAATGCTCGGGAAGCAATACACATAATAATAAAATAAAACATCCAATTATATTGTGATTTTCATGCATTTAAGAATATGACGTCGATAATAATTTGATTGAATTATTTTACACTCTTATACTAAATCATATTTATGTGTAATATGTAAAGAAAAATCATTATATCCAATGACATGTCAGTTACGAGTGTCAGTTAATGTTTACCAAACGAGATTATTATCAGACAAATTTACGTATGTAAATATAACCATTTCCTATAATGATATGTCAAAAATATTTTTCAGTCCAATCAATTTTGTAGTTATTGTGACATGACGACACACTTTGTAGGTACTATATATCTAATGATTATTGCTGCTTGATTCATACAATATTGTTGAATTCTTTTTACCACTTCAAACGATCAGATAAACCAACCAACCAACATACAACCAACAGGCCTACAAAGCGCCCGTAAGGTGATATATTTTTAAACAGTGCTTGATATATCATTCACATACATTCATTTAGATGGGTCGATGGCAGAGCGGTTAGCGCGCTGGACTAGTAATCCAGTGGTCGCGAGTTCGAATCCTGCCTCGACCGATTTCGTTCACCTATAGCACATGCATTTATGCTTATTTTAGAGAATGTAGGAAGATGTATATGGACTTGTTTATCAAGCACATATTCATTTTTATTTAAGAAAATAAAACAAGAAAAAAATATATATAGTAATTATTTTCACTAGTCAACAAAATATTTTATAACCCCCCTATCACCATAATTATGTTAAAATGGAGTTGATTTCTTGCCATATCATTGCTCGAGGTTTCAATCAGTCGAACGTAACACACTATGCGATTAACACATTAGAATTATCAGTCGAACGTAACTCACTGTGCGATTAACAATTCGATCTTCTTTTGAAGTTCAATCATTAGCCAAACATTAAAATAATATACTAATTGTATGCAACACATGAGATCCAATTGTCGGTGGCGATAGTATGAATAATTGAAAAATACGTACCAAACTGTTAACACTTAAACACAAATTAATAAATATTTTAAGATATTTTGTTTTATTTACAAAACATGTCGGTATATATGTCAGGATAGAATAGTATGGAGGTCAGTCTTTATTTCCTACCCAGAATAATGACTTAGTAGTGAGGAGTATAGCGTCGGCCACAAACCACTCGTTTTTTTTATCTTTCGTTAGATAAATAAATAAAAACTACGTTGCATTGGTTTTTTGAAGGGATATAAAAATTACTTAAAACTGTAAGAAGACGATTGTAAGAAGAATAAATAAATGGGTCGATTTAATTCTCAACTTTATAATCAATGGACGCGTGTTTTCCGTGAGCTTTATTAGTCTTTTGTTGGAGATCACAGCGGACATATGATATTTGTGGGAACTGATACCATGTTAAGTGTTCGTGCTTCTCACAGAGCAGTATAAATAAATATATGTACACGCAAGCGGCCTTTGCTAATCACAGTGTTTCGAGGGACACAGATGATAAGTCAGTGTGTCGGTTATCCGAGTATTTAGTTCGACCTTTGTTTATGGCTTTAGGATATAATCACACAGATGAGCTTCAAGTCCGGGAATTCGTCACGATTGTAAATAATATAATGTTATTATAAATATGTTAATGCGACATAATGCTTAATAAGTTGGTTAGTTACTCAAAGATGGCGGTGATTCATTATCACACACAGAAGATACAATCGTTTATATCATTTGAATGCTATTATAAGTTATAAGTATCATTCGATTTTCTAATTATTCCGTGACTACTGCAGATAGGATTAAAACAGAATATAAACGCCAATAGAAAAATATTCTCAGTAAGTTTTATATAATGCTATTTAATGACACAATATGAATTGTAAGCAAGACAAAACAGACGGATGTAAATATGTAATGATAAGTAAAATATAACTAAAGGTACTAATGAAAAAAAAAACTAAGTAGTTAGAATTACAACGTAAAAACCACCAATTATAAATTCTTAAGAAAAAAAAAACAATTCTTAAGAATAATACGATTCTTAAGAAAAAATCATTTATTAATAACAATAAAATAACTTTGTACTAACCACTTTTTAATTAGAACTTTTTGAATAAAATTCATAAAAATATAAAATTCACATTAGAAATAGGTAATAACGCTAGTTTGAATTTTTTGGATTTAAATATATCATTAGTCAATAATAAATTAAAATTTAACGTAACTATATAGAAAAGAAACATTCACAGATATTTGATGTAATTCATAATTCATCGAACCATCCGTATTCTCAAAAACTTTCCGCCTTTCATTCAATGTTAAATAGATTACTAAAGGTTCCTCTATAAGAAAATAATTACCATACTGAATTAAATAATATTAAAAAAATAGCAACTAATAATGGATATGCAAATAGTTTAATTGACAAACTTCTAAACAGGAAAAAAAGACAAATACAATTTGATAGATACATGTATCCGAGAGATAAACATTTAATAGATCAGCATTGGCGAAAATTTTTGTTCATAAATAATGATATTTCTTATTCTTTAAAAAAAACTATACCTAAGACTATTAAACCTGCATTTTATACTAATAATAAGTTTAAAAAATTTATATTAAATAATAAAGATAAAGATTCAACCATGAAGAAGTCTGGAGTTTATCAGTTAAATTGTAAAAATTGTGACAACTTTTATATAGGAAAAACAATAAGAAACTTTGAAATAAGGGTTAGGGAACATTTAAGATGCCTTCATAGTGATAACTATTCTGAATTCGCGAATCACTTAATTGAGAAAAACCATTCTTTTGATGTAGACGAAGGTATAAAAATTTTACACACGGGGCAAAATGAATTAAAAACCTCAAAATAAGGAAAAATGTGAATTTAAATAAACCCATAATAAACAACCAAAGTAATTTTATAAATAATCAACTGTTAAACTTATTTCCTTTATAATATGATATTTGGTAAATTTATGTATATAAAAAAAAACTGTCTTTGTAAAAAAAAAAAATAATGTTAGCTTACATAATATGGTCACCCTAACCGTCTTTACCCCTCTACTTCTCCTTTCCCCCCCTCTCACTGCTTTTACATTTACTTATTATTTTAAGATTTGTTAAGTAGTTCACTAAGTGTCCTGAGGAAGAGAGCATTGCTCTCGAAACATGTAGACTTGGTTCTAATTAAAAGTGGTTAATACAAAGTTATTTTATTGTTATTAATTAATGATGGAGCCACAAAAGAATAATCTCGCATTTGATAAAAAAAAATCATTTCTTAAAGTTAATCAAATTAACAGATCCAATGGGCTAGGTTATCTGATCACTTTACTGTGAATTATAACATATTATGTTATAAATTTCTTATCATAATTTAAAGTGTTGCAACAATGCAAAACACTATATATTTATCATATTTTTGTGGAAGTTTTTTTAACTTCACATATTTTTACTCTAGCAAGAAGAATCGTATTTAGCTACATTGATTAAACTCTAAAAATATTTGAAACAACGCTTTTGCTTAAATCATTGTTGAAATAATACAGTCTGAATTTTCGACTAGGAATGCAATCATTATTAACGTTTCGCTTTTCTTAACCTATTTTAATTTTATATTACTCCGTTGGCAACTAACAGGCCTACTATGCCAAGTATTAATTTAACACGCACCCAATAACAAGTTGCAACATTCTGGAGATTTATGATATTAATCGTCTCACAGATCCAGACTGAAAACACAATAAAAAACTGTGTTTCCACAAACTGTGTTAGATACCTAACCAACTGAGCCACGAAGGCCGACTATGAATGTAATAAGTCTAATATAATGTAATTTTTATACTTACATATACCGTAAATAGAATTTCCATACAATTGGGCCTAAGTGCGAGTTGCGTATACCTATTATTTATCCATATTAGAAGAATTTCAATACATAAATAATCCCAGACGCATTATAATTTTATATTTATTCGAATTATTGTCCAAGGAACGAAGGATAACATGCACTTCCTTTCGATCAGATAATAATAGGTAGTTACTTTTAAAGTTCCACCACAGAATCGAGGCCGTTGTACACGTAAATCGATAAAACAATATCGAGAGAGCAATAAAAAAACAAGAGTTTCCGGACGACATTTTAAATAATAAAAATAATTATACGTCGAATAAAATCATAACAATTCGAAAATTAATCTGCCCTCGCCATTTACACGGGCATTTCGCTAACTAGACGAGTTGAGTTATTTAACAGTTTATTTGAACGAAGGAAATAAAAAACCGGCTAATAAATAATTCATTCAATAGCGGTGTAAAAAAAAAAACAGGCGGGCGTAAAATCGATATTGAACATGTTCATTAAGGATTACCGTAACAGCACTAAGTGATAATCTACTTAACAGAAAGTTTTTTAAAGCCACGCACATATCGTTTACATAAATAAACTTAATTCAATCATCGGTTGTCCACGATAACGTCCCATATTATAATTTAAATGTAGGTAGGTAACTCAATACGCGAGTCATGTTTAAAACAACAAATTATAAAAGTGAACAAATTCGGGTACATTTAAAATGTAGAAGAAAACAACCACAAACTGTGATTTCCATAAAATGATAAACGATTAAGGTAGGTACATACCTACTAACTGATATTGATTAGAAGTGTTATATGTTATATCAACAGAAAATCATAAATAGTTGAAAAGTAACTATAGATAAATTAGGAACTACCTACATAATTAAGGGTCGTTTTCAAATTTGGTGCAGCTAATTTTGTCCATCAATAAATAAAAAAAAATTATTACTAATTACGTCAAAACAGAGTTGTTTTTCTTACAAACTCAACAAAGTTTATAAAAATATAACAAATAAATTTTTAATATATTTTTTTTTAAACACGTTGTGTCTACATGCTAAATTAAACCTCTAATTTATATCGATTTATAAGAGAATATCAGGTTAAATTATTCTGAATATGCTGCACTAGTGTCTGGGACACGTTGAGTTTGTCGGGAAAATAACTCTGTAACAAGGAATTACCACATTGTTACTTTTAAAAAAGTGGAAAAATAGATTCAAGATTATTATTAATTTTTACTAGCGCGATGTATTTTGTATTTATGAGGTTTTGACGTAATCAATTATAAAGGTTTTTTTCTTGAAGGACCCTTAAAACTACGTGAAAAGGTTGAACACCCAGGCCATGTTGTTTCTATTGAAAATGCAAATACTTACGTAAGGCCTATTCAGTACTCAGAGTTGTTTAAATAAATATAAGTAGGTTTATTACCCATTATTATCGAATGAATATGTTCTTGTGAAAAGTACTTGTACATACTTATAAGTTACCGAAATAAAACATATATGATTGTGCTATAGGCGAACGAAATCGGCCGAGGCAGCTAGGGTGGGATTCTAACTCTATCACTTGATTACTAAGCCAGTGCGATGCCCGCTCTGCCACCGATCAATTTGAATGTTGGAAAGATACTTGTTACGCAATAAAAAAATATAACGTAATTTTACTTTCTATGTATTTATTATACATGCTGAAGAAATCATATCTTACAGAGCATCACTGTAGTAGAAAATAAATTATGTGAATTGATAATAATGCTTGGAATACCGATGTTGCCTGGCAAGTAAATGGAGCAACATGAATAATTTATGAAAGCATATAAAAATATTTTAAATAACGAAAACATCAGATTTAAAAAAAAATAAAAACGCAACTACCGATCACCTATAGAAGTGCCTACAATTGATAAGGTAAGTATTATAAGTAGTGCTAGAAGTCAAAAATTTAATACATTATAACGATGTTTAAAATAAATTGTTTTAATTTTTGAAAAAATAAGAAAATATTGTGATATAATCTGTATAATACAAGGTCGGTCTTCATTGACTCCAGTATTACGCAATGTTTAGATACAATTTACATATAGAATATGTTTCACAAATATTCAAATGTGTAGTTTTACAAACAAATATAATGCAATACATTACTTTAAATACACATCGTATATTAAAGTAGGCAAACATATAAATATTTACGTACAAATGAGTACCTATAAAACCAAATATATACATCGAGTACAAAAAGAAAATAAAACGTCCGGCACTGCTCATAAATGTAAATGATATATTTCATAACGAGCACAATGCAGCTCTCAATGTCATCGCGTCTCATTTCATCGGTTGTGACAAAAAACGGGTGTTACACTTTCTGTGTTAAACAACAGACAATAACGTGTGTTATGTAAACAGATTATTCATATTCACCGACAATAATAGTTAAACCGATTTCAGAAAATGAAAAAAAACCTATTCATCGTCGCAAGGTTAAAACAATCACGTAGTAGTGAATATGAAAATTCCAAACGCTAAACATGCGGGAACCTCTGATATAATAATTGCACACGGTCTATGATGTTTCGGACACACGCTGTCTCTAGAAGACGGCAATTTTTGGGCACATCAATTACATGATAGTAGTGATGAGCAAACACACCCTAGTCTTGGTCTTGCATTCACAGGTGTACTAGTGGTCTTGATCTTGCATAGGTAATTGGTCAAGTCATAGTCTTGAATAATCAGTATTGTTTTAACTATTAATTTTTCTGTTAAAAGTCAGTAATTACAATGCAATACAGATTTATTGATAGTGATTGCTAATTTTTCGACTCTTGGTCTAACAAGCCTAGTCACGATGGTTTTCCAGTGACACGCGCAGTCTTAGTCTCGGATAGAATCCAAGACCGGGACCACAACCGCAAAGTTTACAAAGTGGGAATCATAAATCTCCAAAATGTGATAACATGTTATTGAGTATGTGTTAAATATATTTTACAAAGTAGATACCTGTTCGTTGCCTGAAAAGCAATATAAAATAAATAAATTAATAAAAAATCGCGCTTAGAACAAAAACACTCACCAGGTTCCCTTAAAAGGCATGCTCATGAGTCGCATAGAACTCTAGGTTTTTAATTCATTGAAGGGCGTGTTCAAAGTTGACCAAGAACGAGACTGCGAGACTTTTGTGCATCACTACAAGACGATTACGAGCATGAACGAGGAAGTCGATCTCGAACGGCCAATAATAATTGCGAATACCACCACAACTCCAGGGCCGTTTCAATTTTGGACCAAATCCATCATTGAGAAGCGTGATCGACGGGCCTACTAGACTGGGTTTTCACCGTAGCTAACATATTATGATTGTCTCACATCTGAACTGACATTTTTATCCAGGAAATTTTAAAGTTAATAGAGTCAATTATTTTTGATCCGACGAAACACAATCAAAAGTTCAATTAAAAATCATAAGATCCTTGAAATATTTTCGCAAACAATCGAAGCCGCAATATCGTCAGAGTGGTCGTGCAATTTTTAGCTAACAAAATGATTTAGTAAATAAAACCAGATGATCCACAATAGGTCCGGAATATTGATCAATCTGCAGAAGTATGGTTGACAGGTAGCATTTACCGAATAAAAGACATTGTCAAGGTGAGACAACGCATGCAATTAAGCAAGACACGTTATAACTTAAATACATACATCGATTATATTTATATTGTTTAAAGTTCAAATGAACCAATTTAATAATCTGGATTGAATGGAAACTAGGCAGGTATAGGTACCATACTTACCTTGAAGATATATTAAAATGAACTCACATCGAAACAATGTAAATTGATTTATTTAAAAATACTCGTAAAAAAATAGTACTTAATGCAGAGTAAATAAATCGATGACATACATTAAACAAGAAGGATAATTATAAATTAAATACAATCATATATAAACTATTATTAATACCTATTATGCATTTTCTTCTTTAAAATGTTGATAATCCCCGAATGCATATTTACGAAGCCCATTCCCAACGTTATCATTCTTTATGTAATAGATAAAAAAAAAACTCCAGAACGTGCATGTTGAAAGTTTTGACAGATATAATCATAGATGAAACAAACCGTTATATGTATTTTTTTCCCGCTATAAGGAAAAACAATCATCATAAATTAATACATTTTACACATGTGTTTTGAGTTGTATAGAAAAGAGGAAACAAAATTCGAAAGTACGCCGATCGTACAAACAAAAGCATGAAATTGATGATAAAAATACTTTTATGAAACTAAATCATAGCATTCTCCACTATAACATGATATAATAGAGTAAAAATGCATATTAATATTTAATGCGCAAATATAGTTATGTAATATAGTCTTTTTATGAAATGAGAGCAGTCAAATTTCGCTATTTTAATCCATAAACTTGAATATTAAAAATGGGGTTAATTTATTTTCTGATGTATATGTACGAATACCATGGATGGATATGGTCAGCGATTCAAATGTGCTCCAGCGAGCCAGGACTGAGAGAAAACTGTTGACGAAAATCAAAATCCAAAGTGTCTTACTTGGGACATGTATCTACTAAGAGGGGACAAATATAAATGACTTCATCTAATCGTTAAGATAAAAATCGAGGGAAAACGGGGTGTCGGCAGGAAGCGAATTTCATGGCTCCGCAATATACGAGTGGACATATTTGATCATATTTTTGTTCTGACTCAGGACTGTGACCCAGAAAAAGTATATTTTTGTTTTAAGTTGATTGTTACGTGCGCACTGCTTAGTATTAAAGAATGTAAATGGAAATAAAACGGGATTAGTCAAAATGACACTACACGACGGTGTGCCGTATTTAGGTACAACGTACTACAGTACTATTACGTAGTATAATCTGTCTGCTGCATTAATTTCCTAAAGCACCGCTATACGTCCGAGGACAATCTCGTGCCAAAACCAGTTCTATACATTGTTAGGTAATATTATTATTTTTATTTGACGCAAACATGTGTCATGCATGGTATGGTATGGCCCACGTTAGATAGACACACTATGGTTTCGTACACATGCAGGTAGTTACGAGAAATGAACGAGCCGACACTACATAAAAAGCGTAACGCGAAATGTTATCGATATTTTTCTAAAACTTTTCAAAGGATAATAATTCTTGAAGATACTCTTTTTTTGGAAATAAATTACTTTTATGTTGCATTATTTTTATTTTTGACACCGCTGACCTTCTTTGTATAAGTCACTAGGTGACCATCTTTAGGGTGTAAATTAAAATATTGATACTATCGAATTATTATTTCTCAGTGTGTCTACCTGTGACTTACTGTTATATTTTACTATTTTTAATGTGTAAAAATCATAAAAGAGAAACGCCTGATTGTTGATTTTTTTTATGGGATATAATTTTTGTTATACAACTGTAAATTTTACAGCGTAAAATTCCATACGAAGAAAAAGATGTAGTTTGACTGCGACATTCATAATATACTTGTACTTGTAAGTTTTGTTGCTGTCGACTGCGATTATAATATTTGGCAGGACCGCTGTCAGTCTGCTGTTTCATATATACTTATCGATGTTTTGTATAATATATAATATGTGTATATATGTTTTATATCTATGTTGTCTTCTTTATATTTTTTATACTTGTTTCTTGCCTTAGCACTTTGCTTTATTTTCTTTTTTTATAAATATCTTATGTTATTAACAAAATAATTTTGACTATTTTTAAATTGGTATACACACAGGCTGGCTGTGCCTTGTGGGATTTTTGTATACACGGTTGATTTATTGTGATTGATATTATGTTTATGTATATTGTATGTTAACCTGTACCAAATCTTAAATAAATAAATCATATGTTATTTCAAGTACCTACCTATGTGTACACATAATATCATATCAACCAAAGATTATTGTTTATATATGTATATATATTTGTATAAAGACAAAAATACAATAGGGCATTTGAATAAAAAAAAACTTTAACTTTTAGTTTCATGGATTTTAATAAATAACGACTCAAATAAAAATGTGTACCTACTTTCGTAAATAAAATGATAATTAGTTGAGAAACCATTTCGTGTCGGCTTAGATTGTCGACGATCCGCTGACCGGATGTTGTGACTTTCCACGTCATTTCCCGGGAGGTTACGCAAGGCATTCCGGCGGGTTCACCAAACTCAAGGTCGGACTGTTAACGGGCCGTTACGTAACACGGGCGGGGCGGGACTAACGATGAAAATGAAATTTAAGTATACGCACATACATACAATTCGTCAACCAAATGTAACGGACGCCGTCAGAGGGCACTGACAGCTTCATTACATGCACTCACAATAAGATTTGTAACAAGTATGTAGGTAGGTGCGTGTCTATGAACAAAATGCATTACAGTTAACTCTTTAATTTCATCTCAAGTACCACGCTGACAACGCGAGTCACGCCACGTTATATTAATTTATTGAAACGATAAATTATCGATAAAATATTTATATTATTATTATTCATGAACAAGAACACTAAAAATATCTAAAATGTTAACGTATTAAATAATTGAAATCAAATTTTTCCAAGAACATTGAGTTACTTGAGAGGGTCCAAAGACGTTTTACAAAAATTCCCAGAACACTTCGCAACTTAACATACGAGGAAAGACTTGACTTCTTAAAACTGTCAAAACTGGAAAACCGAAGAGAACGTAGAGATCTTATTGAAACATTTAAATGGTAGAAGAACATATATTGTTACATCTTTTAAATTATTTTACTTCTACATATTTACTCACATTGGTTACTTGGGTTCGACAAAAAAATGCTATCTATGAAAACTTCAAAACTAAAATCCAAACGACTATTATTCATAGATATTAATCTCAAAGATAAGATTACAATCGACAGATCACGTAGCCATCAGTCTGAAGCTTGAATTGCATCACAAATATGAATTACCTATTTGCAATACAAAGTGTGCCTCTTAATAACATTGTGTCAACAAGAAGACATATTACGTATTGAGATGATATTTGATCTTTAAGACAATGAGAAGCTACTGATTTTATTATTACATCATCAAAACACACAAATGAATCACCATACATTTGGTCTTT
Source organism: Molanna angustata (assembly GCA_963576475.1). Taxonomy (NCBI): domain Eukaryota; kingdom Metazoa; phylum Arthropoda; class Insecta; order Trichoptera; family Molannidae; genus Molanna; species Molanna angustata. The sequence goes on along the minus strand of OY754964.1, from coordinate 34,939,721 downwards.
AAAAAAACTGCCAAACATTGCTTCATCAATAAGTCTCTTCGATTAACCCAAGAAATCCATTTAAAATAAAAATAAATAGTATACACTTACGACGATCACCAGGGCGTCCTCCCAATAGATGGAAGGAACACTGGCAGTACACGTCACAGGAAATATACAGGCCAACAGGCCTAAAACGAGAGGAAGAAAAAGTATTCACTTACATGTTTTCCTGACTACGTACTTTTGTAAATTTGAATGTGTTATCCAACGATATTTAAACTAAAAAAATATTAATTCACAGAAATATTATTTCCAACGAACTAATTAGTATAGAAACTATTGAATAAATATACATAAAAGCCCCATTCGATACTTTTCCAACGAGAAAGAACTTATTTAAATAATCTTTCAGTTTATAAAACTCAAGGATATGAACGAATATCCTGAATAGCCTCCCGAGATTTCCAAAATGTATCGACAAACCTATTGAAATTCTATTTTTGAAGCTTAATTCTTAAGGCTTCTAATGCCCGTGCAAGGATTTATAAAAAAATGGGGCAGTAAAATTAAAAAGAGTAACAACTTGTTATGTGACATACCTATACATGAAAATGGGGAGAAAATATATAACACGTTTATCAGGCTCAAAGAAACCTGTGTCCTTGGTCGATAGATACGAATATAATTTAAGTAAATCAAGTGAAAATAAAATGTATGTCACACACGGCAATCGTCGTGGGTCAATGTGCTATTTATGTCTACTAGGCAGTATAATAATATAGTAGTGAACGTACCGTACAATATTATGTTAATTTTGACACACTGAAACACAACTCGTATGTCCCTACATCAAACAACTATTATCACTGTGACGGAAGATCTCGACATTTATGTATGGACCATTGAGTAATACAAATGGAAGATACATTCAAAACTGTTTTTATACAATCACCGCCTTGCCAATACATCATTCAAAATAATGCTTTAGTATTCTAGAGCTGACTTCGCAGGTTATTAAGTTGGCTTACTTGTATTGTGGATCGTATTTTAACATTTGGAAGTGGAAATAAGATGTTGAAAACAATACAAATATGCCAGAAAACAAATGCAAAATATATTATTAAACCGTTGCTTGACCTTTCCAACAACAGGCAGTAGATGTTTAATTAATAACCATAGATCTAGGGACTTTGTATTAGTTAACAAGATCAAATTAAGTTAAGATCCAAATAAGAAACGACCTTCACCCATCTGTTTTATGGATGAAAAGTATTTCATATCAAATTTAGTATGTTAAAAAATATATCCCGAGTGGGTTGGCTAAAAAGGTCCTGTCCCAGACTATGATTAATTAAAAGGGGTTTTATGTTATTAAACCCCAAGCACAAACATTTGTTTATTTTAAGAAATGTGCAACGATGTGTACATAGGTACCTACTCGTTCTAAGGAAATACAGATTCTTAACCAAAAAAACAAATACCTACCCATAAATTGTGCTTAAGAATTTGATCATACGTATATGCATATTTATTATGCTGGTTAATCCCCAGTATTGTTGCACAAAAGTCCTCGAAAATGTATGCCGGAGAAATGACTCGATTTCGTCATACAGACAAGACAGATAACTTGCACGATGACGCGACGCGACGTCTGACACGAGTGTTGCGTGCACGCGCCCGTCACGCGTACTTTGTGTATTATTATGCAATATTTTAGGAAACGCCGCTCCGGCTCATGTTTCCTAATATATTAGGTTAAAGGCTACGCGAATCCACCTTGCACGTACTTATAATACTTCATATCTCCAATACCTACATACACGGGTATGGGAATAATCAAAACAATAAAGAAGTATGCCGTTTTGCAATACGAAGTTAGCTTTGTGGGTTATGTAAAAAATAGTAAAATGTTTATGTACATATTTATATTCATTTCGTGATATTGGATGATACAACAATACAAGAGAAAAAGCAATAGATATACACATTTACCTACATTTTATTGTTTGCGAATTATTACTTTAGCTGTGATGAAACAATTGGAATTGATAATACCTACACCTTCAATATTAATGAAAAATATCAGCGATCCGTATAGCTTTTTAGATAAATCATTAGGAATATAAATGATATTCCTAATGATATCCCATACATAATAAGATTTCATGCTACCCAACTATTGAAAAAGATAAACGCAACTAATCACAACAAATTAAACATTTATCATCGGACTAAACAAATAATTATTTTCTTGTTTCAAAAAAAAATATATTGAGCTTGTTTCTTTATGATGCATCCATATGATATGAATGTATCATCATTTTTGTAAGAATGAATATCAGGTAATATTCTTGTAGATAAGAAAATGAAATCGTTGGAAGCAGATTTCGATCCAGAATCTACTAATTGCACACTTAAGCTTCTCTATATTTTATTAAGTAAAATTGGTCAAAGCTCAATTTGTAAAAAACTAAATATTTTTCAAAAATTGAGCTTTTCCTAGATCATGTTACAAGGACATATTCATTATTTAAAAATGTATTATTATATTTCGGAATTAAAGAAAAAATATAAAATAAGATAAAATAACACCTGGCATTTGAAACTTATTTATTTATTTAATATATATTTAATATGCAGAGACACCAAAAATGTGATAATGATTTATTCCAAGTTATACAAGAGAAAAGCCGAAATATGATTTACAATTATACACTACCCACATAATATGATAACATAAAACATTTGACCTGTAAATAATACAGTAGGTACAAATAAAATATTATGCAATTAATAACGGTGATATACCTGTGAATTGAATAATTTATGAAATATTATATAATCAATTATTGAATGGAAATGAAATATAGGTATGTACCTACATACTAAAGTAGGTTTCATATTATTATCTGTGTCAAATAGTGTCGACATTGATTTGTTTACTCTTATCCTCAAAATTGATTCATCACGAAATTGAAATATATACCTAGACTATTGATAGTTTCAAGTGGATATGAAATATCTATTTAAATCACCTGTCTAATGATAATGTTTGGTATCATGTACATTTTTCATTTTCCCTTTTTCAATTTAGAAAAGTTTTCCATAAATATTTAATAATGTCCTACCGCTTTTAATCGTACATTGGCCTATTAAAACGACACTCGTCGAAGAATGCCAAGAAAATAAAAACAGATTCATGAAGACGTTTTACTTATAAATATTGAGCAGAGTAAGCGAAAAATAATTAAATGATAATGAAATAAACAAAATACAGCCCTAAATTTCACAAAAATCACCAAGTCTAGAGACAGATTTCACAAACACAATAAAAACAAAATAGTCTGAAAAAACCGTAAGTGTAATTTCCATCAATGTCAATAGCATAGTAACGGTATCACGGTTAATTCAAAAACTTATTCATTAATAAAAACCCACATAATATATTATGGCATTATTACTATATTATAATATTGGTATATAAAGGATACACATGTATACCTATATTCATGTACAGAAATAAGTATTCCATTCCTAATGGAAGGGATTAGCTAAGATTATATCTTAGCTTATTACCTAGCTCTAAGATCAAATTTCGATAAAAACAAGACGGTAAAATTGTACCAAAAACTATTTTGACGCCATCGATCGCAGTCGGAAAACAACTTCATATTATATGTATATCCGACCGCTGAATGCTTCCGATTGGCTTACATGACAATGATACTTATAACGAACGATGAATGGAAATGCCACAAATTTGTTTGTATACAAAAGCCACTGTTGATAGGCGCTTAATTATCTTACGCAGGGGTCCTTGGCGTAAAATACAATCGTAAAAGAGATGAAAAGGTCTTATAGACAATTGCTTCTGATTGCGATAAAAGGTCAAAAGCAAGACGTCACAGTGGGTAAATTTACGTCATGGAAAAGGATCGCAAGAACGAAAGCTGAAGATCCCTGGTCGCTGTAGAGAACTCACGGTCATTCGGATCTATCTAACATGCATGAGACGGTATCGGTAATGTATCGAAGTAACAAAAATGCAATACCTACCTACAATGATAATATTATGTAGGTACCTATGTCATTAAAGCTGAGAGATGCTGTACGTACTTCCATTACCAATGAGATGTAATTAGTTGATTCTCTGCAAAGGGCGAGATCTTTCGTGCTTCATGTTTTTTTGATTTTATTTATAGTTTTATCGACAAATGAACTAGTGCATATACCTAGGTATAACCGCATTAAAATAGAATTGACAACGTCAAACAGGATCAAAACGACGGAGAGTCAGCTTCACAAGATACACCTCTCTGAAATAACAGCTATTAGAAGATATATAATATACATATTCTTTAATTAATATATATTAAGGGGGGACTGCTGCCAACGTACCTATTTTTCGATTTGATATACCATCATTATTTCTTATCAAATCGTTTTGAAAAAAATAATTTATAATAGATAGTTTGGGTATTAATAAACAAAAATATACCTTAACTTTTTGATAATGTTCTGTATAAATTCTTGTAGAAAAATAATGGCATACCCCGATTTTCAACGTTTATCATATATTTTTGATAAACTATAAGGCGTAGAGTAATATATATTTTTTTAAATTAAAGAAGACAAAAATATCTAGAAAAATATGATGTGACGTTGCAGTAATGCTTCAGGTTTAGTAAATAAACCTAGAAAACATTTATTTTCCATTCAGCGCCATTGCGTAATAAAAGTTTTTTTGGTTTATTTACTTAACCTGATGCGTTAATGCAACGTCATATCATATTTTTCCAGGTATTTTGTTCTTCTTTAATTTATAAAAAAATATTGCTCTATACCTACCTTATATTTTTTTAGAAATATAAGATAAATGGCTAAAATCGGGGTATGCTTATTATTTTCCTACAAGAATATATACAGAACATAATCAAAAAGTTAAGGGATATTTCTCTTTATTAATATCCAAACTAACTAGGTTATTTTTTTTTCAAAATGATTCGTTTAGTAATAAAGATGGTATATCAAATTGAAAAAATAGGTACGTTAGCAGCAGTCGCCCTCTTAATATAACATTATATCCTCTATAATTCTTTACACACAAAAATTAAGAGCCTCGACATATTCTCAAACAGCCTCAGCACCTTCAATGTTATAGTTACCTTATTCAAATTTTATTTTTAAAGGCTAATTAATTAATTTATGATTTACTTATTCTATATATGTTGTAAACATCTGTTTTATGTGTATTCCTGTGTTCTGTTGGTGTTTCTCTTAATAAATAAAAAAGAAAATAGAAGAAGATTAATTCCAGCAATTTAATTTTGACCATATCTACTCCCTACGTAAAGTATCTCAACATGACCAGGAATGATTCATAAAAATAAATTGAATCCGGTATCTGCATTGATTCAAAAAAATACTTAACGTTTCTGGGAAGAGGATAATTTATTCATATAGACTTGCGGTTAATTCGCTATCGTAAACACATCACCCAAAGCGACTAATTGAATTTTGACGAGAATATTATTACAATCATATTTATCTCATCTACCCACGGTTGAAACGAGTTGTCTTTAAAAATGATTCCTTCAGCAACGGTGGTCTCCGAATGTGATCGTGTTTTCGGGATTTCATCTTGTGGCAGCAAGAAATCAATTCGTTTTCATCGTAACAGACCACCGCAAAAAAAAAACACGGAGACAAGACAACATTGATCAGAAAGATACAATAATCCATACCTTCACAAATATATATATACATAAATATAACAGTTCGATACGTTAATTAGGGGTTTTGGCAAAATCGTGACGTCCGACTTGATACAATTTAAATGTTCTCCCTTTTATTTACGTCTTAATTCAACGTTGTTGCAGTGCATATTCTACACTAATTTCTGATTTATCCGGTTATGCCTTACTCAGACGACCTCGTCCCCATTAAACTTAATTTGCTGGCCTACAAATAATAATAGGTTTCGTCATTGTTTCCTCACCCATATACTCGCTCTCTACACCCATCATAAAGTTTTAATCAATTAACTGTATCTGCGAGGCGCCGGCTTGAAATAGTGTTTCCACTCTTATCTATTAACATCGTTTTCGGGTGTCCCGTAAGAGCCGGCAAATCGAAAATACAAGATTCAAGATAACATCTCACATACTGACCATTCTGAAAATGTTGTTGCCTTTATAGGTGAGACGAGACTGGTGTGCTTGGATACACTCAAGTGTCGTGCATCATTTTATAAGGTAATACACACCCACACGCCTGTCGCTGGTGGGATATGCCGTGATGGTATGAATGATGATGCCGACCGCCGTGGCACAGTGGGTAAGCCGTGCCACGTTGGTAAGCCGTGTTTCTGTCCCGGAGTCCTGAGTTCGATCCCCAGCAGAGGAGAAATTTATTTTAATTAATTTCTCGCCCTAATATTGCTTCTCTGAGCTGGAAACACTTGGAAGAAATTGCTATATGGCAATAAACTCGCCACTTGCGCAGGGTGCAAGGAAGTGTATATTATTATTATTATGAAGAATGAACTATCTTAATCTATGTCATTGCACTGCTTTATATTTATTACAAAAAATTACAAACATACCTACCTACTGTTTATGCCAATTCCATAAATAAATCGCCAACTCTATTTATTGTCAATTGTAATTGTAAGGCAAATATATCAGTAAAATACATATTATATTGTTGTAGTGTAAACTAAATAAAGTCAACTCAGACTGAGTTTCAAACAAAAAAAAATGTTCTACCCATCTAGATATTAAAAGCGATTGCTGTCCCTAAACTAAGAAAACAATAATTGAAAAACCAGATTTCTTTTTAAAAAAGTTAATAAAAGTTTTTAGTTCCTAGTAGATTCATTTAGGAATAGTGGAGAAATAGTTTTGAACGAGAGATTGCACAAATGTATGTATAATTGGCACTACGAAGTAATAATTGGCACTACACAGTGGAGCGGTAGATACACATATTCATTATATCATTGTGTCGATATCATTAAATAATTAATTTTATACTGTACCAGATCACATTTTTCTACCATGTCATGGCTTTACAATAGATTGTCCAATAAGGATATGTGATAGGAAGCGATATGTTAATTATAATAACATTATTAAAATAATATACTCATATACGAAAATGGTGTTTAATCTTATATAACTGCATTTCATTAAAGCAAATACTATAATGTACACGAAAGAGTATATGATATAAATCGCTTCACATTATGAGCATGATTTAATATATCATAATAATAACCAGATTCACATCTAAATGTCTAATATCGATGGTTAAGCGTTGCGGTTTCAAAAATATTATTATTGTTATTAAAGAGAAACTACACAAAACGCACCCATCAATATTTGAAAAGGTCTCTTTGCTTTGCAGAACCTCCGATGAGCTCAGACAAAATATCGCAACAGGCTCAGATCATAGAGAGAGAGAAAGACTTTCCTTTTCTTCTCGACATAAAGCGAAAATATAAATCAAGTCACATTACAGTATCATGATCAATTGTAACAAATTCGAGAGTGAAAGCGTATTCGTAATACAAACTTATATGTAGATGTCTATTAATTTAATATACCTACCTAAACAATACAACTTACCAACCATAATATGTTCTCTCAAATATCCACGTTTAAGCAAATAATTATTAAGGTAACCTATCAATTGTAGCTAATGAAGATAATGCTAATAGTAAGAATATACAATCATATTAGTTAAAACAAAAACCAGATGAATAAACACAATAATTTAAATATCATCAGAAACAAGTATGTGGTATTATCGATAACAGCGGTACTTTATTTAACATCTCAATCTCAACGGACAATAATTATTCTTCATGGAACTCCATGGCAAATTAGTAAAAAAATAACCTTTAATTTCCAAAGTAATTTAACGATCGATTCTAGTCGTGTCATTTAATTACAGTGAAATATAAAACATATTGTTTTATTATAGCAAAAAGTAGGTATATGTACATAAATACATACCATCACGCCATGTCCCTTACGGGGTAAGTAGAGAGAACCGAACGCCACTTACTTCTATCTTGACATACATTCATCGCCTCGACAACATTCATACATCGTCTTATACATGTTCGTCTGTTGTTCACGCTTCTAACATTTCCGTCTTACAAAATACCGTTCACATGGACGTGCCATCCCTTCCTTGGGCGGCCCCGACCTCTCATTCCATTCCTGTCCGCAATGTATATTTTCTTCGTCAGACGTTCCTCATTCATTCTCCCCATGTGGCCAAACCATCTCAATGTGTTCACTTTCATTCTATTATTAACATCTTTCTTTATCCTACATTCTTTCCTTATGTCCTCATTTCTGACCCTGTCATACATACATCGTTCTATTACAGATTCTTCTTAGCGATCTCATTTCAACTGCATTTATTCTACTTTCGTGCGACTTCTGCCATGTCCAGGTTTCACTTGCATACGTCAAGGTTGGCATTAAGATAGCATTATGAATGGCAAATTTAGCATCCTTAGATATGTTGCGGTCATTCATAACTGGTTCCAGTGTTTCATTCACTCTTATTCCTGCCATAACTCTTCTTTCGATCTCCTTATCAATCCGTCCATTCCGTTGAAACATGTTTCCCAGATAGACATATTCGTCGACTTGCTCGAGCCATTCGTTCTCTACTTTTATTTAGCATGCTGTTCTGGTTTCACTCTTCTCAAACACCATAACCTTTGATTTGCTGGCATTCATCCTCAGTCCGTTCTCTATGCATCCTTCATATACTATACTTACAAGACACTGTAGCCATACTTACAAGACAAGTAGGTATATGTTCTTAATAAATTCATAATATTACACATTGAATAGGTATTATTTGCTTTTCTTCCAAATTAACTAACGTCAAATACCTATACTCAAACATAATTGATTACTTCATACTTTGAAAACCATTGTAAATGAAAATATGTCATTGGATATACATACAATTTGATCGATAGACTGTTCATCCTCGACTTAAATTCGTGGCACTCTGCCCTAAAAAAATAGAAACATTTTAATATTATGCTGCGTAACTGAATTGCATAAATATTATAAGGTAACAATAATTAATTAAAAAAATAATTAGGTAAGTACATAATAAAAAAACTATGCAATCAATGTGCAAAATCTTGCAAGCCACAAAATTACTAAATAAACAAAACTTTCGGTAAACCTTGAACGGCTCAGACTAAAAACACCAATGACATTCACCAAATTGAATGTTGCCGTTAAAATTGCTCACATGTTGGGCACCCGCACGTACATATTATCTACTACTATCAAGGTCGGGGATTCGTAACTTGGGCATTGCTACAAAAAACAGCAAAAATTGATCAATTACGTACATATTTTTGATGGACAATCATTACGTAACACAATAATATCGGACGGCGTCGAAATTAACAAATAATATATACATATACATGTGCAACAGCTTTAAATATCAATTGCCTTTTGATTAGATAACATATGGATGTCGATTTTTCAACGGTATTCGTAGAAACTAAATTTAGACAATCATCATCATTGTTCACAACTCCTACACAGAAAGGTATTTTATTTAACCAAACAAGGTACCTACATATTATACTAGCTATCATATGCTTCAAATTTAAAATATTTCCACATAACAAATGTGAAAAAGGTCGCTGTACTGAATTCATCTGGGTAGGTAAAGTACCTTCGTTCATTAGAACTAATTCTTGGCAATTGCGACATTACGTTCACATGACTATTTTTTAAACAATGTCCAAAGGTTCTCATAAAATAGTTTGATATGTACAAGTATAAATAAGATAAGGATAATGTAATTAGTGGTAGATTGGGATAGTTTTGATTAAGGTGCAAAATTTTGACTCGTATGTAAATAAGTGAATACAATTTCACGTATTTCATCGTTTATTTGAATTGATAATGTAAATGCTTAACGTTTTTTAATCGAGTTGTAAGATCAGTGGGTACACTAGTTAAATAATGGACAAACTTCAGATATGAAGCCTATACTGTTCTAAGTTTATACCAAATGGGAAATATGACTTTGAATCATTCATTACATTCACTAATAACACGAATAAAACACCTGAAAACCCTTGCCATTTGAGTTTTTTGAATTCCGAATTTGTTTCAAACGTGAAATTAAACAATAATTTAAAACCGTTTAAATTATGAAATAGATAATTATTGAATTAAACGCGGTCTCCCTTTCTGGGCGGACCGAAACGAGTACTTCAAATTTCAAACGTTTTAATGCAATTATACGGATACCTACAGTGTCTAGGTAAGAACAGTCAATCAACCATGGTTTAACATAGATACAATAACCTGAAACATGGTATAAATGTACATAATATGTAAGTAAAGATAATACAGAACTACTTATAAATATTGTGCTTTTTCAAAGCTACATTATTATCTACTTTATTTTCAAGTAATCATATATGTACGAACGACTAACGAATGATATACATAATATACCTAGTACATCTAGCAATCCAGCTGGATTCAGCGCATTTTCCGGATTGCTGGATACAGACATGCGTATTAGAAATTTATAAATGGGACAAAAGTCTGCGTAGTTTAAGAATCCATGTAAAAATTGGCACACTTCTAAAAGGAGAGGAAACATTGATTAGTTTTTTTTATAACATGTAATATTGAATGTAACTCATATACCTATTTAAATCAATAAAAAAAAATCTAAATATGATTGTCTAAAAGTTATACTAATAAATAAATCCCTACTCACGTCATCCCCTGCTCTTCATATAGGGGCTGTAATCGATCTTTCAACAGAAAAATTATAATAATATCAAAGTAGGACAAAATAAAGAAAATATAAAAATTCTGGATCCGCACTGGATCCAGCATTTTTTAGAAAATCCGCAAAAATCCGACTGGATTTTAAAAGCTTCTGGATGGAATATTGAACTGAGACCCAATTTTTTGATATGACCTTAATAGGATAGCCATGTTGCCATTTTTTATTGGAATAATGATTACTTGTGTATAGATATTTTGTAGTTGTTAAGAAATTCACTTAAATATATAGATTTACATAAACTTACATTGACACACTAAAATAACAAGTAGAATACAATTCAAATGCGGGAAAATCGATCAAAGTATTTAATATCAAACCCGCATACATAAAAAAATTTTATTACACCTCCGGTAAACAACCCATTTTTTAAATATATTTTTAAGAACACGCCCTCGAGATACACACAACCATACACAATAGATATTCACGTTACTTTTATTTTATTTCATATGGGTAGCAAAATAAAAATATGAACAATACAATTTTCTCATATATTGTATCGTATCGATGAGAGTCCGCAAGCGTGAAATCTTATTCGATGATTGTCATTTTTTGAGCCATGAACTACTAAGTACCTAATAACAATGAAAAAAATGTTTTATAAATATCAATAAATATATTAGATATACAATCGTAATTTAATATTTAAAAATGTATATATGTACACTATCATCATTCAGAAGGTAAAGCAAACAAGTTATTAAGAATAATTATAATTATTGTTAACGAAATATTTGTTTTACATAATTTTAACCAAATAAATCATATACCGAATAAACCAGATCATATGTAGATGAAAAACACATCAGTAATTCACCAATAAATAATGTAACAATGTGCATACGAATTATGCACATTCCAGCTGATACTTATTAAAGTTCAACGATCTTCTTGACATGAAAATACAAATAAGGTGATAAAATTTGGTTCCATAAAAGGAAAAATCTGTATGATTATATGAGTTGTACCATCTTATTGCTTAGTAAAGCGTATAAAGCACGAATACCTATACAAGTAGGTACATATAATTATGTAACGGAATATAAATTTAATAAGATTAATACCTAATGTCTACATTCGTTTCTACTACTTGGGCATCTCAATAGATGACGAAATTGGTAGGAGGATATAAGAATCGATTATCCAAACGTGATTTTGTACTTGTCATCCTCCGAGTGCACAACGGTGTCAAAATTGTAGGTAAGTCATATGGGCTGTTCTTCGTGCTATGCATTATTTTTGTTCCATATTAATATTAAGAAGAAATCTTCATAATTTGTCCATTATTAACGTACCAGCCAACAAAATTAATAATATGTTTGGTTAATTAAAATACATACATGTAAAATAGGGAGAAAACCTCAGTAAGTATAAAAAAACCCAATTCGAGATCAAATTGCGTGGCTTCAAGATACAAATTAATCCTATAGGTAAAACCAAAATTGTCTTAGATTTCTGAAAATTTACATAGTACCTACAAATTTAGACAGTTTTAGTATAATTAATGTAAATTAAGTGCAAAAATACTTAAATTCTAATTATAATGTATGCAAAGTAAAACTTAGTAACTGTGCAACTATATTATGCGAATAAATACATAACGACTTAGTAACAGGGGTTAAAAAACGGATATAACAATCACAAGGAAATGAAACACGGTAGGATTGGTGACTTTTTTATAATAGAAATAGGTACAAACTATATAATTACGTAAAAAAATATATTGCCTGTGATTACATAACAATAATGGGTGTATAATGTGTATCAAGCACAAAAGTAGGTAGGCAAATTAGATTAAAAATGTGAAACCGGATAAAAATAAACCAGCAAATGAATTCACTTTTCAACTTGACCCTGAAAATTTACACGTAAATCAATGTAACTCAGTACCTATATCTAAGAAACAAATGCTGACCATTTCTTAAAATGCGGTTAGAATCCTACATTGATTATGTCCATACTAACGGACTATGTCGTCAATGGGACAAGAGAAAAACTATCTTTGTTATTCATCTAATCCATGGTCTCAAACATGCCCCATGCATCAAACTTTTATTATCTTGGACGCCCCATCGTCCTTAAGGACGAACTATTTTTAAATTATTCAAATAGCATTTCAAATAGCAATTAAATTATTCAAATAGCAATTCTTTGTTGCATTGCCGAATATGCCTCATTCTTCCTTTTGGTTACTTCCGTGCATTCTTCATCAAACCATGGTGATCTTTTTTTGTCTTCTATCTATGCCAAGAATGTCAGTTGCCACATCTTTAATGATATTCTGATATTTTTTCCATTTATCATCCACTGTTTGATTTTCAATAACATTCAATTCCATGTCTTGTAGAGATTGTTTTGTGTGATCTCTGTCTCTTTCTTGCTCTTGTTGGGAGATCTTTTAGTGCGCTTGTGTTAATCTTTGGTGAGCGTTCCGTCCTGTAGTTTTTTACCTTTGATATACGCGCTCTAACCCTGCAACAAGATAATGGTCCGAGTCACAATTGGCACCTTTAAACGTTCGGACATCCATGACATTGGATACATGTCTTCCATCTATAAGTACATGGTCTATTTGATTATATTATGTATTAACATTCGGGGATCTCTATGTAACTTTATGTATCTCTTTATGTGGGAATAACGTACTGCCACGTGATGCTGCGAAATAAATCAATCAATCTATTAAACAACAACATCCCTATGGCAATAAGGAATATTTACATTAGCATCAAATGAACAAAGAATCTTTAACGTAGCAAATAAAAACCTCCATATCACTAATTTATTGATACAGAGTAGATACACATACCTACATGTTCCACTTAATAACAATTTGATATAATACCAATATCCAGTCGAACGTGATTCTGAATGTCTTGAGAGCAATAAATTGATAAATAAAAAAAAATGGTATAGAAACAAGTACTGAGCGTCTCGTTTAAATAAAATAAGATAAAAAAGTTCACAATATATTATTATCACGAATCAATTAAATCTTAAATCGAAAATGGCATTAATTTAAAATGCTTACCATAAATATTCCTAATTGATTTCATATTTTAAAAAAAATGTAGGTATTTATACATTAATTTTACATTCCAGCGAGTAAAGACAATAAACTGTCATTTTATAATAAATGTTTGCTTATATTATACAAGCTGATTTTAGAATTTCTATCTCACAAAAAATATTTATGACAACAATAAATCATAAGTTCCATACTCTAACAAAAGCTGTTTGTGTTTAAAATGGCGAAAATTAAAAAAAAAAACTATAATTCAGCCACCTCCGTATGCTATTATGCACAAGAATAATTGTACGTTTTTTTTTGTAAGGGAATACAAAACATTTGGTTGCAGTGCAACGAATCCGATAATTAACCAGTACCTTATACTGTAGGTACTCATAATAAATATAGAATGAAACATTATAACAAATTCATACTAAATATATCAATATAACTACTGCTTTGAGTCTAAAAATATCCAACTGATATACTGTGCATTTGGTAATCTGAAACTGGCACGTAGACATAGAGTAAACTGGAGAAAAATACGACCAAACAGCGAAAGCAAACTTAGTTGTTAACAATGAATTTGACATAAGTATCAATACTCGTAATGAAAATATAGGCAGGGCTATGAAGAATGCGGCTATAGACTCAAAACAGAGACCTATTGCAGAATACGGATTCAGCCCAGTAACATATAAAACATTTTAGGTAAAACACCATTGTACTATCTTTTATTAATCTCAAGTAAGCAGAATCTTATGCTATTACCGTTATGCTGAGATCAATATTAATACTAATGATGAAGAAACGGAAAACTCTGAAATTAGCTTCGGGGTTTAATTATTTATTATAGGTAGGTACGCGAAAATTAGCCGCTTTATTATCAACTAATGGCGAAAAATAATTGCTAATAAAATATTATAATTACACAATAAAATCCCGCATTACATCAAAGAAAAAATAAAGTGTTATTATATTGAGACACGTGATTATATAATATGTTTATTCGTTCTTTGTGTGTAATGAAAACCGCAAAATCGTCCATGTGTGGGTGTGTCACTAACATATGAGTATTTACCTAAATATAGGTACATATGTACATTTATATATAAGTAATACATAAATGGATACATTAGAAATTTTTTGAATACACTTATAACACTTTAATATTTATTAGAATAATTATTTTAATTAGAATATAATGTATTCAAACACCTGACAGTTATTACAATCATTATCATTACAATACGTAATATGAATCAGTGATGATAAGGTAGATAAACAGTACTCACATCCATCAAGACCCGCCGTGATAGATGTGAGTAGGTACTTTTTTCATGGGGCAAAAAAGCTGTCGACATTAATAAACTTTTTATGTGATTATACGTATAATATTGTACTTCAAATCATTGTCTCGAATATATAACAATCATGATCCTTAAAATCGTATCAAAAGATCGTGTCTTTTTAACCGATATATTTATTCTTGATGTGAAGTTAGCTTGGCGTATTGTATAAGAGCTACTTGACTACATATTTTATGTCGGGTTAAAAAGTAGATACCATAATATATGTTTTATAAGATATTTGGAGGTCGTGATAGGAAACTAATTTCGATCCAACTACCTTTGAAACAATAAAAGTAAACGAAACTCAAAAGACTCAGTAGCATTCAAGATGATGTAGGTATGTGATTTAAATAACCAATTATTTTTTGTTACATTCATCAATCATACAGAGAAAATAAGACGAGAGCTCAATTATAGTTTTTTTTTTAAATATACCTAAATCTAGTAATCTAATCGAAGATATATTGGATTCTCATTAGTCTTGTTGAGATGGCATTGTTTAAAAAAATAAATTAGAAATAGTTCAATTTAAGTATTTTTTTCTTCTCACTAATCCAAGAGGAAATAGTAGGGTGTTATAAATCCATCGATTATAAACTAAAGTATCCATTCGATTATTTTCAAATTTTGCAAATTTGTATATCTACATAATACTCGCTTACACTTAGACACCATTAGATTTGTATATCTACATAATACTCGCTTACACTTAGACACCATTAGATTTGTATATCTACATAATACTCGCTTACACTTAGACACCATTAGATTTGTATATCTACATAATACTCGCTTACACTTAGACACCATTAGATTTGTATATCTACATAATACTCGCTTACACTTAGACACCATTAGATTTGTATATCTACATAATACTCGCTTACACTTAGACACCATTAGATTTGTATATCTACATAATACTCGCTTACACTTAGACACCATTAGATTTGTATATCTACATAATACTCGCTTACACTTAGACACCATTAGATTTGTATATCTACATAATACTCGCTTACACTTAGACACCATTAGATTTGTATATCTACATAATACTCGCTTACACTTAGACACCATTAGATTTGTATATCTACATAATACTCGCTTACACTTAGACACCATTAGATTTGTATATCTACATAATACTCGCTTACACTTAGACACCATTAGATTTGTATATCTACATAATACTCGCTTACACTTAGACACCATTAGATTTGTATATCTACATAATACTCGCTTACACTTAGACACCATTAGATTTGTATATCTACATAATACTCGCTTACACTTAGACACCATTAGATTTGTATATCTACATAATACTCGCTTACACTTAGACACCATTAGATTTGTATATCTACATAATACTCGCTTACACTTAGACACCATTAGATTTGTATATCTACATAATACTCGCTTACACTTAGACACCATTAGATTTGTATATCTACATAATACTCGCTTACACTTAGACACCATTAGATTTGTATATCTACATAATACTCGCTTACACTTAGACACCATTAGATTTGTATATCTACATAATACTCGCTTACACTTAGACACCATTAGATTTGTATATCTACATAATACTCGCTTACACTTAGACACCATTAGATTTGTATATCTACATAATACTCGCTTACACTTAGACACCATTAGATTTGTATATCTACATAATACTCGCTTACACTTAGACACCATTAGATTTGTATATCTACATAATACTCGCTTACACTTAGACACCATTAGATTTGTATATCTACATAATACTCGCTTACACTTAGACACCATTAGATTTGTATATCTACATAATACTCGCTTACACTTAGACACCATTAGATTTTGAAGGATATCTGAATAGTGATTTTCAATTTTTTCAACTGTAAAATATTTCAAAGTGACCCCAAGCTCAGGAACCTTGATTTTTTTTATTGAAATTTTATATTTTTGCTCTCAATTGTTAAAAGGCACATCACTTTCATAAAATGGCATTGAAGAATTATCAATTTTCATAATAAACTATTTAAATAAAAAATAATTTAACACTGTGAAAACATCAATACAAAATTTGAATACTTTGTTGGTTGACTCAGTAGCGTTGGCCACAACCTACTCCTTTAATAAAGTTGTGTGAATTATTTTGATTGGTCAATTAAATAGTTTTGTTAAAAACGGCAACTGATTCATTGTAACAAGAATCAGACTATAAGAATTCAAGTATTACGCCACTTGAATATACTATAAAAAGTAAATTCGTAAAACTCCAAAAAATATATTCATCTATAATAAACAGTAGGTACGCTTGCTCCCACCGTGCGTACAAAAAATATGACAATGAAGAAAATAAGCAGAAGATGAATAATTGCAGATAAATTCTAGGAACTTCGAAAAAATCTGAAGATCTTCTTAATTATAATATCGACGAGATCGTGCAAAAGGTAGGTAGTTTTATTTTTTTTAACAATTTAATGGATCGATCGTGTAGATGTACCACTATGGGTACACTTGTTTTAATCTACGTGCAGGTAGGTATTTAATAATGCAAGATGTCAGTTTGCACCTCAAAAGAATGGATGATGATAAATGAATAGATACTTGCCGAAGCGAGTTGTAATGTAGGTATGTAAGTAGTAGCGAGATAATGACTAACTTATGCTTAGTTAACATTTACGTACGACTAGAAATTAGACAATTAGTAAGTACACGAAACATTAACGTGAAACCGCGGCTCGCGAGCCACATGCGGCTTTTTGGGGTTTGAAAGTTCCACAAAATACCGTAAATAACACCGTCATTAAATATTAACGTTACGCAAGCGCATAAAGTGATCACGCAAACCAGTCGGTGACAGATCGTAAGCCCTATAGGTGCCTTGAGTTCCTGGTTCTTCTATAATATTCCAACTTCATCGTTATTGAGATTAAAAATTTGTCAAAAAATATCATTTGACTCCCACAGGGAAAAAATCCAATGTTTGCGTATATGCAACTATAAAAAATATTCGATTATATAATATTAGTGCGCGTGCTTGTCGGTCATTATTAAGTTAACGTAAAATAATTTATTGATAAAAGTTTTGTCTTTATTTTTTTTTACATATTTTTAGATTACCTTTTAAAGGCATTTATGTTTTTGGCAAGTAAATCGACTCCAAGGAATTAATTATGTCTTTATACAAATTTTAACTTTATCCTAGGTATCTGATCTATGTGGCTCCACAGCTTCCACAAAATATATAACACCGTTTTAAAATGTGTACCTATACATTAACTAAGACTTTAAACTTCGAGTTAATTTTACAGATCTTTTAGAGTGAAAAAAGATGTAGGTAGATAGACAAAACAAACATACAAGACTTACAAGCATACAGGCACACATACGCTGAAATATAAATGTAAAATGCACCTATACTCAAATACTGTAATTGGCTATATAAAATAGAAACATACTTTACTGTATAATAATATAATGTAAACAGCTGTTGTATTTCTATAGTATAAAAAAAATACGAGTTAAGATGGCAATTGGGAATGGTTGACCTCAGCGAACATACATCAATAGGATTGAGGACTAGTTTAGCAAAGGAGTACCCCAACTAAGTAAGCTTATGGAATAAATTTCAACTATTGTATTGTTATTTGGCTGATCACGTGGTCAGGGTGACCCTAAATATTCCCACACCACCCAGAGCTAGAGGCCGTCCACAGGCCACCTGGTGGACGAGTATTGAGAGAGATCTGAGGAAGGACCAGCTGACCAGTGAGATGACACATGACAGAAAGACTGGGTGGAGACTGCGTACCAGGAGGGCCGACCCCAGATGAACTGGGAAGAGGACCAGCCAAAGAAGAAGAAGAAGAAAAAGCATTGTTATTTGGCTCCGTTGATGAATGATTGCCGATTACTTCGTTAAGATGTCAATAATAATAGGAGTGAGTTATAAGACGTCAAGATATAGCAATAGGAAGTGAAGTGGCGTATGGTGGCAGTGTTATCTACTATTACCCGTTCACATTGAACTCATACTAAACATAATAGATGTAATGATATGTGATTAGAAAAGAACCAGACAAGGTGGGTTGGTTAACTGTTTGATGTCATTTTCAATCTAGTTCACAAATTTTATCATGGGACATCTTATCAAGTTCATAAATTTTATTACGGGACATCTTATCAAGATCACAGGACATCTTATCAAGTTCACAAATTTAATCACAGGACATCTTATCAAGTTCACAAATTTTATTATTACAGGACATACGGTATTGACATTTTATTGTGTTAAGAGGGTTCTCATTGATTCGAAAACCAGAACTCCTATAGTTAAAGTCTATTTTTTAGTGATGTTCCGGTAAAGCCGACTATCCGGCCACTTTCGTAGTCGGCGACTAGTCGGCACTATTCGGCAAAGAGCGCCGACTATCCGGCTTCTTATTCTTCATGTATTTCTGAAAAAAAATGTATATAGGAGGAATTACATTTTATATAAATCTTGATTGTCTATAAATATTCTTTTTGTTTTAGAATAAGTCTTACACATTTTAAAATGTAAATAAACCTTTCTTTGGTAATCAACTAATAAAACAACATAATATCTTCTTATTATTAAAATTTAATCATGTCAAAAAGTATGTCTCGTGTCGATTTTTTTTGACCAGTTGGACAATGATTCCCGTAAAGTCAAGTGTGAACAGTACCAAATGATAATTTCTCGTGGTGGGCAGGGAAAAACAGCAAATACTACGAGTATGAACAATCATATCAAATATCGACATCCAACCCAGTTATCTCAGTTAGGTTCTGTGATTAAATTAATGTTCGACCACAGACGATTTCTCCCAGTCGCAAATCCAAGGAGAAATCCAAACAGTGCAAACATGTTCCAACACGCTCACTGGCGGCGATTGCGATTTGTAAACGAAGCGTCACTTAAATTACCAAATACCCCCAAAACTGTGATCGGCTTGGCCGAATAGTCGGCCGACTAGTCGGCCTCTTTACAACCGACTAATCGGCTAGTCGGCCAAAGTTATAGTCGGCACATCTCTACTATTATATTTTTATACCTAGTATTTCAAATATTCATTAAACACGCGACCTATAAAATTATCACTTTCTGGAAACTTCTATAGTTTATCGTCTCACAATTCCATACTGAAAATACAATAATTAAAAACTGTATCTCCAACGGGAATCGAACCCGGGACTTTTGGCTCGAGAGTCAGATACCTAACGAACTAAGTCGACAATGTTTAGATTCTACAATTTATTTTGTTCGTAGATAGCAATTTCATATTAAAAGGTCATTGTGTCCAATTAAGACAAAATGCTATCTAAGATTTTTTTTAATATTCATAATAATTATTGAAAAAGCAAACAGGCTATAATTTATAGTACCTAAACATTATAATATAGTAGTCGGTAATTTATTGTAGTCACATAGTCCTTTGCACATTATTTCTTCATGTCCAATGAATTATTAAAACATGTAGTAGGGATCAAAACATATTGACCTTCACAGCTCAGACGGGATAAATAGACGGGTGTGCTGCTTATTTTCGTTATGTTTATAAAACCCCTCAAAAAAGTAAATACAATAGGTACTAATTGAATATTTTATTATTGAAATGTTTACCATACATTGAAACGTAAAATAGCTTAGTGATCCTTATATTAGAAGGCAATAAACGGTCACCATGCACTAACGATGCTCAGAAGTTGCAGACTTGAGATTCGATCAACATACACTGCGATCTCATCGGACACACAATCACACTGCGATCTCGACGGGAATCAAACCCGGGGTCCTTCCGTCGGGGGGCTCAACGATACACCGCTGAGCCACGAAGGTGAACGCGTAGGTTTGCCTGCGGGTAACGCATGATAATATTTTAAAATCGACATATACCGGCGGCGCATGGACAGATCGAATCTTCAACAAAACGATATTATTATGAAGGTGAGACGTATCGCTTCGCCATCTCATCTGTTCGTTAAAACAATATCGGTTCGTTAATACATCGGTTGTTCGGAAAGTCATTTCGTTGTTTTTTTCCAATTAATCGCATTTATTTCACATCCAATTATAAACCTTAGCCACATTGTCATAATATACTCAAATTTTGACGGTTGATATAGCGAGGCGTGTTATGTGAAAAAGTTCATTAGATTCTGCGCAATTTAGTACCTACCTACCTACTATTCATATTGTTTCATAGTACATATTTAATTTTCATTAACATATTCTGTATTTGAATATATATTTATTGTAGTTTAAAATTAATACGTTTGACAGCATAAAAATCTACGGATTGTTGTGAAATATATATTTTTTAACTAATTTATTTTATGTTTATTTGTAACATATAAAACCTATGTATAAATTTTAGCTTTCTACAGTCCTTCTCCACATACACTTTAAATATGCCAAATCTCACACTTCTCCGTGTGCAGTGTGCAGGGTTTCTTTAAATAGGCATCCGAAGTCTTCGTTTCACGTATTAATATATAGAAGATAGATTGTATAAAGTAAACGTTTACAATATATTGGTATTACCAACACCATAGAATATTTATATTAATAATACCCTCGAAAAGGAATTTGCACTCATGTTTTGGAGGGGATTTGTCGGGTTTAGTGTCAAAAAGGTAAAAAATGTGTTTCAAGCGAGAAAAAATGGGATGTATTGACAGAACGTCAATAACAAGAATGGCATTTGAAATTTTCGTGTTAACTTTCTGGAAGCTAATAAAATGATTAAAGATCAAATTTATCTGTTTCGACCGTTTGACCACATCAACCACCTTGAACTGTCTGAACAACCCAATAAGTACATAAACAAGAGCAAAACCCAGAACAAGGAAGTCGGAAGAACGAATAAAAATTTATACGAAAAATTGTTTCATTCCATGGGTAGCAGATGTATGAACTCGAAACATGCGCAAATATATAATATGTATTTATTGTAAAAGGACGTATCGATACATAAATATGAATCATTTAATTGATCTGTAGTACCTACCTACCTATCTCAACCGATTTATCATAGTATTAATTTTTAAACAAAATTAAATCGATGAACAAGATTAAGATTATTAAAGCACAAACATCTACATGTCTTACAACCTCAAGACGAAGAGATTTTTTTATTAAGTTTATCGTTTTGTAAAAATAAACCTGGTTTCATGAACATGGTTTTGATCTTTAACTATTAAACAACATGGATTCCTTAGTAAAAGATCAGTGGAAACCAATTTATTAGAATTTACCGACCATTCATTTTCTGCCTTACTCGAAAATAACCAGTTAGATACAATATACCTAGATTTTGCCAAAGCGTTCGACAAAATTAACCACAATATTCTGTGTTTTAAATTATGGAACTTTGGCATACGTGGCGATCTGTACAGATGGATAAAGTCCTATATAACAAATAGATCACAAGCAGTAGCCGCCAAAGGTTTCCAATCGTGTTTTGTTCCAATTCCCTCCGGAGTACCGCAGGGTTCTCACCTGGGTCCCTTGCTTTTCCTGATCTACATTAACGACATAACACAATGCATAGCTACCTCTGAAATAATTCTTTTTGCCGACGACAGTAAATTATATAAACAAATCTCATCTACACATGACTGCTCACTGCTACAACAGGATTTAAATAACCTTTTTCGCTACTGTGAAAAAAATCAATTATATATAAATATAAATAAATGTTTCTCAATGAGTTTCAGTAGAAGCAGAAATGTAATTAAATTTCACTACACTATTAATAATAATATATTGTCGCAAAAACTCGAAGCGAGAGACCTAGGCGTTATCCTTGATAACAAACTATCATTTATTCCTCATATTGATTCTGTCGTAAATAAAAGCTACAGAAACTTGGGTTTCATACAAAGAATAACCAAATCCTTCAAAGAAACAACCTCGCTAGTTCTCCTATTTAATGCCTTCGTTAGAAGTCATTTGGAGTTTGCATCAACCGTATGGAGCCCTAGTTACAATATTCACATCGATAGAATTGAGAGGATTCAGAGAAGGTTTGTTAAAACGCTTAATTTTAGAAAAAAAATTTACCGCCATGATTATGACCAATCTTTAAAATTACATGGGTTTATATCACTTGAAAAAAGAAGAAAGATATCCGATGTCTATCTGCTTTATAAAATACTTAATAACCTTGTAGACAGCTCTTACCTACTCCAAAAAATTTCTTTCAACTGCCCCATGAAAACAACACGCCAAAATCACCTTTTCTATACACCATACTGCAGAACAAATTACGCACAGAATAATTATGTCAACAGATGCTTAAATTATTACAATAGTCTTGACCCCCAACCTGATATATTTAACTCCACACAGACATCGATGAAACGCCAATTACGCGCAGTTATTGGTAATATTACTGGTTAAAAATCAAACCTACTTTCCTTAAACATTCATCCCTTCCTTATCAACGCTTTCCTATATCCATTATCCTTCCCTTTCCCCCACATACACTCACCATCTTACAATGACTACCCAACATTAATAATGTATAATAATTTAAATATGTGAAACTTTATAATTGGCTATTTATTTTGTATTCTCATTTGAAATTAAGTATTATAAATGTATAGCTGTTAAGTTTCCAAACAAATGAAAAATAAAAAAAAAAATAAAAAATCTTAAAAGTACAAATATATTTTCTCTATAATGAAATCTTACATTGTGTTAAGACACAGATTTTTATATTAATATACTAGCAATTTTTGTATGAATCGAAGTGAGGATTTTTTCAGACAAGGTGGGCAGAAAACATCGTTTTTGTATAGAGAATAACGACTAGTGTGAATTGTTGTCGGATTTATTTGTCGAAAAAAAACACTTTGTTCATTAAGATTTAGAGAACAGTAATCTAGGAAGTGTTAAAATGTATGGAAAACTGCAATATATTGCCAACCAAGAAATCAACGCGCGATAAACCATAACTCACTCATTGCATGGAGTACTCCATCTAGTATATTACATGGAAATCTTTGTGATAAGAAAATACCATAATATAATTAGGTACTTACCATACTCTCTACATATTCTCTATTCATAGAGAAGAGAGTATTTATTTAAATCAATTTCAAACTATGAGTTTCATGGTGCAAAAACGAAATTTAAACAAACAACATTTAGGGATATTTTTTAACAGATTTTTAATTATCTCAATAGAGACGAAGTTGGAATATTTATTGTAGGAGAACCGGGAAATCAAGGCACCTACAGGGCTTACGACCTGTCATCGGCTGGTTTACGTGATCACTTTATGCGCTTGCGCAACGTTCACCAATTATGCCTTTTAATGAGATCCCTATCAATTCAATTTTAAAAGTTCTATATATTGTAATACTGAAATTCTTTTCGCTTGAAAATAAGGAATTTTTACTACAGCCATCTATGGGTGAAATTATGAACCACAATCTTATTATTTTTATTTATTTTGTTGGAACGCCATCTATTGAGAGAATTGGTTTTTTGTAAATAATGAAAGCTACAATTCTTATATCTGAGGTGACAATGCATTTTTCGCAATAATAAAAATATTCGATAACATT
Source organism: Molanna angustata (assembly GCA_963576475.1). NCBI lineage: Eukaryota > Metazoa > Arthropoda > Insecta > Trichoptera > Molannidae > Molanna > Molanna angustata. Next base: position 34,914,911 of record OY754964.1, on the reverse strand, counting down.
TAGGGAATTGGTGTTCGTATAGCCATCAACAATCAACAAATAGGTATATGAAAATTAATATCACCACAGCAAAGAATATTGATTTTAAAACCATTATTCCGTCAAAAATATCAGGAAAACGATGTTTAAATGGAATTCTGTTTTTAAATCTATTTTTATTCAAAAATATTAAAATAACGATATAACATCGTTTGTTTCCACTTCACAACATATTTTCAAGAACTAACATTCTCTTCTCCAGATGAGTTTAAACCCACCCGAAAAGTAGAACGGTAGTTTTTGAAACTAGTTCTGGAATGAAATTTAATAAGTGGAAATAAACAAAGTTATATTTTTATTTTAATATTTTTAAAATGAATTCTATCTTAGAATATTTATTTTTATTCAGTATGCTTTTATGAAAAAAAAAATCTACAACTTTTAAAAATCGATTGATACTTTTTACCAAGACAAAATTAGTCTACAAGAATTAATTACTTACTGTAGGCGTGTAATAATTTGAACCTTTTTTTACTTATTTCAAATTTAATTTGGATGGTCATACAATAAATTAAAGACAAGTTTGTGGATATATAATAAAATAAACAAGGTCAGACAGGACGTAGTAAATATCCTACAGAACAAAAAAAAGGAAAACACATTAACGCAACAACAATTAAACCAAGTGTGGCTTCACGATGATGGAAATTCGACCAAGCGATCCGCTCAAATCCTCAATAAATCAAGTGGCTATGATTAAATTACACATCTTGATAATAAAGCGTATCGTGATATCTGTATATGGAATGTCCCATTTAGAACTAATTTGCATACGTTCATTATAACGAAAACACAATCATTTTGAATCTTAATTAATTATTAGTACCTACCTTAAAATATAACCTTAAATATTTCTCTATACCTATTACTAAATATTCATCTAATTATCGTTCATTAACACCAAATAGTATTAAACCACAAAATAAATATCAAAACGGACTCTTAAGAAAACTTTTATATCTATCCTTTGGTGAGCCGCTACTTGCTTACATATATAATTGGTCTTAATACCAACTGCTTAACTCTTGCAGTTTTCAATTTTGTTTTACTTACAATTTGAATTCTTCACAAAACACTCTTGCAGGGTGTATTGTAATATAACAATAAAATTAAAAAAATTGAGGACACACTTTTCGAATTTTTTTCACGTTCAAATAAAGAGTAAAATAATATTTGACGTCAGTCCTTAGATTGTTTACATTCATACTACCATTGTCAAACAAATAATGTCAAACGCAGTTGTTTTATACAGCAAACTAATGATATTTAAACAAACAACTCACTAAGTTTGTTTGAAATACAAAATTGTTCAATTTCATAAAAATATCAAATTAATCAAGCTGGAATCAATGCTCTGTCATTGGTAATACACAAATACTGAAAGATTCAGAGCAGCCCCCCTTAGACAACGTGTCATTTAGCTCAAGAAAAGAAACAAAAAAAGATAACTCAATGTATAAAAGTGACAGTTGTCACGTGACTGGCAACAGTCCACTTTCATACATTGAGTTATATTTTCTTGTTTCTTTTCTTGAGCTAAATGACACGTTGTCTAGGGGGGCTGGTCTGGAAGTTAGCTGAAAATCAATTGCAAAATAAACGTGGGTTCCTTGCCCATAATACATTCCAAAATTAATAACAACTAAGGCATATAAATTATCTGTACCTAACAGCCAGCAGCGGAATTGCTCATAGAAGCCGAAAATCTTAGCTTGCCTATGAACATTATGTAAAGAAATTCAAGACCTAATATTTTTTGTCTGTTTTAATGAAACCATACTACAAGATTAAAAAAATAACCGTATGTAGATGCTATGCTTGACAGGGCCACAAATGTAAATATTATTTAGGCATATGATTTTAAAATATTTTCAACAACGATGCTAAAAAAACATTAAATTTTTGACATTTCTCAATTTTCTGTCAGGCTTTGCCTAGTCCGAAGGTTCTATGCACGCCCCTGCTAACAGCACTTAAACACAAATTAAAGTACAATATATAAATACAGCATACAAATCACTGTGTACGTAACTACTGAATAAATATTTAACTACGTATCTATACGAAATAAATATATACATACAAAAGAATTTACAACGGTTCATCAATATGCAATGTAAAAATAGAGGAATTTGACGAGTCTAGCAGTGAGACCGTGACTTTAATATACTCAAATGCATTAGTTCAACAAAAAACATAATAATCGTGTATGAAGATATGATATGGAGTATATTTATAATATGTATATAATATTTTTTTATGTAATTTTAAGAGGTCGTTATATTATTGCATAATAGTCGGCACATAACGCTTCGATTGTACATGAGCTAAATAGTTGTTGAATTACACAGTACGAATAACCTCAACGAGTGGACAAGGACTAATATTAGCCGAGATGATAATAATATGTAAATTATTATGGATCGATTATTTAATAGGCGCAAAGCCAAGGTTGGTCGTCGAACGTGTCAATGGCATGTTACGTAACAGCAAAACACAAAAAAATGTGTCAATAAGTGTTACATAGAACTACTTGTAACAGATAATATTGTTGGGATCTAGGTCTGATGGCCGATTCTACCGAGACTTCTTAAATCTATCATTAGGTTGGTAAAAAATAACTAAAACTTGAACATTTTATTCGTATTTATTAATCTTCGTGTACCGCAAGTGCACAAAGCCGGATTTATTGCCTTAAGGCAATTATTCCAACCAACCCGAGCCAAAGTCTCTAAAGTTAAATTGGTACAAAAAGTAGGTATTTAGTGAGAAAAAATTACTAAGAGAAAAAAAATAGCACGTCGCATAGCAATGAGGAAAAGAACAGGAGTACGAAAGGATATAGAAATAATATTTAGGAACTATTTACCATATAAAGTGTTTTTGTTTACCTCTAAATATTTGTAAGGATTGAGATGAGGTTACTTTATCACGGCCATTCCATAGTCAAGCTGATTGTACCTACTTGAAAAGAAGACTTAAAACTTATGTATTATGAATGGGGATAGCTATTGTGGTAGGTTCAGCAGATCGGGGTAGATCGTGATTTGACTGGAAAAATACGTTATTTTTTTAATATCGTTCTATGAAAATTAGAAATTCACAGTTTTTACAACGCGCATAAAAATAATAAACACTTCCTTGAATCCTGCTACAAATGTTATAATCAAAATCTATTCAGAAATTTACACGTCTAAATCATAGCTCCTGGTATCACAGTTTTCCACACGATAGGCTTAAAAGGTTAAATCTGTAAAAAGATTTACCTCATAACTACCTAAAATGAGACAACAATTCATCTAGTACTAGCTGAATAAAAAATTGCTACAGTAATAATGATAATAATCAACACTTCTACATTTTGACCAGGTGAGGAGTATTTTGCCAAATAGCGATTTCTTGCAAATAACCAATGCAGAGAAGCAAGAATTGCGCGAGAAACAATTTTGAAAAAAATTGATTCCCGCTGGGAATCGAATATAGAACGCCAGCGCAGAAGCCAAATAACTTTGTTCTTATATTCTTACTGCTTTTTTTTCAATGCCATGTACCTTCTTCTTGTAAAATTGTTAATAGGACATGGTGCCAGTAGGACCCTTTACATTCTTCTAGCACTGATTTTTTTTTTCTCTTTTTCTTATTTTGTATTTTTTCCTTTTTCTCTCTTTGTTTTTATTCACCATGTACCATTGTACCATGCTGTCCTGTAATTTTAATATACTATATTTTATAATTATTTTTGACCGTAATATTGAGAAATACGCAGGTACCTTTTCTGTAACGATGAACCCAAGTTTTCTGTAGACCCAAAAATCTATGAGGAATGAAATGCAAGAAACTTACTACTGTGTAAATTATAGATAATGTTCCTACACACAAACGAAAATTGCCTTTGAATAATTATTATGAATCCTCTAGTAGGTAAGTATAAGAATATACCTATTAATTATTGATGTGAGCAACGCTGAGTTGCTTTTATATGGATGGTCCATCGCTGCATCACAACTGATTAGAAATAATATAAAAGTATACAGACGAATAAAGTTAATTTGGGAATATTTCAGCAAATCTAAAAGACCGCGGCACGAGAAAAAAAATGGCAAACATATTCGACATTCCACCTGTCAAAACAAATAATGACGAAAAATAAACTAACGCTACACGAGATGAAGATGGCGGAATAAGTAAAATACTTAACTACATCGTGCATGTTATTAACATATTAGTCATCATCGCTTTGTACTCTCCACTAATATTTAGTGGAGAGTAATGATTTCACAATTATTTGTAAACATATAACTATTTTTTTTTTACTAAAAGAAATATAAAAAAAAAACAAATTTCTCAAATAGGTACATAGATAGTAGGTACATATTACCTAAGTTTCATCAGGATGTTTTTGAGTATAAGGCGTATAACGAAATAATGAGTCCCCTGTAGGTAAAGCCAAAACTATGTTTTATGATTTGATATGTGCGCAATTTAAAACTCTCGTTATGGAAAATTGAGTTTTTTTTGTTAATAAAATACAGGTGCAGGTAGGTACCTAGGTACTAAATTAAAGGTTTCACCAAAACGGCGCTATATAAGAAAGCCAGGTTCATTATTTTGTAGTGGAGAGTTTAGTGTTGGTCACAACCCACTCGGTTTTTTTTAATAATAAGTACTATGATAAACAGAATGTTTCTGGTACACACTAGAAGTGTACAAATGTCATTAAATGACTGAAAAAAATCACGATTTCGTAAATCCCGAGTCAAAACTGATGTTATAACAACTGGTAAACGTCAAGGTCGTATAGATAACGAGAAGATAATAAGTAGTACCTACCTACCTGTCTAAATATCCACCAAAATTTAAAATCCTTTGAACTTTTGTTAATTATAACACGTAGATATTAATATTTATATTCCTACGGTATTACCAGATGACGTCACTTACCTACAGTAGGTACATTTAAGTTTTGTTAAATATGCACGGTAAAGTTTAAAATTGCATCGATTATAAAATTAAATAAATAAATAAAAAGCATATAAATTAAATATGATATTTCAATTAAGTATCTAAAAGATATATTGTGGTAGGCACTTAATATAGATAATAGTTCAGGTTATATAAAAAATATGTATGGCAACTTTGAATATTTTCTAATAATGTAAATGAGAATTGTTACAGAATTGGTACATTTATATATATTTATACAGTAATGTTATATTGAGATTTTATTAAAAAACATAAAAAATATTGAAGTATAACAAGAATATTCAATAACATCGGAATATTGAAAAATATGAATAATTGTATTATGAAATATGCGTATTAAAAACTAAGATAAAAATAATTCGATACTGAGAAAAAAATTACTATTCAAAAACGAGAATCCTGTTTAAAAATATCAATAATTTTAAACATTTATGTAGGGCTACTCATAACACGGTCTTAATACATTATTATCTTGTCTTAATCTTGTCACATTCGAATCTTGATCTACATTCAATCATAAAAAAAATCGTTAAAATCAAAGTTTAGTATAAAATTGTCATTATTTTATGTATAAATTAATAAAATTGACTTTAATTTCTAATCTAAAACATTTCTTAACTCTGAATCTGATCTTAATCAACGTCATAAGTAGCCCTGATGGTTCTTGAATCCATATTCAGAGTTATCCGACGTTCTCAGTAAAACCGATTTATTTGTCTCATCCCCAATCTTTATTTAATCAAAAGTTACACTTTCTTATAACAATAATAATAATTTGCACATGGTACAATATAACGTCGTGATAATTTTGATGTTATTCGAATAAATTATAACGACAAAAAATATCAAAATATGGCATAAAATCCACAATGACAGTCACGGTATTAACGTTATTTCTTGCACTTTAATACAAATCCAATCCACACATGTTTTCACAAGAAAAAGGCCAATGACAAAGCGATGATTTAATTTCTATACTATTCACGGATGACAAACTATCGAATTTTTATTTCATAAATGTTTTGACCCTCACATTCCCATGTCTCTTTCTTGTGTGGAATTGGAGCGAGTTGCGGAATAAAATGTATATTATACACAAGTATATCATATACATATATTCATGTTGTTAAAGTGGACCGCAAAATATTATGCTCTTATTGCATCCACCCATTATGTACCTACATATATACATATATACTGCATGGTGACCAATTACAAACACTGTCAACATAATAAACTAGCGGACTCGACAGACGTTGTCCTGCCCGAACATTGGCTTGCCTGCTATCAACTGGTTCAACAAACATAAAAATAACCACAGACCATCCCGGCATATACCACAATGTGGGATTAACAGCAACAGATGTGCGGGTGTGAATCACCGGGAAGCACGACACAAGCGTGTTAACCCACACATCAAGAATCTCGCCTCACCTATAAAGGGCAAAATTCAGAATGGGTCACGAACTATGTTAGATGATATTTTGCCTGTTGTGTTTTCGATTACCCGGTTTTTACGGGACATCAGAAAATGATATTAGAAAAAATTTCATCCAATCGATACAGCCGTTTAGGAGTTCAGTGACATACACACGTACAGAAAAATTATATATGTATAAAGACGAATGTGCCTATAACTCACTAATAAGACTGTTGGCCATTTTGAGGTACATCTACGGGTCATACCTCAAAAAGAACTCTGTCCCTATATTAAGTTTTTCAGATACATAGTCATTAGGTTTTTTTTTTGTTCGAAAAATGAAAGACGAAAATTAAACCAAGACGTTTCACATGATCATGAACGGTCGAATTCGATTTAATATTTAAGCCATGTCACGAGTTCGCGTCAATTGATGTCTTTATTTTGCCGGAACGAAATTATTCAAACCAGATTTGGCACTGGTGTTCTATCAACACATCAAGTACTTAATTTCTAGCTTGAACAACGACGGTAAATAAATAAAAAAAATGCCGAAAATGTCGCTTTCGACTAAAACATAAAATAGAGTAGGTACAAAAAACTTATTAGTGACTGCGGTTTAAGCTGTGAGGCACCGGCTTAGAATAGTGCTTCCATTCTTTTAAATCATTGGTTTTGAGTGTCCCGTAAGAGCTGGGTAATCGAAAATACAACAGGCAACAATAACATCTCACATAGTTCAGCAATGAGGTTCACCACCCATTCTGAACGTAGTGCCTTTTTTGGTGAAACGAGACTGGTGTGTGGGTATACATAGATGTGTTGTTCTCCCTTTTATAAGGCAATGCACACCCGCACACCTTTCGCTGGTTACCCCACATTGTGGGATATGCCATGATGGTATGAATGAATGAATTTAAGTTGGCTACGAAAAAAACACAATTACGTTCTCTGTTGAAAAAAAAATACAAAATGAATTTTCTTCTACTTACAATGGCATTCCATCCAATCGTCCATATAATTTCTGCCAGATACGAAATGACTCTTCGAACAACCTAATAAAAGTCAAATAATAATACACAACCATCATAGTGAGCAACAAATCACACTTTGTATCATCAACGAATGGACTTTTCGATTGATTCGATCTTTATACTATACCTACCTATCCTTGATGTCATTTAGGACATGCGGCTATTAACGATGCACAAGGGAAATATGTCAGTCTTTAATTCAATAAGGCATTGTAAACATTATATACTTTTATTGCCAATTAGGTTCGAGAAAAATAAATGACTATGGTAGTAAATAACTTTAATGAAAATGTGACTAAAAATAAATCTTCTCTACATATTTTTCAATAAATTCTGTGGCAAACAAATATTGAAAATATTCTCAACAGGTTTTTATTACAATTGATTGATGATATGACATTTGCATTATAGTAGTTGGCTTCGTCGGCTATTTTAGGACTCCTGTTGGTTTACCTATTTCACTTTATATAATATAAAAAATTCATTGAAACAAATGGCTGTTGTTTATAAGTTTATATTTATTTTTTTATTTAAAAAAAATGAATATGTCCTTGTTAAACAAGTACATATACATATTCCTACGTTCCCTAAAATAAGCATAAATGCTTGTGCTATAGGTGAACGAAATCAGTCGAGGCAGGATTCGAATTCGCGACCACTGGATTACTAGCCAGCGCGCTAACCGCTCTGCCATCGACCCATCTGACCGATTTTAGTATTCATACCTAAGTTATGAATACTAAAATCGGTGAGGTTGAAAATATCTTATGAATTTTCAAGCACCTATCATATAATTATATGCAAGTACTTGTACAACAAAAAATTTGCATAAAATTATGAGATGAGAGATACACTATGTACCTACATAATAATATGTAATACATTATAAAAAAAATTTGACCCCTTCAAGGTTTCAAAAGCCAACACGATTTAGAAAAACTAGTTTTAAAATATATTATGTGGCTTGTGAATATATCAAGTGTAATTAATTATGGACCATATTCTAGTTTATTAATTCAGTAGGTACCAAAGTAATCACGATCAGATTCACAAAAATAATTAGCATAAAATAGAGCTAAAATGTAAAACACAAGCGTTTCAAACTCTGATTTAATAACAATAGTCTGTAATACACCTAACTTCTTAAAATACTATAAGAAATTATGAATTACTTTGAATCTCTGAATTCCCTACAACAGGGGTCGGCAACCTTTTGAGTCGGAAGAGTCAAAAATTACAATTTACAAGTTTTTAAAGAGCCACAATTTTTTTTTGACATGTACTACTTGCCATAATAGTACTCGCATAAATAAAGTTTTGTGTTAAAAAAAACTAATCTATTTATTCATAAGAAACAATATATATTTATTCACATATAAGTAGTGTTTTTCACAGCAAATTAGATAATATCTATTTATATATAGGGCATTATTAGATAATTACTTATTAATTATTTAAGTAAAAAAAACACTAAAGGGGCCTACACACGACCAACTTGGTTGAAAACCTTGTCATCAACATGCCATGTTGACGACAATGTTGAACGTCTGTGGGCATGTTGGCGGTTGATATTTCATGTTGACAACAATGTTGAGACAATATCAAATCGGTTTGATATTAAGTAGGCGGAGCTTGATGTTGGTGACGATGTTTAGTGTGTGTGGGGTGGTTGACAACCAAGTTGATCAACATCTCAGTATGTTTCAATTTTTTGAACGCGACGGAACAATAAAGTACCTATGTAGAAGTTTAAACTTGCACAGTGTATTTATTGCCTGTTTATTTATTTTATTTTTGTTCGTATTTGTTGATGAAAGTATTTAATAATGTTGATGTAAATTTTTAGTAGAATGTACCTCTTCTTCACACAACTCATTTAAGACTACACACAGTAAAAAATCTCGCTCATTATTTTTAATACTAATATGATATGAAACAAAAAACAACAAAAAAGTATAAAGTCACTTTAGATAAATTATAAATTCACTTTAAAAGAAGCAAAAGATTCAAGCACGAACTTGTTGATTCAATAGAAACATTATCGGAAATGATGTTGATCAACTTGGTTGTCAACCTCCCGTTCGTTATTCAACATTGTTGCCAACAAGGTTGACAAACATTGTTGTCAACCAAGTTTGTCGTCCGTGGGCCGCTTAACTTGTACTTCAATAACAAACAATTGAGCAAACAAATTCAATAGGAGCGATGGCTTTGCATGGTTATTCAAGTAGAAAATTTAAACTTTACTAAACAATGTAACTTGTAACTACTTAATATAAAAAAAAACAATAACATACATTTGAGCAAACAAATTCAAAAGGAGCGTTGGCTTTGCATGGTTTTAGAAAGTTTGGATAAATTTGGCTCATAACATGTTGTTTTAACTTCCGACGACGCGACGGCGTCATTCGAGAGCATCCGATGAACTCACGACAGTGACGACGCGTGTCACGGGGGAGGGGTGCGGTAAAAAGCGAGTACAAGTGGCTGCGAGATCAATTCAGAAAAAAAGGCCTCGTTTATCAATTCAGAAAGATTTAAAAAATTTTTTTTGATAATATTTGCGTATGGAACTAAAGAGCCGCAGGTTGCCGACCCCTGCCCTACAACACAACTAACCATATTTAACAGATTTTCACATACACAATGGCAAAAACATGTACATCAATGAATATGGTACTTTCTGCAAAAATATATAATGTACAAATTTATAAGTTGATAAATAAAAGATAAGATACTTTGTTTCAATAATATAGAACCTTTCAAGTCCTCAAATAAAAGCTTGTAGATACAGTTACTAATTAAATGTTTAAAAAATCAATGTATTAATTGTTTTCAAATTGTTAATACTGACAGTATTAACAATTTTAAAACAATTAAATCAGGTTTTTATAAATCAAACAAAATTCACTACGGTTCTACATATATATTTGCCTTGTATCAGGACGAAATAGTCAACTGAAAAGGATGTCATGTTACAAGGAAAATATATGTAAAACCATTATCATTTTTGCATGATTTATAAAACCAAACATATTAATTTAATTCAACCAACTCGAAACAGATTTGAGACTGGCAACTCAATTTAATTATTAAAAAAGATAAATAAAAGAAAACTTAAACAATATTGACTCATTTGTAAATTGTATTCACTTCATTTTGTATAGTTAACAATTCTGTAGATATAAATATATGCTTTTTGATTAAAACTATGAAAAAAAAATTATATTTAATTTTACGTTCTACTTAAATTTTTCGCAAACGCGACTCCCATTCACCGGTATCGCTCTATGATGAGCATCGTCAGAATGGTGAACAATAATGATGAAGACCATCTATATATAGATTCACAAAGATATAGATTCAAAAATTTTTTTTCATAGTTTTAATTAATTATGGAGTTCTACCACGAAGTGACAGTGCCTAATATTGAAAAAAAAAAATATGCTTTTTGGTTTATATGTCTCCATTACACATGTGTACTTGAACTGGTAAAGAACATGTTTTTTTGTGTATCTTTTCCTGTATTATATAAATAAAAAAAAATATTGTAAACGCACTTGATAATATCAACTAATGAATTTTTCCAATTGTCGATTTATTCGAGAGAACTTTGTTCTCTTAACATATCGACAATGTTTCAAGCCAGGATACGCGAGAATTGTATGCAGGGTCTACTTTTTTCACGGCTTTTCCATTTTTGAAGTCAAAAAACACCAACTTAGAGGCTTCGCAGCATATATGTTCCATATACGGATTTGTCTGTATATGTGTCTGTGTGTCCCCCCCCCTTATAACTTTTGATCCGCTCAATTTACAGAGCCCAAAATTTCAGAATATATAAACAGTTATAGGCCTACAAAACTTTTATACTCAGAATTTTGAATTTTTGTTTCAGTCAGGGTTTATCAACTTTTGAATTTTTACTTTATTTTTCCATATATCTCAGAAGCATAAAAGCTAGAACGCTGAAAATTGGTATGAACATAGAAAAATACAAAATCTTAAATTGGTTTTTTTTAAAAATTCCATGGTTTCTCAAACATTTTTTATTAAGAAAAATATTTTTTTGTGATAAAATTATGAGTTTAACTCCCTATATTTCCAAATTTTTTAAAAATATCAAAAAAAGCCGAAACACCCCAACTAGATAATTTAATTTTCTATATAAAATATAAATAATGTAGAAGTACATCTCAATTTTTTTTTTTACAATTTTTATAAAAATTGAATTTAGTGAGGACATTTATTTTATTTTTTTTATTTATTTCTATCCAAAAACATACAGTATATATGAGATACAAAATATCTTAAGTTAATATAAGCTTATTCATACATAGTTTAGTAAATATAAGTTATTTCATTTCAATAAATATCAATTTACCACTTCACTGGTGCTTACATAGTTTAAGCCATATCTTTTTGTTTGTATCTTTGTTACTAGCCCCCTCACTAGGCATAGCCTGTGCTAAGGTGGACATAGCTTCATACAATTTGTATGGCAGTCGCCTATTCATAATATCTAAGAAGACTTAATAATTTGATACTAATCACCAAACATACATACATACCATCATGCTGTTTTGATATTCTGGGTAGGATCAAAGGACTGACCTCCATACTATCCTATCTTGACATATATACCTATGTAGGTACATGTGTTGTATAGAAAACCAAATATCTTAAAATATTAAATAATTTGTATTTATGGGTTTATAGTTTGGTACTTATTCTTCAACTATATATACTATCGCTATCGACAGTTGGATGCAACTAGTTATATTGAATTTAATGGGAACAAACAAATGCTTTCAATCTAAAGTTACAATGATTTATTCATCATAATTTTATGATTAATATTGAATTTTAACGGCATATATACTACTATCATCTAAACTTATACTTCTGCTTTATGCATCGTCCATAATGTTTATCTCTGTTTTATATTATTTACACATACTCAAACAAATACGGTGAAACTGTCATATTCCTTATTAATGTAAAAGTCATGTAGAATTTCCTTATGCATCTTCAAAATTATATTTAATTTTGTATCGAGTCTCGGGCGACTAACAGGTATTATGACAAATATTGATTTATCATGATCTCAATAAAAAGTTGTCATGTTCTGGAGAATTATGATGTTTGTCGTCTCACAGATCAGATTACTAGGAATCATACCCGGGAAGAGCAAATAAACAAACACTTAACTAATTAAACAGTATATTTACATAGTAATATCTATTAAGTACTTTCAAAATTCTCTATTAATGTAAATTTAGTAATGATACTTGTACATTTCATAACTAATTATTTTGTTTATTTAATTTTTAGATGGAGGTAGATGAGAACATCCCCCGTTGGTCAATACCACGTCCTAGTCTATCTTCATGCAGCGGTGGTAGTAGAGGAAGTGGAGGAAGCAGTATAAGCTCCCAGGGTCAAGGTGGATGTGGTGGATCGAGGGGAGGATGTAAGAGAGGAGGGTGTCACTCTCGAGAGGGAGGTAAACACTGCCGCAGCAGCAGCTCGAGTCAAGGCTCTTCTAGCAATAACAGCACACAGGTAAATAAAAAAATCTCTTTCCAATTGCTAAACCACTAAACTTCCATTGTCTAAACCAGTGATGGGCAAACTTTTTAAGGGGAGGGCCAGATAAAACAATAAAATATCTAGGCGGGCCGAAAAAAAATTGAACAAAACAGATTTCTATAAGTGATAAACTTTATTTTTGATTTTTACATCACACACAACTTATATTATATAGATTATACTTATGTTGAGAAATAGTTGCTTCAATTCAAAGCATAAAATACATTTTTTCCTATTCTAGGTGTAATTTTAGGGGTTATTCGAAACCATGTCGCGGGCCGGATTGACTACCCCGAAGGGCCGCATTTGGCCAGCGGGCCGTACTTTGCCCATGACTGGTCTAAACCATTCACTACTGAATTAGGGGGAATGAAACAATGGGCTCGGGTTTGAATCCCGCTTCATACTATTTCATTCACCTAAATCTTATTTAGGGAATGTTTTAGGAAATGCATAAGAATATTTTTAAATAATTAAAAAATATATGTTAATATTTGAATCGTCATAATATTAGGTACCTACTATTATTTTTTCATGATTCTATATTATTATTAACATGCAGATTCTTTTATCCATAGACCTTATGTTAGATTAGTAAATCTTACATATATTTTTTTTAATTTTCAGAGTGCATCTTCGGGTTCTCTTCTACTAAGTGCAGTCAACTTGGCTCAAGTGGACAGTCATTATCCCCCCTCAAGACTAAGTCAAAGTTCCTTAACCAACTACAAGAGTAATTTAAATAATTATGTCAGTTCAGGGAGAAGTCCCTCATGTTGTGACCAAGATAAAATATCACACATAGAGGTAGCAATTGAACCGTCCACCGACGCCAATCAGCAACTCCACTCCGATCCGTTCTGGAGCCACGTCAAATTAGCGTCAGCAAAGAATCAAAGAAGGGACTTGAGGGAAACAGAATCGATTGCAAGTTCAACACATTTCACAGTTGTCAACGGTTTCACAAGACACGGACGCAACATCAAAAATGAGAAGCAAATGTGGTGCTGCAAAAGCTCACATCAAATCACCGTGTTGGTTATAACAATGACGATTATATTTACTGCTGGAATTTTAGCAGCTATATGTTATATTGAAAGTAAGTTAAACAATTTATTTCTCAAATATTAAACCAATAATGATTTCCCCATAAGAGCAAAAATATATACTTTACTATATTTTGTAAATTATATTACGATTACTTTAACCCTTTGAACTCATTAAGCAAAAAATAAAATTTGATCTGAAAAAATGCAAATTTCAATAAAAAATAAAATATTCTATAAAATTCCTTTTAATTTTTTTTAATCAATATCTTGATTTAATACACCAAAAAATAGTTGTCACGTTATATTTTGGGGGGGGGGGCTCAAAAAATTTAATTTAAATATTTTTTTTTACGAATCCAAAGGTAACGTTTTTTACAAGCCATGAACTATAGTCAATTTACGCATCGAAAGGGTAAAAAAATTCGGGCGACTTTAGTCGATTTACGGGTTCAAAGGGTTAAACAATAATAAAAAAATACAAAAAACCTGTGTATAGTTAGCGGCAAACATCTTGAGTACGTCACATGGGGTGCGCAGAGAGAAAATCTCTATTAGTTAGATTGGTTGGTATTTGTTATAATACGCAAACTACTCACCTCAACAATGAAAATTTTCAAGTTATTTACCGGAAACTAAAGTAAAATATAGACAATAAAAAAAACATACAGAAAGACAAATACATAACATTATTAAATATAAAATCGCAGCAACAAAGAAAGGAAGGAGATAGAGGTTGTGGGAGAGGACGGGAAAGGAGTGTCAATTAAAGGCTAATAGACGGGTATGAGCACCCTTGGAATGGTCTTGATATCATAAAACGGCGCTATATAAATTTGATTATTATTATTATAACAGTATTTCATAAGAGGAACTGAAAAATTCAGTAGAATGAAAAGGAATAACCTTGTGGCACGATCAGCAGATCAAAGAGGCAGACAGTGATTTAACAAGAAATTAACAGTTTTCTTAAGATATTGTGGTGAATTAGTGTTATTCATTATACTACACAGTAGTGAAAGTAAATAAAAGTTATGACTTATCTTAGGCCAGGGAGGAAGATTTCGTTAAGTGGATACATATATTTATTTATGGTATTATTTTTCTGTTTCAGTGCGTCAAAGAAGAGATACAGGATCAAGATTTTCATGAAAGTACAACATTCTCCTTGATCACGGATGTGTCCTGCTTTATTTAGTGAAATAAGAATCATCAATCATTTAAATAAATCAATTTCATTTCTCATTTGTCAATCACCAAATTACAAAAATACAAATGTAAGTTGGTAACCTTAGAAAAATTTCATTTAATTCATGCTTTGATATTAATACTAACATATTTATGTAATGATTAATTAAATGCACTGTGCTCAAAGTACTTAGATAATATTATTTTATTTTAAATAAGATAATATTACTCAAATAATTTATGTAACTGTGATATATATTTTCAAATAATAAAAAATACAAGAACCAAAATGTGTAAATGTGTATTCAAAAAACTTTTTCCATTAGATAAAAGAATGAATGAATCCTTATTACCATTATTTGTATTTCTTTCGTATATTGCATATGAAATATAACTCCGGTGTTCCTAATCTCGTGGACGACCGGGCGCACATATCTCCTCAAAGAAGTGGAAATTTAAGAAATGATGTCAGCCATGAGCAGGAAAAGATTTTTGTTTGTTGGAAGGAATGATCATTAAGACTTTTGAAGATAGACGTGGATCCATCTTTTATAAGATGGATCATTCGAATATTATAGTATCAACTTTCTCCTCCTTAAACAACTCAATCAACTTGGAGAAGGATCACGAGTAGTATAATTCACAGAATTCGAGACATATTAAACAACTATTATGCTAAGTTGGGAAAAAGAGTGTGAATGTAAAATGTCAATGATAAAGGTGTTAATTATTTTTCCTAGTCTGTGACAAATATACTTTTACATTTTTATCAGAGCTTACGCTGATAATTTTTCTCTATTGTATGTTATTGTAAATATATATTTTCTTTAATACAAAATAATAATAAACAATGTTCACAACCTTAATAGGAAATAAAATAAAAGTTGATTGTTCAGCCAAATCTTCATTTCGAGTTGCAGTGACAAGGATATAATCCTTGATATGGTAAAGTATAATATGTATTATAAAAATAATAAGATGGACACAGTTTAAAACATGTAATGAGAAAAATAATCCATCACTTACCTCTACTTCCTGAAGTGTTTGAGTCCATTTATAGTTAGGAAGGTCACAACCATTTCCAGAATTAGGCAACAATTTTCCTTTTTCTTTGGGATCATCATCATCACTTTCGACAACAGCAGGAGCCACCTCAGGTGCTTTAGATGAAGTAGGTTCCTCAGCCATATTTTCTAGAAATGAAGAGTAATTAAAAATATAACCATCAAATATTTTCAACACAGAAAATACATATTTTTTACACAATAAAAAAGATTCTTGAAAACTATTCAGTATGAATTTATTTCCAGAAATAGATTTAAATGTTAATTTATTATAATCATAAGACTTTTTGATCAAAGAAGCATTAATTATATCATGTTAGTGCTGACACCTGTGGGAGTTTGTTTAAAATTCTAATTTAGCATACCTACGTACATTGAAAATAATACAAATTTGGTTTGTTTCTCAGGTGAGTTCTCAATTTGTTAATATACAAAGTAGAAAATACACAAACAAGACATGGAAAATACTGTTTTTTAAGAAATACTAAGACCAGAGACTACTCCCAATATAACACATGACCTATTCCTAGTATTTAGAGGGCAAAAACCAGAAGACTGATGAATGTTTGAAAGTTTATAAATTTACACTTGATCCATAACTGCCATCAGCATTCATTGTGTATAAAATCATGCAAAAAATATTCAACAAATGGGATAACCAGCCATTCAGCTGTCAATGAAAATAAATACACGATTTAAGACAATTTTTAATAACTAGAAATAAAGTTGGAATATTAAGGTAGAACCAGGAAATCGAGGCACCTACAGGGCTTATTTTATTCATAGATATTATTGTTCTTGAAATAAGCTGTTTTTACCATTGCCATCTATGAAATGACGAAGAAACTTTTTTGCAACGCACTCTATTGAGAATAAGGTTAGTACACAATGAAAGCCACAGTCCTTATACATGAGGTAAGGATGCTATCACATAGATGTCATCCCTGAATTGTGCTAGAAATATTATTAATTTTTTTGGCTTTAGTTTATCAACTTGTAGCAATGTGTATGTAAATCGAAAAAATATATAGAACTTTCAAAGAATAGGATTAAAAGGGAACTCAATAAAAAGGCATATTTAAAGTGATCACGTAAACCACCCGATGACAGGTCGTAAGCCCTGTAAGTGCTTTGATTTCCTAATTGTCCCTTAATATTCCAAATTCGTCTCTATTGAGATATTAAAAAAAATTGTTATAAAAATATCAACTCCGACAGGGAAAAAATCCAATGTTGCATATATGCAACTTTAAAAAATATTTAATTTACAATCTAAGACTTAACAACATTCTCTAATTGTAATATGTTTTATAAACTTTATTAACTCTACGTTTCTGACAATTTCTTTTAACTATAAGTAGTATTTCCAGGTCAGAAACAATAATAAGATATATAATTAAGAATAAATTTCACCACTGTCGATAAATGAACCCCGATTGCTGGCACTGAAGTCAACTACATATCACTACAACAGGGCAGATGAAATAGCTTATTATATTTTTAATGCAATCCCATTCTTACAATAATCGTAAATTTATTTTATCTCTTCAAAACATTTTATATTTTAACCTAGAAAATGTACTTAATTTCATATTAACTGACTATTCAAAATTTTAAACAATGAACACGATACTGAAATACTAAGAGACAAATACAAACAATATTCAGTTATAATTCAAATTAATCTTGATTACACATTCAACCAAACTTTCAATATTCTAATTGAGGTACGAAGTACTCTGCTTAGTGTAAACATCCATTAAATAAAATTAAAAAAAAGCAATAATTAAGAGGACATATTGTTCAAAATTACCATCATGATGTTTATGCTCTTCTTCAATTTCATGCTGCAGTATATCGGCTTCAGCATCAGTTAATTCTGTGATCTCTGCATGATGTTCCAATAGATCATCTTCTTTTTTCTTCCTTTCGGCTGCTTCCTTCTTGCGTCTTTCAATATCTTCCCTTTCTTTTATTTTCGCATCATGGTCAGCTCTGCTCAATTTTTCTTGCTTTCGAAAAGCATCCATGACAAGCTAAAACATAATTAAACACAACATTTATAAAAAATGATAACATGAATGTGGTAATTCATTTGAAATGTGTTACAATATCACAAATATGCTAAATTCTCAATTAACATCAATAATTATATTCCATTAAACAATCAATTCCATATTACCTAATACTTTTACTGAAATACTTGGCGACTTGGTGTTGAGTTTATCAAGTAAAAAAAGGTGATAAAAATTGGTTTATTGTAACAAAAAAGAATTGCACATTATTTGAAGTTGGTTTGATTTGAATTTGGTATTGATTTATTTATTTAAAATGCATTAGATATTAAATCAATCATCTACAAATAAATAAACATATAATGTAAGACATGATAACATACAGATTTTTACAAAAGTTGTTTATACAATAAAGAAAAAACATTTATTTTAAATACATACCATTTCCCATGCTCCTGTTTCACCTCCAGTGAAAAAATCTGTTTTTCTTCCCAAAAAGCTAACAATGGTATCCAGAAGCTAAAAATGAATTTAATAAAAAATAAGATATTTCATAGATTATTATAGGACATATAAATAACAGGAATAAAGAAAAACATGAAATATAAGAAAACTAAGTATTCTTCTGATTTTATTCCAATGTAAACTAAATTAAAATAATTTGAAATATTTAAATCTAAATTTATTTTTAATCGCTTTTAAAAACACATTTATTTTTAAATACTAGCAAAATAATTTTAAATACTAGACTTTTATACAAAAGACTTTACAGTTTATTGAATAACATATAGCCGGGGATACACATGCCATCAACTTGGGGAAGTAGCTTGCATTCCGTAAACGGCCATGTGCCAGTAACTGGCACACTGAGGATATATTTGCAAGTAAAATTTCACGCAAGCTGCTGCATGGCATGCTTGTAGAGGCAAGCGGAGATACCTTCAAATATGCGGTTTGCGACCCCCACCACCCAAGTGGCACATTGCATGCCAGAAAATCTAATTTGGTACAATCTACTTGGTGGCTAGCTGCAGGCATGCCATTTAACAGATGCACAAACAAAGCATATGAGAGGGTGAACAAAGTTTTGAGTTGGTATTATTTTAAGCCATCATGTGTTCATTTTATTTATTAAACGACTTTATAATGACTAATAAAAATATCCAAAAATATCCTGCTTGTGTGATTTCCACATACATTTTTACATATACAATTTTTTTTTCATTCTAATAGACAATCATCATCCTCATCATATAAGCTCAACAGCCCTGTGTGGGCCTTGGCTGAAACCAGAAGTCTCTTCCAATGGTGGACGCTCCTTGGTGAAATAAAATAAAAGCATAAACCAAATTATGTATCGACAAAAATGTTTAAAAATATGCCAGATTACTTGCCACCTAAGTACAAGAATGAAGACAAAAATTTTGAGTACTTAAATAAACGCCTGAATTTATGCATCGGTGAGGGACCCGCGGTGCGTTATTCCAAGCGCACCACAAATTCTATAACAAATGTATGGAAATTTAGACAACATACTGGCTCGTGAAATGGTAGATATCTCATACGAATGTAAGACGACTTTGGCGCGCCGCATCGATAAGCCAGTTTGCCCATTCTATGTTAGGCGGCGCGCATTTCGCTGTTTATTAAATAAGGTTGTTTAATTATAAATTATAACTCATTGGATATTGTATATTTTTTCTACATGTCTGTATTATTGTATTCTGTAAGGAATTTTTGTGTTGTATTGAAAATAAACAATATACAATCCTTACGATTTTAGAGAGGCACTATTTCAATTTTACAACTATTTTTAAATAATGTTCTAGCCGAATCTTCTTCAGAATCCATTTAAATTTTGAAACTAGACTAATAAGTACAATTTCCACGACTTCCGTTGAGAGTGAACTTTATATTTCCACATTAAATAAAATAAAAATATATTTAATAAACACCACGACACATGGCCGTCTCAACGCATTGTCAGTGCTGAGCATAGAAAGAAAATTGATTCAGACGATACCGGATTTTAATATGCGAGTAATTAAGTGTTCGTAAGTATAAAAAATTGAAGCATTCCTTAAAAAAATAAGTGTTTTTGTTTTGCAGCTGCCACTGATCTCATCCAGTCTTGTCTTTCTCTAACCTTCGTATTCCAATTTCTGATTTGTATAATGGATAAATCAGCGCTCACAGAAATCAAATACCTTGACATACTAACTACCTACCTATATAAAATAATTTTTTTAAATAAGAATGAAATTATTTATAAAAAAGAGGTTCTAAATGAGGAGACTAATTAATTATTTATTAACCCCACTTTAATGAAAATGGTAGGTACCTAGGTACTTGGTGTAAATATAAAAAAAGCATACTACATAAACATAACTTAGCAATTAAAAGATGATAAAAACATTGAAATATATCGAATATTAGGTATATGAAAAAAAAACTGACACAAAAATTCTAAATTATTGAATTAAATGAATAAAGTTGTGGTTGTATATACCTTTTTTTCTACAAAAACTGTATGAATTAACCCTTTCCTGGATTTTGATGCCATATGGAATCATAATATATTTCAGACTAGAATGAGATTCATGAACCAACGTGGATATCATTTTTTGTATAGGTCGATAAAAAGAGATTTCTACTTTCAAAAAACCAGTTACATCGCATTGTCAACTCTTTTAGTGTGTAATGTACATGGAAAGTTGCAGTACGTGTTTTCAAGATGCCATTTCGAATATTGTCTGGTAAGTGAAATATAATTTTCAGTATTTAGAATATTTTCAAAGAGTTTGGATGATTTATATATTATTTCTACTTCTTATTGCTTCCACAAAATGATGTTTATCTTTAAAAAGTCATATATCATTATTTCATTCATATTTTTCAATAAATATTATATGACACCAAATGGAATCATTAGTGATAAAAGTGATAAAATACCATCATGCACCTTATTTTACTTCTATAACTTTACCAAATTCACAGATATTTTATTACACTTAAGTGACTACATATAATGTTCATTTTTTGTCTGTTTTTTTAGGGTAAAATGACTGAAAGAATGTAAACGACGTTTTTGAAAATGTATAAACATATCATGTAAGGCCAAGATGGGACAGAAGAAGATATTTCCCAATGTATTATAGAACTCGATTGTAAACTTTATGAAAAAGAATGACCAAGAAGACATAGATTGTTTTGAAAAGAACCTCCCCATTTGTTGAAATTCAAACTGCTTCTTCATCTCATCCTAATATCAAAGAAGCAGATGGAGAAGATACATAGTTGGTCAAAATGTATGAAACCGGTTCCTCGAGTTTTTTTTAAATAATGAATATGTCCCTGTGTATGAGGATGTACAACAGTACATATACATTCTCATAAATTCCGTAAATGAAGCATAAATGCTTGTGCTATAAGTGATTGAAATCCGGTTGTGGCAGGATTGAACAGAGGATATTGCACGGAAATCTTCATTACCAGATCCACCATTAGAAAAAATAAACTTGCTAACGGGGATTGTGAAGATGTCCTTTGTTTATGGGAGTAGCCAATATAATGTCCAGAGTTAGATTTAAAATCTTGAGAAGGTATTTACATGGATATAATAATAGTGCTTTTATGGAAAGGTAGCTGCAGAGCCAAATGACAGCATCTGATTTGATACTATCAACCATTGGCCAAAGGCTGTATGGGATAAGAAGAGATGCAGAAATTGTAGTTCCCGGTCCCGTATTCAACCCAAGTAGTTTAATATACCTGTGTTTGGCCCCAAAAAGAATGTTTTGAATATTTCCATACTTATGAAAAATTTTGTTTACAGTAACTACTTAATGATTTTGAATTTTCCATACAAGATATAAAAATGAAAAAATATATGTACCTAGTTAGTAACTTTCATCCTGCCTTATAAACTATGTAGAATAATAGTTAAAAACATAAACTTTTAATAAATATTCCACCCAAATTATTATTTTAAATAAAGAGGTACACCCGATATTGTGTGCCTGTGAGGCTGAAGACTTCATATGACATCACATACATATTTTTTATGTACTTATAGCAAAAAAATAATAATAAAAGCTTTTCTTGGTACCCTATGTGTACTAAAAAAAAAACACTTTTTTGCCTGCAATCCTTAATTCAGTCAGGAAAGGGTTAAAATCGTCATGGCAACGAAAGGTTATGTTTATAAAAATTAAAGGACTTAAAAACATTTAAATACAATTACCTCTTTTACGCCTCCTGGATGTTGTTGCGCAAGAGCTAGCAGAATGCCGTCAAATCTTTCGGGGTCGTCAGACATGTTTTAGGTGTATTTTAGGGCTAAATTGATATGAAAACAAAAAACTGACAAACAACACGCCACAATAAACTGACGTTTTGAGAAATAATCGAATTATCGATGTGAAGTTCCTCTCGAATATTCTAGCACCATCATTACATAGACAATAATTTAAATTGCCAGTACAAAAAAAGAGACTGTATTCGCAGTTTTTTTGATTTTACAAAAGTACCTATCCGCTTTGTTTTTGGTTGGTTTAAAGTAACCATTCATTATTTTTTTGTATATGTAATTATTATTAATATGCGTGTATTTTTTTATCATATTTATTTTGTCTTTTGTAAATTTCTCCTGTTTATATGCAAGCTCGATAGCAAATATGTAATATTTTATACCAAATTGTGTAAAACAGGAGCATTTTATTCATTACCTCGAGTAGGGAAACGCCAAAAATGCACGTTTGTTATTTGAATTCGTCATTATGTGTTTTTCCCAAAGACCTTATATACTAAATATTATAAGGTCTTTGGTTTTTCCACATAGAATTAGTAATATAAATGTAGCATTTTTATGATAATATTAAACCTATTTGATATATAATATTAAATCTACACCATACCATTTGATTAAGGGTAAATAAAAACATATGATTTTTTTACATAATAAATTTATAATAATAATAGGAAGGTATCTATATGAAACATATAGTATCAGGGACATGCATAATTTTAATAGTTAGTTATATTCATTGTTCATAATTATTAAAAAAATGATAATAAATTTGTTTATCAAATAAGTAAATTCAATATTAGGTATAAATGAAAACACTAATTAGTTTTAGTTTCACTATTTAATTTTAACACTGGCACTGACCGGTATCGATCTGAAGATCATCGTCAGAGTGCGCGAAAATGAAAGTAAACAGAGTTTAAATAGATATGACTGAAATATTGGTACACAACCTTTTTTTTTTTTTTGTAAAGTTCTATCAGTTCGATTAGTATTGCCAGAAAGAACTGATGAAGAAAACTGGCAAACAAAACAGTATGGTAAATATGTGTGATGTATACAAAGTTTAGTAATGTTGAAGTAGAAAGAAAAAACTGATTTTACATTATACAATATAGAAACGAATTATAAGAAATATAAATATTATTGAGTATCCAGAGGTTGTGTATCCATGTAGTGAAGACCAAATGTGTGCAGGTATCTGAAACAAAGAGAGTGGCCGGCAGTAAAATTCTTTATATCGAAAGTAAACAAACAATAAAGGATAAGTGTTGGAATAACCCCACATTAACTGCATATAATGTAGATTGTTTAAAATATCGGTTTTAATAACGGTGAAGGGGAGAAGTCTGTCTGTAAATTTATCAAAGTTTTGCTGTTATCACATTTCAAACGATTTATTTCTAAGATCTCCAAACGATCTAGTTTTTTACCTTTAGGGTTAATATGTAAAATTTTGGTATTACTATCGATGGAGAAGTCATGACCAAACTCGTTAAGATGTGCAGCAAAGTTGGATGAGTCCTGATTAAGTCTTTTACAACGTAAATGTTCATTAATACGGATCTTAAATTGTCTTCCCGTTTGGCCGATGTATACACTTGGACAGGAACCACATGCTAAAGAATATATACCGTTATTTTCAATGGGGTCTATTTTATCTTTATTGTTAATGAGCATTTTGCCTAATGTTTTTGGATTATAAAAAGCTATATTTTTCCCTGATTTTTTAATAACGTTACCTGCTTTTACGGACGAATTTCCTATGTATGCTAATTTAATCCATTTATCTGATTTTAAAGATTTTATAGTTAATCCAGGGGCTATGTTTCTGAGAAGGTTTTTCTTTTTCTTTTTTCTTATTAAGTCATTAATTAATTTAACTTTATATCCGTTGTTTAGTGCTAAATTATAAATAATATTGAGTTCGTTATCATAATTTATTTTTGACATAGGTACATTAAAAAGTCTGTGTATTAATGAGTGGAATGTAGACAATTTGTGAGAGTTGTGATGTCTCGAGCTATTATGTATTATATTATCACTGAATGTGGGTTTCCTGTAAATGTTAAAATCTAAATTTCCATCTATAATTTGTATTGTTAGGTCTAAAAAGTTAATTGAGGATCCACCAACCTCACAAGGACAAGGGCAACAGCACAGTTATATTGGATAAAAATCACTATTTATCAAAAATGGAAGACCTCTTATCAACTGATATTTTCATGGAAACATCTATAGATCCGACCCAATCTTATTCCCAAAAATTAAAGACTCTTATTACTAACTCAAAAACACTGTTTAATGATGCATTCGACAAAGCTCGGTTCACTCTAATGAATCCACATTGCCCCCGACTATATGGTTTACCGAAAGTACATAAACCTAATATGCCTTTTAGACCGGTTGTATCATATTTTTCTGCTCCGTGTTATAAAGTAGCGAAACATTGTAATTCTCTTTTTCAAAATATCCTCCAGTTTAAACCAAAAAACACTGTCCAAAATTCACTTGAACTGATTGATCAAATTAAAAATATTAAAGTCCCTAACAATAGCATTTTAATATCTTTTGACGTCGTAAGTTTATTCACAAACATCCCAATAGATGAATTGAAAATTGCGTTAAACGAGTATATATTCACGACCAATTTAAATCCAGTTTTAATAAATGAATTATGGGATTTGATCAACATTTGTATTGATCAAAATTATTTTAGATTCAATGGTAAATTTTACAAACAATTGAACGGGTTAGCGATGGGTAGTCCAATGTCACCGATTTTAGCAGATTTTTTTATGGATTACTTAGAAAACAAACTTTCCTCCTTGTCCGGTTTTAAAAATCTCCTAATATATAAAAGATATGTGGATGATATATTAGGTATCTGGACAGGATCTTTAAGACAGTTAGACTTATTTCTAAAATCTCTCAACTCCCTGAATAAATCCATCCAATTTACGATGGAGGTTGGTGGATCCTCAATTAACTTTTTAGACCTAACAATACAAATTATAGATGGAAATTTAGATTTTAACATTTACAGGAAACCCACATTCAGTGATAATATAATACATAATAGCTCGAGACATCACAACTCTCACAAATTGTCTACATTCCACTCATTAATACACAGACTTTTTAATGTACCTATGTCAAAAATAAATTATGATAACGAACTCAATATTATTTATAATTTAGCACTAAACAACGGATATAAAGTTAAATTAATTAATGACTTAATAAGAAAAAAGAAAAAGAAAAACCTTCTCAGAAACATAGCCCCTGGATTAACTATAAAATCTTTAAAATCAGATAAATGGATTAAATTAGCATACATAGGAAATTCGTCCGTAAAAGCAGGTAACGTTATTAAAAAATCAGGGAAAAATATAGCTTTTTATAATCCAAAAACATTAGGCAAAATGCTCATTAACAATAAAGATAAAATAGACCCCATTGAAAATAACGGTATATATTCTTTAGCATGTGGTTCCTGTCCAAGTGTATACATCGGCCAAACGGGAAGACAATTTAAGATCCGTATTAATGAACATTTACGTTGTAAAAGACTTAATCAGGACTCATCCAACTTTGCTGCACATCTTAACGAGTTTGGTCATGACTTCTCCATCGATAGTAATACCAAAATTTTACATATTAACCCTAAAGGTAAAAAACTAGATCGTTTGGAGATCTTAGAAATAAATCGTTTGAAATGTGATAACAGCAAAACTTTGATAAATTTACAGACAGACTTCTCCCCTTCACCGTTATTAAAACCGATATTTTAAACAATCTACATTATATGCAGTTAATGTGGGGTTATTCCAACACTTATCCTTTATTGTTTGTTTACTTTCGATATAAAGAATTTTACTGCCGGCCACTCTCTTTGTTTCAGATACCTGCACACATTTGGTCTTCACTACATGGATACACAACCTCTGGATACTCAATAATATTTATATTTCTTATAATTCGTTTCTATATTGTATAATGTAAAATCAGTTTTTTCTTTCTACTTCAACATTACTAAACTTTGTATACATCACACATATTTACCATACTGTTTTGTTTGCCAGTTTTCTTCATCAGTTCTTTCTGGCAATACTAATCAAACTGATAGAACTTTACAAAAAAAAAAAAAAAGGTTGTGTACCAATATTTCAGTCATATCTATTTAAACTCTGTTTACTTTCATTTTCGCGCACTCTGACGATGATCTTCAGATCGATACCGGTCAGTGCCAGTGTTAAAATTAAATAGTGAAACTAAAACTAATTAGTGTTTTCATTTATACCTAGTATAATGGAGTTTCACCACGAATTATCCGTCGACAAAATTAACAAGTTAAATTCAATATTTTTACTGACATATATTTACAATTTTATATAATTACAGCTATATTTAAACTAGGTACGTTGAAGTGAGATTTTCTTCATAGTGTTGATTATATGTATATTTACAATATTTGTGTGCTTAAATTATTTCAAGCACTAAATTACACCAGTTGCATGTGGTAAGCTCATAGCCAAACTGCCATTACCTACACTGTGTTCTATTTTGTGAAGGAAAAATATCAAAATATTTAAATATTATAAAAACATTCATTCCGATGAGAATTTTCATAAATTTTTAATTAAACTTATTTACCTACATATTTACAGCATGAATAACTAAGTTCGATAAGTACACAAAATCTCTAAAATTACGAGTATGTAGTCGATCAATAATTTGTATGTCTATATTGTTAGATAACCTATTCACCCAAGAGAAACAGAAAAATACTGAAATAAATACGAATAGGTAGGTATATTACATTGATTGGATTTTAAATAATACACTCTACAGCAAGCTTTGGGCTAAACAGTAAAATTAAGTACAAAATCTCTGACAAACCACATAAAAATAATTTTATGACGAATAAAAGGGAATCGAGTGATGAAACTATATTCAAAATTTTATTGTTTGACATAACACATCTGGTAATTTGCGATTCTTTCATTGCGAACTATTAGAGCGAGGAGATTTTTTGTGATATTCATCATCATTTGTCGTGGATGTATATTTTTCTTCTTGCGTGGAATCCGAAACATTTTGCAACAGAGGTGCAGATGGAGATTCTTGGTTGTTTCTTTCGGTATGTTGTGAACAACTTTTGTGTATTACATTTGGACAGTCATTTTGACCCATATTCTCTAGTGTGTGAGAGTACATAACTGGCTCCATTTGACTGTAGGACATTCCGTCTGGTAATATATATTCAGCAGTTTGATAGTTGTATGAATTCGGATAGTACGCAACTTCTCCGTGATGCCAGTTCGACGAGTAGGTCAAATTTGGATAGTTGGAATTGATTGTTGCAGTTGATTGATGATAAACTTGGCCGGGTGAATGTAAGCTAGGTGAGGGGTGGTACAACTGTGCCGAAGATGTTTCAGGGGTAGTGTTAAAATGTGGGGTGTAGGTTGGTATACCGTTTGGACTCGAAGGCGCAGTATTCGATTGGTAATTAGTAGAGATATCTGGCGAATTTGTGGCTAACGCGGCTTGATATTTGGGTGACTCTTGTCTTTGGTATTGGTGGACTGGGCTGTTGTTGGAAGGAGCTGGAGACGTTTGATGAGTGTGCCTCGGCGGAGAACTAGTAGAAGGTGATTGCGTTGACCAACAGTAGGGTGAAGTGACTGGAATAGGTTGAACGGCTGGTGCTGGTAGAGGACTGTTCCATGCTGAATAACTGCTGGAACCCGGTGGACTGTACATAGCTGCTGATGTAATCTGCTCTGGTGGATTATATACTGTAATAAAATTAATCATTCGTATACATAAAACTTGGAATACTTACTTATTATTATAGAAGATAATGATGAATAAATGAATTTGTAGAAGTTGATATATTTAACTAAGACACTCAAAATACTAATTTTAAATAACAAATATGGTTAAAAATTGAATGTAGGTATATATAAATGATTACTTGGAGGTGTAGAAGCATGTGGGTGTGATGGTGGTCTTGGAGGAGGATAAGGAGAACGACGACTGCTGCTTCGTAGAGGAGCATATACACCTTGGTGTGGAACGAACCATCCAGCAACTATTTGAAAAATACAAAATATTTATGTAATATTATCCAATAACACCTCGAATTTCCAAAAAACTAAATTAATCGCAAGTATAACTCAAGTTTTGGTTTTCTACTATAACTTTAGAAATTACCAGGCTGAAGAAGTTAATCACAATGGATAGCGTGAAGGGTAGAAGATCCAGAGGTCATTCACCGATCCGATAAGGTGATCTAGTTGAGTCCGCTAAAGCATTTTTATTCATTAAAACTATTCGATCTGCTTACTGCTTAAGACCGTCCTAAGTGCTGGGGAACTATTCGGGGGGTTATTAAGTGTATCCGCCATTCTAAGTCATGACGTAGAAGACGAAGGAAAAAAAGTCAAGTTAGCGAGGAAAAGAGATTCATAAAAATGTTTTAAAAAATGGACTTACATTGAGGATAATGATGAGGTGAAGTATTTTGTTGATTGTAATGCGTGCTAACGAAATCCCTCTGATAGTAACTCTCCGGTCGTTCTTTGGCGTCCAAAAATGCTTTTGCAAAGGGATTGTACTTAATTTTAAGTGAAGTGACTTCTTCATTTTGGTAAGCCGTGACAGCTATGAACCTCGTTTCAGGGAATGGATAAGTCACTATTCTTCTTAAGTCTGTTCCCACTTTTACGAGATGAACGCGGGGTTCGTATTTGTGAAGAGAATTTAACATAATCTGAAATAAATTATAGTAAAATATAGTTAGTAGAGAAAACCTTAATTACACGTTACAATATCAAATTTACATTAACACAAAGGCATTATCAATGTCTATCCAAAACGAGTGGGTTGTGGCCAACGCTATACTCCTCAATACCAAGTCACTCCACAAAGTATTCAAATTTTGTATGGAAAATTTTCAACATTTTTTTAAAATGGGTTTTTTCAATATTTTTTATTTAAATATTTTATTATGAAAACTTGATGTATCTTCAATGCCATTTTATGATATTTAAGTGATAGCAATTTAAATTATTGTCAAAAATAGCAATTTAAAATCTGGTCTATAATCAGTAATTAGTCTACATAGCGTATGGCAAACAGCACATATCACATAGTACATAGCACAAAAGCACATAATACACAGCACACACACACACACACACACACACACACACACACACACACACACACACACACATTGTGATGAAACTTTCAGAATATAATCTCAGCGTAATACAAGTTGATAATCTGTTATAAAAATTGCGAAATCACTAACTGCCCATTATATCCCCTTGGGTTAGTGAGGGGTAAAAAATCATATGATTAAAACATACATCAACCTAATTCATGGCTCATCAGTTTAATGATAAAAAAACCTTTTGTTATTTTCGTGAATTACAACATAATTTATACCGTAATACTAATATTATTAATTACATATTATACGCTGACGATATGAAAATCTACAAAACTGTTATAGACATTACTGACTGTGAGGACTTACAACTTGACCTTGATAGACTAACTTCTCATTGTGTCTCGAATAAGCTGTTACTAAATGTAAAAAAATGTCACTCCATTATATTCTCTAGGAAAAAGAGTATAATACAATACACATACAAAATCAATAGGGAGGCGATTGATAAGAAATCAGACTGTAGAGACTTAGGTATACAACTGGACAGTAAACTTTTATTTGACAAACACATTGACACAATTACACTGAAAGCTTATAAAATGTTGGGATTCCTGATGAGAGTATGCAAACCATTCACACAAGTGAAAACATTTATCTTACTATATAACACAATTGTTAGAAGTCAATTGGAGCATGCATCAGTCATCTGGAATCCACAATATAATATTTATATTAACAGTATAGAACGAATACAACAAATATTTTTGAAACATATGAAGTACAAATTTGGTAATAACTACAAACATGAATTGCAGACTTTACAGACAAGACGAAGGACCTCAGACTTAATGTACCTTTATGACATAATAAACTTCAATATTGACTGTACAGACCTTCTGAAAATTATTAACTTCAACATACCAAACAGACGAACAAGACACACCTCAACGTTCTTTTTAGACAAAAAAAAACACTAATGCCGCTCAAAATTCGCCATTGTACCGATGCCTTACCACGTATAATAATTTGGAAAAGATCAGGTCCGTGGACATATTCTGTATGTCCAGGACTCTTTTCAGGAGCCACGTTAGACAGGAATAATATTTTTTTTTTGTTACCAATAGTGAGTACAATGCACCATGAAATCAAAGGTGGGCTGATTAAGTTACAATTACTTATGTTGCTATTCTTATCTTTTATATTTTTTAAAAAAATATTATTGTACGTTGCCCATTTTTTCAAATAAATTAAAAAAAAAAAAATTGACGAATTCAAACTAAATATCTACTATAAGTATAGGTAATATAATTAAAGATACCAATATACTTACTTGTCCATTTCCATTTGTTTTGTTAGTTAATTTAACTTTAGCGAATGAAATAGGTTCTTTCATCCAATGGGCTCCAAAATTAGGACTTTCTGGGTGAATGTAAATAGCGTTAGTAGGCGGAACTTCTGCTTTTCCACCGGGAACCTGTGTTATACAACAAAATCAATTTATTTTACTACACAGAAAACCACAGGTAGGTACAGTTTTTACATAAATCATCACAATAATTGTTATATTACATGTAGAACATGTAGGTACGATACATAACTCCTCAATTTATATTTTAACCTTTTCCTATTTAACTAATGTTTAATGAATCTTCTATATATTAATACGTGAAGCGAAAACGTTAAGTACCTACGATTTCCGGATAAATGGGCGCACGGACGAGTTTGAGATTTGGCATACTTTAAGTTTATATGGAGGAGGACTGCAGAAAAATAATATTAATCCATATTATGCGTTTTTTGTTGTTTAAGGCAATTCACCCTGTAAATGGACGGAAGGTACTGAAGGGACGGGAGGTACTGAGGGACGGGAGGTACTGAAGGGACGGGAGGTACTGAAGGGACGGTAGGTACTGAAGGGAAGGATGGTACTGAAGGGTCTGAAGGGACGGGAGGTATTGAAGGGTCTGAAGTGACGGGTGGTAATGAAGGACCATATTTAATTATACAAGCAATACGAAGTTTGCCGGGGGTTCACTATCTATATTATATTATAAATTTCATAGGTATTGCAGAGAATTAAAGCAAATAACACGTAATCTAAAGTAATAAAGCAATCAAAATGTTAGTGTTTGTGTGTGTGTGTGTGTGTGTATGTGTGTGTGTGTGTGTGTGTGTGTGTGTGTGTGTGTGTGTGTGTGTGTGTGTGTGTGTGTGTGTGTGTGTGTGTGTGTGTGTGTTTGTCTCACGCCTTCTGAAAAACCAAGAGCATCTAAAAATCTAATTTATGTGCGAACGTGTACCTGTATACCTGATGCAGTGTCACGCTTAAAATAATGCGATAAAAATGCTGAATTTTAAAAATATTTCAATAATTATTTTTTTCATACAAAATTTTCCAAGTCGTATCTGTCAAAAAAGTGTACATTTTGCACGCAAATATCTGTTAGTTTAAAAGTTAGAAGTACGTATTTACACGAAGAAAATATATTTTCAAGTATAACTTAGCGTTTGAGTGAAAAACATGGTGAATATTTTGTATAATTATAATGTTTAACTTATTTTTAAAGTAAGCCTTTTGTACATAAACGCCGCCATTTTAATATCTTTTCATACAATATTTCATTTTCCCACCGAATGAATATGTTCTTGAAAATAATAAACCTTTGAAATAAATGTAATTATGAAATAATAAAATGAAACACAAGACATTACGGCAAGTTTTAAGACATATATTGTAAAAATGTGTTATTTATTAGTAAAGATATAGGCATAATAAAATTGCATAATTTGTAAATAATATTTGATTTTTCTGACAATTTTCATTTTTATGGCATCGAACAAACCAATGTAGGTACCTACATATTCAAAAAATGTATCCGAACCATTCGATATTACTTACGTGTTCGAATCGTTTTCATGGCTACAGAAAGAATGTGATATTCAAATAAAATTTGTTAGGAATCGAATTTATTTAGAAGGTTGCTGTAGGTAGGTACCTACCTAATACTATTTACTTACAAATCAACAATAATATACCTATACTGATTTCCTATAGGAAAATTATTTTATTTATTTATTTATCAACCGTTTGTCCGATTATAATGAAACTTTGGTGAATTGTCGAGCGTATGCCCAGGATGGTTTTTGGATTTAAACTTTTTTCTTATTCTTCTTCTTCTTCGTGTATTTGGTCGTTTTACCTATGAAGGGGGAGTATCCTGGGAAAAGAAGGTCCGACTGTCCTTCCATCTCTTCACAGGTCTTCCAGGACGGGTCTGCATATAAACTTTTTTCTTCTTTTTCTTCAACGTGTACTTGGTCATCTTACCTATGAAGATGAACTATCCTGGGAGATGAAGGTCCAATTTTCCTTCCATCTCTTCGCAGGTTTCTGGATTTAAACTTTTTTCTTCTTCTTCTTCATCGTCTATTTGGTCATTTTACCTTTGAAGGTGGACTTACCTGGGAGAAGAATGTCCAATTTTCCTTCCATCTCTTCGCAGGTATCTGAATTTAAACTTATTTCTTCTTCTTCTTCTTCATCGTGTATTTTTGGTCATTTTACCTATGAAGTTGGAGAATCCTGGGAGAAGAAGGTCCAACTGTCCTTCCATCTCTTCGCAGGTATCTGGGTTTAAACTTTTTTCTTCTTCTTCGTGTATTTAGTCATTTTACCTATTAAGTAGAGCATCCTGGGAAAAGAAGGTTCTTTCATCGCTTCGCGGTTCTTCCAGGATGGTTTCTGGATTTAAACTTTTCTTAACCGACTGATGGGACGGGATGTAATGAAGGGAAGGGAGGCACTAAAGGGCCTGAAGGGACGGGAGGTATAAAACTGCCTGAAGGGACGGAAGGTACTGAAGGGCCTGATGGGAAGGGACGTAATGAGGGATTAAAGGGACGGGAGGTACTGAAGGGCCTGAAGCGGCGGGTCCTGGAGTCTAATTCTTTTTCTTCTTAATTTTATGTAGACCTATAGGGCAGTTTTTATACAAACTATTTCCTATTGTCTAATTCATCTTCTTCTTCTTTTATGTATACATTTGGGTCATTTTTTTATAAAAATTATTTCCTTTAGTCTAATTATTATTCTTCTTCATTTAAGTACGTAGACTTTTGGGAGAGTTTTAATACAAACTATTTCCAATAGTCTTATTCATTTTCTTTTATGTAGACCTTTTGGTCAGTATTTATACAAACTATTTCCAATAGTCTAAATATTCTTCTTCTTCTTTTTTGTAGACCTTTGGGTGAGCTTTTATACAATCTATTTCCAATAGTCTAATTCTTCTATTAGGTATATGTATTTTTACTTATTTTATGTAGACCATTGGAATAGTTTTTTATACAAACTATTTCTTATAGTCTTATACTTATTTTTCTCTTTTTTATTTAGTCTTTTGGGTTAGTTTTAAGTCTAATAGTCTATTGTGCAGAAATATTATTAACGATATGCACACTTGATGAAAATACATATGAAATGAATGGGATATGGGATGTGACGATATAACCTGCACTAGAATCTTTTCAATACTTTTGTTTAATTAAATTTAAACCATTTTTTTCATCCTATTTTGAATAATTTTCAACACCTAATATTTAAAGAATGGGGGTTGTGGCCATTACTGAACTCTTCACAACATTTATATTCAAATTAAAAACTATTTACTATAGTTCAAGTCTTCTTCTTCTTCGTTAATGAAGACTTTCAGTCAAATTGAGCAAAAATATAATGCACACTTGATGAAAAAATATAAAAACGAATGGGATGTGACCAATACTAGATCTTTTCAGTACCTACGTTTGTTTAATCAAATTTAAACCACATCCCAACATCCAAAATTACTAAATTTTCAATAGGTACACATTACAATTTGTTTTCGATGATAATATTTAAAAATGGGGGTTGTGGCCAAACCAATCTCTTTACAACGTTGATAAACAGTCATATTTAAAACCATTACGCATAGTCCATGCGAGCAGAAATTGTATAAATATTATACTTCATTCACACTTTATAGCAATATATAAAAAAGAATGGGTTGTGGCCATCACTTGAACATTTTACAATACTTAAACTCAATCAAATTTCAAACCACTTTTCATAGTCTGATATTGCAAAATAATTGGGTGACAATATTATAAAAACGATTGCTTTTTCTTTCACAATTTTACATTCTTGGCCGACGGCGGGACATAAAAGCTAGTAATGAAATATTTGTAAGAATACGCTTGCAGGTGCCGTAATAGAACAAAATTAAAAAAAATAGAGGTGTATGCAATGGCTTTGACAAAAAAACCTCATTAAAATTCAAAATTTAATAGTATTAATAGTATTAATTCCAAATATTCTTTTTAATGAATTACGGTCGAATTTTGACCACTGGGCGATCACTAGTTATAATAAACACACGTTTTATTAGAAATTGGGATCTTTGAGTGATGAATTGGGTTCCTCAATAAAAAAATATGTTTTTGTTCTAAAATAATTATTAGATTTCTGCAGATGCTCTTAAGATGATAAATTAAATGAGCCACATAAAGAAATCAAAGACTATATATTTTTTCTACATCATTCAAAATATAAAATATCCTTTACCCATTCTCCGTTGACATATTTCCATCTGTGCAGGTCTATCTGAACGAATTCCAAGAGTACGGTGTACATGGCTGTTGGGTCTAAACCACTGGCTGAAACCTTCACAACTGGAAACATTCTCCTGAAATTGAAAAATACGCAGGTAGGTACCTACTAATTACCATGTCATATTATACATATAAAGCCTGTACAACATGATATGCTGACTAATGACGTAAATGAAACATAATATGGAAACAGAATGTCCAAAAAAATCATTCTTGGAAATATATTCAATCACTTTTATGCCACCTTTTTACTAATAAGTTATTGATCGCTTGTAGATAATTTTCGTCATTTTTTTTCATATTATGTACTCTCTCTCCACTAACCTATTCACAAACAATAATATTGTAAAAAAACTTAAAAAAAAAAACACAAATAACTTTGTTATGACCACTTTTTAATAACCACAAAAAGTGGTTAGGTATAACATAGTAATTTGTGTTTTTTTAAGTTTTTAAAAATGTATCTACAAATATTGTATATAATAACTATTTTCTATTGAGGTATTCACGGGAACAACGTTCCCTCTAACTTTTCTATTGTGTGTGCGGATCTTCGACGCATCTGTGCAGTGGCGGTGCGATAAATTTACACCCCCCCCCCTATAAACACACATACAATTTTTCATTAAAATGTATATTTTTAGTGTATTTATTAATCACAGTGATTTTAAATAATAACAACACTAACAAAGATAATTTTTGAAATAAATAAAAAAGATAACTAAAATCTGGCAATGAAAACTTTCTTTTATAATATTGACTGTGCGGAGGGTAAAACATGTGTGCAGAGACATTTTAGTAGGTGTGAGCGCGCACATGCGCACACCTTACAGGGAACATTGCACTAGAATATTTTAAATAAATCGGTTTAGTCATATTTGTATTCACTTTATATTACACATCATTTTCACGGTAAATATTAACAAAAAATATATAAATGAAAATATTTATCGAACCAAAAAGTGGCCTTTTTATCAACACCATAAAATTGAATAAAAAATCATTTAGTTTGGTACAGTGTTTACTTAAAAAGTTACATATTTTAGTTCGGATTCAGCTGATTCTTTTTAAATAACGATCAACCTTAAACACTACACTTTAATTACATCGCTAAATCGTTTTTTCGGACTATCATCATCAGAATGATGATACCTATTCAGACTTATTTAGTTTTTTTTTCTGGATATTACTTCTGCATCCTTCAGTTGTCATTTTATCCGTATTTCTGTGATTAATTCATTTTTCGTAGTTGTATCTTTTGCTGATCATGTGGTGCACTCACAGAAAACAGGAAAGGCAAAGGTCGTCCACTATCCACGTGGTGGGGTAGTATGAATAAAGCTGAAATACCAGCCCCGGCATTCTTTCAGTGCCCCAAAAGTTAATAAAGAGGTACCCACCTTCCATTTTTTGTAACGATCATCTCATTTGTTAGTGTCTGAAACCTCACCCAGAGGTCTCTATCGTCCAACGTAATGGCAACTTCCCTTTCACCTCGTGTTCTAGCACCGCTGCCTGACAAAGAACTTCCACTGACGGTAGTCACAGATGAGGGTTCTACGGCGCTGAGGATATGTGAGGTCGCCATGTCTATACAACCTTCGCCACCTATTTTAAATAAAACATAACGAATTAATTCGAATTAGCGCATCGGTTGAGTGACCGGCAAACATCCTGAATAATAGCGTCGGATACATAGAACGAAACCTTTGGGTTTATGCTTGCTTTTTTGCGAGCGTCCTGACTTCAAACTTCAATCCCTAGTAGAGGAAAAATAAACTTAAAATTATTTATCACTCAATTCGTGCAATAATACAAATATGCTGCCAGTCGGATTTTATAAATTTACCAGTTTTTTACTTAAATGTTTTGGAATCTTATCTTTTGAAAAGTATGGCGCTATCCAAATGTCGATTTGTTCGAGAAAGTTTTTCTCTTCCAACTGTCGATTTGTTAAAGAAAGTTTTTTCTTCCAACTGTCGATTTGTTCAAGAAAATTTATTTATCTTAACATGTCATGACGACATAGATTGATGTTAAATAACTGTTTTGATGCTTCCCAAATAATTAGTAAAATACAATTTCGTGTGCCAGGTAAAACAAGCAGACAATCAAAATTATTTCATATACCACACTGTAGTACCTACCCAGGTTTTATGATACCTACTGATATATTCAATAACGCATATCCGCAATATCGCAGGAGTATATCCGCAATATCGCAGGATGCAGGGATATGAGACATAGAATACCTAACTACTTTATCCCTCCCCAATTCCTACATTTCCCATTATCATTTTATGTTAAGGCCCCCATTCACGATCGTGCCATCCTTCGTGAAATGCGCTCGTGAATGTCAAATCCCGCGCAGCCCAATTGGCCTTACACACCAAAATGAAATTCCAAAGGATCTAAACTCTGTAGTACTTCGAAAACGGCGCGGCGCATCCTGTCCAGTGTGAAAACCAGCGGTAGGTACATTGCGCCATCTCATTGCGCTGAGCTGTTTGACACTCTCGTGAATGCGAAAATACAACATTTTCTCTTTGTTTTTTTTTCTATTTATATATAAACCAACCGCTAAATAGCATTTGTATAAAACTCATCATCAGAATTATAACTCATTTTCACTTGAAAATAAAAAAAAATAGAACTTATTAATGCTTAAGCGCCGACCGCATGCGTATACTAATTTTGATGGCTCTATGGCGCGATGAAAATTTTACAATGCTCCAAATGGAGCCGGTCCATATGGAACGACACCGGATGGCACGATCGTGAATGGGCTGCTTTATGGGATACTAATGAATACTTATGATCTTCGTTGTTTATTTTTGTATTGTATATATTTTATTTAAATTTCTTATATCTCAAATTTCAAACTGACTCTACTATTTACATATGTTTTAGAAATATCATTCTTATGTCATGTATAATGATGTAATGTATGATTATGACGGAACTATTTTGGCAAATATTTAACATTCATTGATGTCTTTTGTAATATGCAATTGCTGTATGTTTCCCCTTAAATTAAATAAATATCACCATCGACAGTTGCATCTCATGTGCTACATGCATCTTGTATATTATTACTATCCAGTTTAACTAATGCGCAAGTTTTAACTCCAGTGTTTTTTTTTTATTTTTATTTTATTATAATGGACAACACACAGTAATAAACAGATATACAAATAAAACATTTAGGTACCTCTTACGTACTTAACCGAATATCAAAATAAGACAATTAAAAAGTGTGTCATAGAGTGTAGTGGTTTTCGCATATACCAAACAAGCAACAAACACAAATTTGGCTTTGCGCAGCCCCCGTGGCGTAGGTACCTACTCAAGAAATTTGCCGCTAACTAATATACCTACTCTATACAGATACATATACCTAGGCCATGCCGTGATGCTTGAGAAAATCAAGAGGCAGAAATAGAGAGAAGACGTGGCCTTGCCTGGGCAGCTTTTGGGAAATTATCATACATTCTGAATGGTACCATCGGTCCTATCAAAATGAATAATGCACAAGCTTTTAGTGACACAGAGAGCTATGGAGAGAAACTTGCTGGGTATTTCAATAAGGTACAGAATTCAGAATGTCATGATAAGAGAAAGAACCAAAGTAGCTGATGTAGCGGAAAGGGTCGCTGGTCTTAAGTGGAGCTGGGCTGGGCATATTGCCAGATGCCAGGATTCACGATGGACCAAAAAGAGGTGTCAGCAGACCCCAGGCAAGGTGGTCTGATGACATCAAGAAATGTGCCGGAGGGAGATGGATGCTTGCTTGATGGATGCAAGGGGGAGGCATATGTCCAAGAATGGAAAAAAAAACAGGCTGAAGAAGAAGATACCTACTCTTGTAATACTTAGAATATTGTGTAAGACATTTTGCATAATTTCAGGCGCTCACAATTTACCTTCTGCTGGCTGCAATAATATTCTGATTATCAAAGAGTAGATCATATTGGTCTGTGATTGTTATTAAGCTAACTTCTTTCGACGGTCTATATCAATCTTTAACATTAATCATAAAATAAAATTAGATAAATGAAACTATCATGCGGCATTCATTTCGAAGTTGACAATAAATTAATTGTTTTTAAGTTAAAACTGCTTAAATAGACACCCTCTCATTGTGCCCGTATGAATGTTTAAGTGTGTATATGTGAAGTTTGTGAATGTGACTATAGAATTTAATCGTGAATTTGGGGGAACTGTGAATTTGGACGAATTGTGAATTTGAATGTATTGTGAATTTCCTAAACTCCTCTCCGAAGCACAAGGCTTCTTTATTATCGGGGAGAATTTCCAACTTTTTCATAAATGTCAAATTTTTATGTCATTTATTTACTTTTGTATTTTTATTTATTAATTATAAGTCGGTATATTTCAAATAACTTTATAGACTATAAAATGATTTTTCGTATTAATTGCCAACACAAATAACTTCTCATATATTATTTTAAAACTAATTTCGTATACATTTAACAAAAATAATAAAAACACTGTTTTTGGGAAATTGATTAAACCTATTACTAGTTGCATGTAACACCTGTGATACAACTGTCGATGGCGATGGTATGTGTATCGTGTAAGAATACGTAGGTACCAAACTAATAAACAGCTTGATGGTATAGTGTACATATTCTACCATACAAATTGAATGAAACGATGTCGTCACTAAATTCAATAAACTACTATAGTGCACCTATTTTAATAGAAAATTATACTATCAAATTTGGGTCTATCGGTATTTTTCGATATTTAAAAAAAGAAATGTTCCTTCCTGATACCCGCGTCTTGGCTTAAAACTGTCGATAATTTAAGAGAAATAAAATCTCTTGAATAAATTGATACTGGATTACTGTACAGTGGGCACAAATTTGTTAGTAGGTACCTACATAATATATATATTATACTAACAGTATGTGCAAAAAAATATTCCTATAAAATTTGTAAAATCAGCGTAACATCGAAATAGAAGATAATATTTTATTTCCGTTATAAATTCGATGAAATCAATAAAATTTATTTTATCTTTGTTCTTATAACTTTACGGGTAAGATTATTTATACCTAGGTATATAGTTCTTGTATTTGCTATACAAAGTTTCTAGGTCTGATACGAAATTTCATAGAACACGAGAAAAACGTGTATTTGAAGTAGCGTATCTCGTAACGTGTCTCGTATTGATTGTGAAATTTAACACATATTTGTGAGATCGGTTATAGGTAGGTATATTTTGACACGGAAACGGTATTTTGATAAACTTGATCTAGATTTTATTTATTTTTTTCGTTGTATAAATTTATAAATACAATTAAATATGAAATATGGAAATAACTTTGATTTACTCAAATCGTATAGAAACATACAATAAATGTTTTTTTAACAGATTTTTAATTACCTCAATAGAGACGAAGTTGGAATATTTATTGTAGGAGAACCGGGAAATCAAGGCACCTACAGGGCTTACGACCTGTCATCGGCTGGTTTGCGTGATCACTTTATGCGCTTGCGCAACGTTCACCAATTATGCCTTTTTTTTAATGAGATCCCTATCAATTCAATTTTGAAAGTTCTATATATTGTAATACTGAAATTCTTTTCGCTTGAAAATAAGGAATTTTTACTACAGCCATCTATGGGTGAAATTATGAACAACAATCTTATTATTTTTATTTATTTTGTTGTAACGCCATCTATTGAGAGAATTGGTTTTTTTGTAAATAATGAAAGCTACAAAAAGGAAAAAAAATCCAATGTTTGCGCATATGCAATAATAAAAATATTCGATTACTTAGGTACACATTGGTACAAGTAGGTAAATAAGACAAAAATGACCTTATAAGTCTGGCGCAATTCAGGGGTGACTTCTATGCGATAAATGCATTGTCACCTCAGATATAAGAATTGTAGCTTTCATTATTTACAAAAAAACCAATTCTCTCAATAGATGGCGTTACAACAAAATAAATAAAAATAATAAGATTGTTGTTCATAATTTCACCCATAGATGGCTGTAGTAAAAATTCCTTATTTTCAAGCGAAAAGAATTTCAGTATTACAATATATAGAACTTTCAAAATTGAATTGATAGGGATCTCATTAAATAAAAAAAAGGCATAATTGGTGAACGTTGCGCAAGCGCATAAAGTGATCACGTAAACCAGCCGATGACAGGTCGTAAGTCCTGTAGGTGCCTTGATTTCCCGGTTCTCCTACAATAAATATTCCAACTTCGTCTCTATTGAGATAATTAAAAATCTGTTAAAAAAATATCTTTGACTCCCGACAGGGAAAAAAAATCCAATGTTTGCGCATATGCAATAATAAAAATATTCGATTACAATAAATGTCATAAATAACTTTTACTAAAGAATAATTTATTTAATTCTAAGTAATTTATAGCTTCTGAATAATGAATAATACTGTACCTAAATATCATGTTTCTTTTTTATTTGACACTGTGTTTGGCTTTCACCCTTTGTGTTTATTTTTGGAAAATAAACACATGCGTATTGACAGCAAAATAAGAATATATAAGGCATGCATGTGACCAGGGCCGGATAAATCATAGAACAACCCGGAACAAGAAATCAGGGCGCTTGTCTAAAAAGGGCGCTTAAAATCCTAAAATGTTAATTATATAAATCAAAAATTCCCCAGGTATGGCACTCGGTTCTCTCTGCCTTCCCCGAAAGGGACACGGCGTGATGGTGTGTATGATAAAATTCTGCGGTGTTAATATCTTGTCCGTCTATTACCGTGTTATTCGTAAACATATATAGTCGATTCACACACACACACACACACACACACACACACACACACACACACACACACACACACACACACACACACACACACACACACACACACACACACACACACACACACACACACACACACACACACACACACACACACACACACACACACACACACAAAATAATCATTCTAATAATTTACTTGCTAAAGTGTTAAATTATCTACATAATGAAGCCAGCGCCCCCCTATCTGAAATCGCCCGGGCGCTTGATAATGAATTTCATATGAGATGATAGCGGCGTGTTTGAAAACATTCCAGATGCTACACGCCACAGTAACTTTAATTATACATTATACTAAGAACTCTTATTGCTTGTTAATGAAACTACATAAGCCGTTTCAATAAGCGGAACCTGTCAGCAACTAATAGCAAGGTTTTCTAAAAAAGGGAAACGAAGTTCTTTAGAAATGTTATGATAATTTCAGTGAAGTTTTCCCTTTCGACTTTAGCGACATACTTACTTATTTTCTCGATCTCGGTCGCCGACTCGTCACCTGACTCTTTCAATTATTCATATATTATTGTTTCTATCTCTCTCTTCTGTCTGATGTCAAATGTTAACACGTGTCCATATTTTTTACGAGTCTAGTATAGACCATAGATTTTAATATATACCTATAACTAGATGGAATACTAGTCGGCAAAGTGTATCGAAATCAATGGGAGTTTTCGTGTGCTGTTTTGTGTAAAATTCATTGGCATACCTCGTTTTATTAATATTAATTTATGTAGGTATTTATTATACCAAGAACTTATTTAGTGTTTTGTGTTAATTAGAATCGCGATTTGTTTTTTTTATTTTAAGTTTGGTGTGATTTTAAATTTTTACTGGAATTTGATAATTATATTGAGTTTTTTTTAATTAAAAATAGTTTTTATGATATTTTAAGTGTTAACATTAGTTATTAAGTTTAGTTTATTTACATAATACTTGAGATAGTTAAAAGGACTTTTAAATTATATTTAACTTTAAACGGTTTATGTGATGATCCAATATTTTAAAAATTGTAAGATCTAAGGTTTTAGTTTAAAATGCCTACTTCTCAGGATACGTTACATACATGAATAGGAATAGGTAGAATTATAATTTATTTTTGTTCTTTGGTTTATATTGATATATTGATTTTTACTGTATAATATTGCATAATATACTGCATAATATAATATTGAAATTCCAAACATTTGAGAAGGAAGGGGGGGGGGGGGGGCGGTTTGAAATATATTGCTCTGGGCGCAAAAACATGTTTATCCGGCCCTGCATGTGACCGATCATAACGTATGCTGTGGAAACGTGAGCAGACACTGTAGGAACCAAGGGGCTCCTAAGGACAACAGAAATGAAGGTTCTAAGGTCGATCACTGGAAAAACTCTCTGAGATCGTGTTGAATAGATGACATCGTTCGGTGGAGTAGATCTAGAAGAAGACATTGGAGGGACCACATAGCAAGAGTGGACAGTGATAGCAAATTACATCCCTTCTGGCCGTCGTTAACCCTGAAGACCACCCCAGAGATGGAAGGATAGTTGGACTTAATCATCTCAGGAGGCATTATTTTTGAATTACAGACAAACAGGTCTACAAAACGAAGAAGAAGAACCCTTTCACCCTGCGTAAGTGGCGAGTTTATTTCCAAAGTGGCAATTTATTCTAACTATCTTTAAGAGGACATATAACGCTAAATCTAGTGGTTGAAAACATTATAATTAAAACCGCCTAATATGCTATGAAGTTTCGTGTTAGTAAGGACAACTATCGCGGGCGTTAAAAAGAGTTTATACATGATTTTAAACTAGCGGAAGCCTAATGTCGATTTTTTGCATTGTTCATTCAATCCTGACTTGAAATGAAAAAAGTTTTACAGTCACTCTTTCAGCACATGATAGATTTTTATCCGCGATATATTATAGTTAAAAATATTTTTTAAAAAATTCTGTATAAAGGATATTTTTAATATTTTTTTGGGGGTAATTATGCTGAATTTCAAAATTGTATGACAAACATTAACTGAAGAAATGTCGAAAATATTATTTTCAATATGTACTATTTTCGGCATTTTTTTGACAAACTTTTTAACATCTCAATGGAGACGAAGTTGGAAAATTATAGATGAACCAGGAATTCAAGGCACCAGCCCCCCTAGACAACATGTCATTAAAGCTAAGCGTTATATCGCTAAGCGATAGAAATGTATGAAATTGGTGGCTGTCACGTGATGTCATAGCCATACATTTACTATCGCTTAGCGATATAACGCTTAGCTTAAATGGCATGTTGTCTAGGGGGGCTGGTATTTCTATAATATTCCAACTTCGTTTCTATATTGAGATGCTAAAGTTTGTCAAAAAAATATCATTTGATCCCGACAGGGAAAAAAAAAAGTTTGCGTACAGCCCATTCGAAACTTTAATAAACCTTGGTATAAGTGTTAGTGCATATCGGTGATATCGAGTGTACATATAAATTGTGATTGTATTAGTACAAGCGCCACTGGCCGATCGCACACACATACTTAAATCAGTAC
Source organism: Molanna angustata (assembly GCA_963576475.1). NCBI lineage: Eukaryota > Metazoa > Arthropoda > Insecta > Trichoptera > Molannidae > Molanna > Molanna angustata. The sequence goes on along the minus strand of OY754964.1, from coordinate 34,870,031 downwards.
CACTTCAGACTTCAAACTGATAAAAAGTATAGGGTGTTTTGCATAATAATATTGATTTAAATAAAAGTTATTTTTTTAATTAAAATAACATAATAGTTTTTTTAGTGAAGTGTATAATAGTTTCTTTCAATTTATCACAAAATACAAAATTAGGACGTGGCATACATCTTTCCCGTCAATCCAAAGAACTCATTTTTAATATGTACGAGTATTTCCGGGAACAATATAAAAACAATAATAATACAATATCTCCGTTAGAACAAACATCAAAAGAGACTAAATTATCTATTGCGACTGTAAAAAATATAATAAGGGAAAAAAATAAATTTACTCCAGATTTTTATTTATTTATTTAACATAACATAATAATTTTATAATACAAATCAATATATAAATTCACTAGTAATAACATTTTTACATATTTTTCCTTGCAGTACCTCATCAAAAAGATTACAATCTTGTGCTTGATGAGGGAAGCACTTATAAAAAAAATAAAAAATATCAATACAAAGCAAAGTCAACATAAAAGTAAAAGTAATTAAATCAAATCGTACATGAACAAAAAAAAATCAAATAAACATCAAAAAAAGGTTGAAAATAAATGAAAAAGAAGAATACTCAAATGAGAAAACATATCAGAATACATATTCAAACCAAAAAAAAAGAAAAACATGAAAATAATTGAAAAATGAGTAATATAGAATTATAGACGATTCAAATATATCAAAACACATATTCAAAAATAAAAAAAGAAAATACTGGAAATTGAAACAAATCAAAACAACAAAATCGAAAACTACTATTTTAGAATGTTAAGTGCAATTTTAATTTATGTTTAAATTTTTTAAATTCTTTTATCTGCTTTAATTCATTTGGGAGGCAATTGAAAAATTTTATTCCCAAATAAATGTAGTTGTTTTGTAATTGTCCTGTATTACATTTGGGTATTTTAAAATCATTTTGGAATCGCAGAGACTTATTTTTTTCAATTTTTTGTAAAACATTATCTTTGAAAATTTGCAAAATAGACACTTTTTTATAAATATTATCTACTTTGGGTACTTTGAACATGTCAAATAGTGTTGTAGTGGGGAAAGTGCGTGTTTTCTTAAGTATAACCTTTATGATTAATTTTTGTACAACTCTAACTTGGTTTAAAATATTGTCATATGCTCCTCCCCAACCAACGATTCCATAAATAAGCAAGGAATGGACCGTCGCATAATAGATGTTTTTTAGGTTTTTTAAATTTAATACATTTCTTAGTCTTATGAAAATATAAATACATTTCCTTATTCGTTTAACTAAGTCACCTAAATGCGCTTTCCATTTCATGTTTTAGGTATTTTATCTTTGAGGTTGGTCTTAGTGTTGAGCAAATTTCGCGGCAGTTGCTGGTGTTGCAATTATTATGATGTATGGTTATATTCAAATTCAGATCTGTTTTCAGTTTATTAATAGAGAATGGGATAAAGTGTGTTTTTTCGGTATTTAATGATAGAAGATTCGTATCAAACCAGTTTTTTAACATATTGATGTCGGCATTCGCTAGTTCACAAACCGTATTCCATGCACCCCCCTCAATTACTATAACTGTGTCATCAGCATAGGATATTATTTTTCCATTTAACTGCTGTTTAAATATATCATTGACATAGACAATAAATAATAGAGGGCCCAGCACTGTACCTTGTGGGATACCAAAACAGCTTGTTTCCACTCTACTGCAGACATAATTTATCTTCACTAGTTGTGGACGTTGGTGTAGATAGCTTGCAATCCACTCAAGTGCTTTATCATTTATACCAACACTTTTTAATCTAGATATCAGCTTCACATGTGAGATACTATCAAATGCCTTTTTTAAATCTATAAAAATCCCGATACATTTTGACTGTTTATCTAATGAACGTTGTATAATACTTGTTAATTTTGCAATTGCATCTTGTGTACTTCTATTTTCCATAAAGCCGAATTGATTTTCATGAATTATATTGATTGTTATTACAGATTGTTCTACTTATTTTTCTTCTACGAAAAAAATGAAAGTGCCTTAAAAAAATTAATGTCTATAGTTTCGACAGTGTAGTTAGTTATAAGACGTTGCATACATGATTTTCATGTTACAAAAAAAGAACTCCCTATACTGTCGAAATTATTAGTTGTTTCAAAATCAGGCATAAACTTTATGGGTGGAAGAAATTCTTTGTGGCACATAGTCAAAGAACTGGGTTTTAAATGAAAAAAAAACAGAAGACAATACAAAATTATTAATCGAAAAAAGTGATATAGTTTTTAAAAGAATTACATTCTTGGAAAAAATGACTCAAAATCATTCTGAAGGTAGGCCAATTGTATATATGGATGAAACCTACATTCACTCTACCCCTTCATCAGGAAAGTCTTGGTCCGATGGTTCAAATGAAGGGATAAAGAAACCAATTTCGAAGTGCTCGCGATATATTATTGTTCACGCGGAAGGTGAGGCAGGTTTTATTCTCAATGCTTTTTTGATGTATAAATCTCACCAGAAAACTGGCGACTATCATAACGATATGAACAATACAAATTATGAAAAATGGCTGAAAGAGAAATTAATTCGTAATCTTTAACCAAGATCTGTTCTTGTGATAGATAACGCCCCTTACCATAATAACGTACTTAATCCTGTGCCAAATTCAAATTCTAAAAGCAAGTTATGTTTGATTGATTACAGAGTAAAAATATATCATTTCCTCCCAATCTGCTTAAGCCACAATTGTACAGAATAATACTTTACAACAAGCAACGGGAAAAGGAATTTGAAATAGATGCCATTCTTAATGAACACGGACATACTGCGCTTCGATTACCCCCTTACCATCCAGAACTTAATCCAATTGAAAATATGTGGTCCATAATACAAAGTTATGTGGGTTCTAAAAAATTATCATTAACAATGGAAAGTGTACGTGCTTTGGTAGAAGAAAAAATATCGCAAATTACCAGCAATGATTGGGTTCAACTGTGTCGACATGTCCAAAAAGAGGACCAAAAATATAAACTAAGTGATGCTATTATGGATTATATTATGGATGAGAACACGTTTGTTGTAAATACAGGTGACAGCTCATCATCACAAAGTGAATCTGAAGAGTCTGAATTATCGGACGAAGAATGTTAGATACTAGTTTGTTCTCGTCATTTTCATCTGATCACTGATCACAAAATAAAATTGAGACTTTCTGTAATTTGCACAATTGTTATCTGCATATAAATAAAGTAGACCTGGTAAGATTGTCGTTCTGGATTTGCGAATGTTTGTGCACGACTATATTCATGTCAGTCTGCCCAAGGCTGCCTGTTGTTACATTCGTTTGAAATCTTTCTATGTGGAAATCGGCAATTTTACAGTAGAGTAAAAAACTTACAATATTACATTTTTATAATATTACAATTTGAAACAGTATAAAAACACAAAGCCTCACAAGCTGATGTGTTTTTTTTATTATTTTCAAAAGAAAGTTAGTTTAAATGTTATATAATAAGAATTAAAGAATGCTTTTATGCTTTACTCGCCGAGTCGCCAAAATTGATTTATGTGAATTTACCCTGAAGATGACAAAAATACCAACATTCTGATATATGCGTCCCTATCGTAATTAGACCTCAAATGGCACGAAGTAATAAAATCCGACACAGGGAGAGTGAGCAATTCACGTTGAACAAATGGTCCCTTTTGCATTGTGGGTCAGATTTGCTTTCCTCGCGTTGTTCCACCATTCTTTCAGCTGTCAAATATTCGAAAGTTACCTACTTTATATTTTTATCGTAATTAATATGTATTGATTTAGTTTATTTTCCAATATTTAATAACTTTATATTTTATTTTCTTTCAGAATCAAATTTTAGCCTATATAGTTACAAAAAAATGTAAGTTGAAATTTCAATTCTCGATGAATTTAGGTAAATTTTAAATCAACATTCACATATGGAAAGAACATAGGTATTTGTTTAAAGATATTTTCATAAATGAGTTGGTGATTATTGTATTTCGGTGTACAGGTTATGTTATTCTTCTAGGAGTAGGTGTATAGGGTATTACAATTTCTGCAGCAAGAAAGAGGAAGTACAGATTTTCAGTCTTCAAGTAATTGGATAGAGGTAGGGAGTCGTGATAATTTAATGATAATAGATCAGATGAATATGCAAGACGTTGAAGTAATAGAAATTACTGCACTTGAATGCGCCATCTTAGCAGCATTAAAAGTATAAAACAGTCTCTAAGTCTTCAAGTCATAAGGCCCCTGAGGAGTCAAATTGAAAACGCTTAACAATATCGCCAAACACTATTTTTTTTGTATGTAAAATAACAGATGTGGCATTGAAACATGAATCATGGAGACAAATTCTGCTTTTTCCTATAGTTGCAATATAGATATTAACCTATAGTTGCAATTTATTTCTGAGCCAGTATCAACTTTTGGTAGAATGTCTATAATTTGTACATATTGTGGTGATTCGAAATGGAAGGGAGAAAACCCAGGAATGTGTTGTAACAATGGAATAGTACACATACCTGCAATAGATATCCTCCAGAGCCTCTTTATACATTATTAACAGGTAATTCTATAAATGCATGCCAGTATAGAATTAAGTATTTTAAAAGTCATGTTAGAAGATATAATAGGATGATGTATGAGAGGGTCAGAAATGAGGACATAAGGAAAGAATGTAAGATAAAGAAAAATGTCATTAATAGAATTTAAGTGAACACATTGAGATGGTTTAGACACATGGGCAGAATGAATGAGGAACGCCTGACGAAGAAAATATACATTGCGGACAGGAATCGAATGAGAGGTCGGGGCCGCCCAAGTAAGGGACGGCATATCCATGGGAACGCTATTTTGAAAGGCGGAGATGTCAGAAGCATGAACAACAAATGAATATGTATAGGACAATGTATGAATGTCGATGAACGTGTGTCAAGATAGAAATAAGTAGCGTTTGGTTCTCTCTGCCTACCCCGCGAGGGACATGGCGTGATGGTATGTATGTAATGCTTGCTTTCAAATGAAATTTTTAGGAATAAACTAAAGAATTATGAGTTATTATTATGAGTGATAGAGTTAGATGTGTTACAAAGGAGGATCGAATTAGAAATGAATACGTCCGAGGTAGTTTTGGAGTCGCCTATTCCGGAGAAACTAAAGGCCAGACACCGATGGTACGGACACATTACCAGACGAAATGAGGATCATATAGTTAAACTCACACAGGATATACGCACTCAGTCCAGAAATAGAGGCCGTACATAGGCCACCTGGTGGACAAATATTAAGGAGTTGAGGGAGGAGCAACTAACCAGAGAAATGACGCAAGATGGAAAGATCTCCGAAGGGCAAGAAAGGAAAGGTCGTACCAGAAGGGCCGCTCCAGATGAACTGGGAAGAGGCAAGGAAGAAGAAATCTATATTTTCAAAACATTTCTGTATGTTTCATTTAATTAACAAATTATTTTACTTTCAAATTTATGAAGATAAATTTAAGAAAATAAAATTAAATAATTGCCAACAATCAATTAATTTATTCACATAAAAATATCATCATCATTATTCTTAGCGTCACAACTCTTGATGGGTCCTATCTGTGTCCAAGAATCTTCTCCATATTGTTCAATCGTTGGCTGCCACCTTCCAGTTCTGCTGCCCCATGGCTCATGACTATGCTGAGCTCCTGGTAAAGATCATAAAGCTCGGTGATATATATCTTTTACGCCATGTTTGACAGTCGTTAATAGGTACATAGGTATATTCTGCATAAGATTTTTCTTTCAGAGGCATCCACTCTGTTTTCATCGTGTTTTATTAATATCCAGGTAGGTATCCGATAAAAATATATTACTATCAAATTCAACAAAACTTATTAACGTGGTAAGTTTTCTCAATATCTTTAACAATGTATATCTTTGTAAAAAACTTAATTGAAAAAACTTGAATCGAACTATAAAAACTATATAACCATATTGAATCGAACACCACATTTTCCTATTCCGACATATAAGCATTGTCCTCTCGATACTCGACATACATACATCACCTAATAATAATTAAAGACTTTTATAGTATTAAAAATACAAAATATATAAAGGGAAAGAACACGGGAATCTCTTCGGTGACGGATCTTTAACCAGTTCAGTCGTTGCCTGCTCTCGGATACGTGGTCGAACTTTCTGAGTCCAAACACTTATAGAATGCAGACATTTTGTAACCGTTCGAGTTTGTTAAGTTGATCTTCAGTTGAATCTCAGCGTAGGCAACGTCAGCGTAGTCAAGTAATGGTAGCATGTGTTGTTGAGTTACGCGACATCCTACGTAGGCGATTCAAAGCGAACGCGAATGCGAAGCGATCCGAACGGATACATGCGAATTCAAAGTGATGCGGTGCGACGCTGCGGCTCTGTCCTACGGGAAGGCGAATCGTGCTTCTGACATTATACTTTACCAAAAAAAACTATGGCACCGCTTCCAATTCGCGCGAAAATATCAAACAAATTGATCGCGTTCGCTTCGCATCGTACCATGTCACACCGTACCCTACTCGCGGTCGGTAACGCAGGACACTTCAATAGTTACCGACTGATTGTTATTTTCGCGCTGCTTCGCGTTCGCCTTGAATCGCCTACGTAAGGCGTCGCGTTAGAGTGATTTTAGTCTTAACTGGTAAATAATTTTTAAGTCGGCCTCATACGTTCTCATTTGTTATTCAACAGACATACGACAAAGTTTAAGTATTAAATTTAGACTAAAATTATTATATTTATTTGTTTGTAAATTTTTGGAAGATTAACAGCATATATATTACATCTAATATAATAATTTAACAGCCAATTAGAAGTCTCCGCTGATTGGCTATACTGTCAGTTGCAAGTTGAAAAATATAACATAATAATATAATATGTTTCTGTAACAGATAAAGTTTCATCGTGAAACGGAAAAAAAAATTATTACCGAAGAGAACATACATGATTTTATATTTTAGTGGTTACAGTTGGCAAAATAAATTATAGTATTAAAAAAATTGCACTTAGAATACATCTCGCTACTGTAATGCTAATCTGAAATACATCAAATTCTGGTGAATTAAATATAAAATGTCCATAACCAAACTATAGTACCGCTTTAATGTCTGCAGTTAAAATAAGAGTCTGCGAATGCTTGCTAAATTAACTGAAAAGGCGAATATCCTTATTTAAGCATAAAAAATTATACAATCTAAATACACATAACACACAATAGATGATCATTTAAGTAATATCATTTAGTTTAGATTTAGACTACATGTTGAGTTTGCAAACATAATTTATCGGTCATTTGTCAAACGTCAAGTCAAATGTCAACCACGGTGTTGCCAGGATTTAAAGTACTAATTATTATTGGAGAGTTGCATGAAAAAATATTAATATTTATTACATGCTTATTTACAAGGAGTTTAAAATATCAATCTTTCTAAAATTAAACAATTTATTATTTTGTAAATTAATATTTTATAAGAATAACGTTTTTGTGCGGAGGCGACAAACACAGCAGCGAAAAATAAAGCTTGCTCCGTGTCATGGTTTGTGAAACGCAAATTAAGAAACTAAAAGAGAAGTTTCGTTTGACTTCTACAATAGGGTTTGCAACCTTTTTAACCACTTTGCGGATTATAGGTGTTTGATTTAGTTGAAACTCAGCAATCTTCGTATTGCCTGTATAATTAAAAATGGTCCCTCAGTGTCTCCCGTCCCTTCGGTGCCTCCTGTCCTTTTAATGTCTCCTGTCCCTCAGTGCCACCCGTCTCTTCAGTGTCTCCCGTCCCTTCAGGTCCTTCTGTACCTCCCGTTCCGTCAATGCCTCATACCCCTCTTCATTTCCTCCCGAATCTTTCATCCCTTCAGACCCCTCAGTACCTTCAGACCGTTCAGTACCTTCAGACCCCTCAGTGCCATGGACCGCCGGAGGCGGTCATTTACCGCTCAGCGGTAAAAGCCGGCTGCAAGCCCTAGCTTAGAAGCTGAGCGAAGCGAAGCTTCTCAGCTAGTAGAAAAATAAATTATCTAGTTGGGGTGTTTCGGCGTTTTTGTTTTAATATGTATAAGTAGTTATGTTTGATTGTACCTATGTACTAAAAGTTATTGTGCATGTTTAGAATGTTGTGTAGGTAATTGATAAAATAAATATTTAAAAAATTAATATATTTTTTATAAAAAAAAATTGTAACCACTTATGCAAGGGACCATTACACTTATGCAAGGGACCATTAAAGCTCCGAACGGACTGTATATGCATTAAAAAATATATATATATTTGCTTATTATTTGACTGTTTATTGAGAAATTTGATTTCAAAAATTTAATTTTGTCCTCTACTGAGAAATCAAGATGCCAATACTGAATCCATACGGCGTATCGCTTTTATGCTACGGCTGTCGACTTATTTCTTCGTCTTTGATTGATTTTTTAAACTTCTTGTACAACATATTTAACCAGTGATATTATATATTATATTGTAAAAATTTCTTAAGCTGTTTTAAGAAATAACTGTATAAATAAATATAAAAAAAATCAAATATATATTCAGATTTATCTTGAGCAACCTAAGAACTGTAAATATCAAAAGCTCAGCATTCAACAAATAATTTACCGATACCTCTTTAACTGCTATCATAAACTCAATACCAGGAATATCAATATGATGTATATGTGTGTAGGGTACCTATATGTATATAAAATAGGTATGTATAACAAAGAAATGTTTGCATAAACATGACAATGTATGTAGGTATAGGTATATTTATATGTACCAATATCTGCATTTTATGTTTTATTTTCTCCTTTACCTTGAAGTTCTTTCGAACCATTTCAGGGTTTTGTTCATTTCACAGTATAATAATACATATGTGAATTAATAATGTGCAAGTAAAATTAGCGAAAAATACAACGAAAGACCACGTGGGCTGCGCAGATCGCAATTTTTTTTTGTTTGTTTAGCAGTTACGCAAACCACCCCCTTCTCCAAATAATAATACATAAACAGATCTCGTTCACCTATAGCACAAGCATTTTATGCTTAATTTTGAGATTGTAGGAAGATGTATATGTACTTGTTTAACAAAGACATATTCGCTCGTTTGCGAGAACAACGACATAAGTCAAAAATCCGATTTTTGAGATAATAATGCAGAAATGTAGTGTTGATCAATATTCATGTCGCCTCCAATTCTCAGTACTATAGCTCTATAAATGCGAGAGAAACAGCACATGTGTCGTTATTTCACTGTCATAATATATATTCACTGTAATATTGATCAACACAACATTTCGGCATTATTAACTCTAAAATCGGATTTTTTGACTTATGTCGTTGTTCTCGCAAACTAGCGATAATGAATATTATATTCATTTAAAAAAAAAATAGTGACTATTTTTATTGCTTATTTTAAATTCATACATAGGTGTTCTATGCAGAAGTTTATTAAGGATGTATTTTAAAACATAAGTTGTAAAAAAGCTCTTCAGTGTAAAGTATTTATGATCAGTTATTTGTATATTCATATTTTGAGAGCTTTAAAAATATTTATAATTTTATGAAAGTTTGTTCCGTGCTAATCTGGTTTAACGGCCTGTGTATTTCAATGGAAGGTTTCGAACAATAGTTAATGGAATCAGGAGGTAGAGATACCAATCACTATAATGTTATGACGGGGTCCACCAATATTGTTTATGGCGGTCAGGCTTAAGGTTTATTCAAGGTATAACTTACTATAGGTATACCAAATATTTTTACATTCTATCAGTTGTGTGTTTTCTGTTAACAAAACACCGACGTACTGTTTCTGTATACTCACAGACAGAATGAAAAAAAGAAGATGGATGGTAAATGAAAAAAATATATACCGTTCTATTATTTATAAATCCCAATTTTTATTAGTATTATCTCACACTGTAAGATTTTTATTTTTGCAAATATATAAACATAATATTGGAAATGAATTCAAATTTATTTTTTAAATAGTGAAGGTTAATCACATCTTGCTGAAAAATATATGTGTAGGTAGGTACATATGATATACATTTTTATATAAATCATGACGTATGCTGTGGAAGCGCGAGCAAACACTGTACGAACCAAGGGGCTTTTAAGGCACAGGAAATGAAGGTTCTATATAAGGTCAATCACTGGTAAAACTCTCTGAGATCGTGTTCGCAATGTTCAAATAAGGAAAACATGTGGAATAGAGGACATCGTTCGGTGGAGTAGATCCAGAAGAAGGCATTGGAGAGACCACGTAGCCAGGATGGACAGTGATAGACTTGTAATATATATAGCGGCGAGTGTTATACCTTCTGGCCGCCGCCTACCCGGAAGATCACCCAAGAGATGGAAGGATAGCTGGACTTCGTCATCCCAGGAGGCATAGTTTCTGAAGAACAGACCAACTAGGTCTACTAAACGAAGAAGAAGAAGGTATAAATATGAAGTCTCTAAAAGTTACATACCTATTTATATAGCAACAAAATTCCAACCTACTTTTGGCTAATGACTTTCTATCCAATAGTTACATCTATTACGCTACTAATAAAATAATTAAAAATGACTTCTGAGCTATCTTGCAAATATTTTTACATTGGAGATTATTTTTACTATCGATAGAATGGAGAACTAGTATTCAATAAAATAGGTACCTACATAAAATATAATAAAAATATAGGTAGGTACTATAGACCATTCATTATAACAAATCGTTTTGTTTTTTATGATAACATGCTAGCATAGTTATCAATTTCTATCTGTTTTCCCAATTTTGAAAACAATACACTAAATTAATAACTATGCACACTTGCCAGCATAAAGATGTATTTATTCGTTAAAGGAATTGTTATAATGAATGGTTTATAATGGTTTATATACAACTTGGAGGATCATGTTTCACCAAAAATAAACGCATTACTCTTTTGCTAATAATAATAATAAACTGGGACGACTTATACAGCGCCGTTCTAGAGATAGCCTCTCCTCAAGGGCGCTTAGAAATGGTATACAATATACTTGAGGTTGGAAATATTTCATTCAGAAAAAAAAACACGATTGGTACAGAAAAATGATGAAATATTTTCTCAAACATTTTTTCTTCATATTTCAAAAACAATAGATACCTATACAAATTTATAAGCACGAAGCAAGGCACTCACTTATAATATGTAGGTAACAATAAATGTACTGTTTTATGTGACAATTTTTTCTGTCTAAAATATGGAAGCCTTCTTAGCAAAGTGAAATGTTAGATATAGTTTTATGGCTTGATTGATTATTTATACCAGAAGCGTGCCATAAAACCCGTATCTTTATATTGCTACTTAGGTCACTTCGGATATACATCACAGAGAATAAATCCTAAAAGCTATACGACTTTTTTTACAATGTTTGTATCTTTTAACGATATCGGAGACTCCAAAATTTTTACTTTTATATATTAAAATATTATTATTATTATTTTGGGAGTAGGTACCTATTCCAGAGATTAAGTAATAAAAATAATAGGCAGTTAAATTAGTCTTCTCTGCTCTGCAATAAATATTTAGTTATTCACGATAATATCTACAAAGGTAGGCACCTATATTATAAAACTAAAATCTCGTTTCGACAATGATATTGATACAGACAAATTTGTAGACAGGCATTATTTTCCCATGTAGGTACCAATATGTTTTTAAAAAGCAATTTTTCCTTATTTTTTTGTCTCCACATTAAATAGTTGTAGGTATCTACTTACAGAACAGATAATTTTTCAAATGCAGTTTAAATATGCATAGTAGATTTTTAATGATAGGTAGAGTTGTAGCCAAATATCTTGAAATTTTAGCCTAGAAGGGGGGCGATTTGCACGTAAACCAACGAAGAAAAAAGACACAAATTTGCGCTCTGCGCAACCGGAAGCTCGTTCAAGATGTTTGGCGAAAATTTTTACTCGTATTTGTATATAATACGCGAAGCGAAAACTTCATACCCCTTTTAAGCAATCTGCGCGCGCAGACGAATTTATCATTTGACATCCCTTACTATTTAAAGTTTACATGAAGTAGGAGTGAATAATGTATGAAAAAATATTTTATATTAAATCATGGTTTGTTTACTTTCATATATACTGTCAATATCAAACACGTAATAGAAAAATACGTGATCTACTGTGATACAATATACCGAAATGGAAATTACTTTGCAATAATTTGTGTAAAGACAACTTTGTAGGTACTACAGCTTGATAAATACAAAGGTACAAAGTTTTTAATCAAATAGATGAGCAGCCTAACTACTGCAAGTCCGATGCCAATTTCAAAATTTTCGCTAAGAACCCACCATTGTAACAGAGAATAAATCAGTAGGAAGGTATATTTTAATCATATTCAAGGCCGTAGCCAGGGGAGGGATCAAGGGGGTTTGATCCCCCCCGAAATGAAAAAAAGAACATATTTCTTTAGTAAGTAACAATGAGACTGCAGTTACATACGGTGCACCCATTTCACTCTGTTGTTACGGTGCACCTATTTCAAAATTTTACATGAAAAAATAATTATTGAAATATATTTAATAATTCAGCATTTTTATGACATTTTTTTAGCGTGACACTGAGTCAGGTATACTGGTACATGCACATACATTAGATTTTTAGATGTTCTTATTTTCCAGGACGCGTGAGACAAACACACACTTTATTACTTAAGATGACTGCTTTATGCTCTCTTAATACTCGCACGGGGATATGCTCGCGGGGAGACTTGTTTCTACTGTTCCACGCTGAACCCCCCCGAAATTATTTTCTGGCTACGGCCTTGATCATATTAGTCGACAATTTAAATATAGGTATACAGGCGACAGATAGGTAAATTCTAAATGAAAATCGTAATTGGGATTGGAAACGACTGTACAGAGTATACATAATAATGAATCACAGTCGAATCTCAACCTCTGAACAATCACTTGTATAAATAAATATGAAAAAAATGATTAAAATCAAAAGGTGCTCTTATATTCCTAAATGAAAATAACTTGCACTATTAGGTAGGTATAGGTAATTTGAAGGAATTCCCTCTTTTGAATAAATATGAAAAAAAAATGCGTGAATTACGTTAAAATAATAAATCAAATTAACTAAGTATCGAGTAATATAATCGGTGTAGATATATAATTCAATTCATATAACTTACACAAGTAGTAAGTGGATTCAACTTTTTTAAAAAGAAACTAAAGCTGTTATACCTGTCTAATAATTCTTAACTGACACCCCATATCCATCCTCCCTCCCCTCCCTCAACCTCTATTTCCTTCCTTCCTTTGTTGCTGTGAATTTACTCTTAATATTCTTTTCGTTTGTTATAAATTTAATGTACATACCAATTTACTATTTATGACCTCACGTTGCTTTGGTTGGAAGAAATTGCTTTGTGGCAATAAACCCTCCATTGTACACAGTATTGTACATAAAGTTAAATAAATAAATAAAATAAAAAAATAATAGAACCTACGTGGCTTTCAATTGCAAAATTGACTGCATACTTTGATGGAAAAATACTATTTAATAGGTACATAAAATTTTCTTAAATACAAGACTATAAAATAAAATCAAATAGGTACACAATAATTAGTGATAGTTCATAGTTCAAAATCCGAATATTTAGATAACGAATTCCTAAGTCATTTTACTTGATTAACGATACAAAAATATTATTCATCAAGGGTTAGGTGCAAACAGTTTTCTATTCACCATAATGTTGCAATGTGTAGGTAATATTGTTATGTACCTACCATTTATATTTATTGTTTCACAATAGATTATATATTTTTCTTTAACATGTTCTGTATTTATCTTTATTTGATATATTAAACAAATTCGTTTGACATTTGCAGTATGAAAGAAAACAATATAAGAAGGTATGTGATTTGACGTCAAATATTTTATTTTATTTAATGTGTTTGAAGCATACATGGGTATTATGTATAAATATTAGCTTTCTGAACTTCATATAAACATTAACTATTCCAAATTTCAAACTCCTCAGTGGGCGCAGTTTGCTCAAATAGGGGTCCGAAGTCTTCGCTTCACTTTTTGATATCTAGATATAACTAGATTATTACTATTTTTTTAGTTGTTTTTGATATTATTAGGTATGTCTTTTCATCCAAATAAACGTCGATACTTAAGATAAACGACTCGTGCATAAGGTAAGTAAATAATTCATAAACTTTCAAAACAGAGTTAGAGAGGAGATTATTATATTGGGCAGTAGAACATAAACTCCTATCAGAAGAGGATTTATTGAACCTATTTTGACACAGAAAGTTTTTAATGGGAGCCTTATGCTATAGAATAAACTTCTTCTTCAGCACACAGTCGCAAATGACTTTATCTACTACAACAATCCTGAACAAATTGATTAAATGATTAATCATAGTATTTAACCAAAATATAGCATAAGAACATAGTATGAGAACCAACCTTCTTATTTAAAGTTTATTTAAATCTTTCGTAACTCTATTTTGTACTGCCATATGTTTCGAAAAGAATAATATCTATCATTATTTATACCAATATATTTATTTATTTACACACACACTGATATACATTACAATAATTCTTGAATCTGCAATGCCCCACTAGGTAAAAACCTGCGCCGGGGTCAATGCATCTCGAGAGAGTGACACTGTATACCTTATACATTTTGACATATTTTGACATAGTACCTACCTATATTTTTTTAGGTTATAAGAGTATGTCAGATATCTGGATAGGTATAGTAGGAATAATAAGAATAATAGGAATAATCTAATCATCGGTATTGCTTAGATTATAATAAAAGGCTGTTTTTCTTATGAAACGACATTTTCTTTTCCTAATGTTCCACAACAGTTTGGAATCCAAGTTAAAATAGCTTGTACATAGGTTAAAAGAGTTCAAGAATATAACTTCATAATAAATATATCAATATTTTAATATTAAAATTGATGTAAATATTACATCAATACGTGTGTGAATTTGCGATAACGTTTTATTGTTATATCATTGATAAGTACATATTTGCAATATGCATAAAACACCTCGTTTTGGTTAACAAGAAATTAATTATCAAGACTCTAATTTTTACACATATCGGTATATCGTTTTAGTAGGTAGACAGCTTAAATATACTAGGTACTACCTACTGTCTGTGTTATTCAAACTCAATTAACAATTTGCTATAACAATTAACATTTGTATACAAAATGTCTTTGAATAACTTCATAACTGCATTTTCACTACGTCAACAATGATTTTATGATAATTTGTATTGTGTATAAACAATTGATTATGATTTTTCATGTGCTTTTGTAACCAACTTTTGAACGTCAGATTATTTTAATCCCATTTGAAGTAATAGAATTGTAATTTATTTAAGGTGAAATAAACATTGATAGTTGTGTAGGAACCTATTATAAAATTTCCTCATACCAAACTTACTTTAGTTTTGCTACATTGAGAGGTCACAGAGTGTTTCCAACTGTAAAAGCTATCACTTTTATGACACCTATGTATTAAAGTTTTATATAATAATACACTTGTATATGAAGTGTTATTACCGATATTAAACTTATAGTTACTGACTTTGCCGTAAAAGTAAAACAATATTAAAATATTTTCTTTTATGCTCTAAAAGCAATCATAAGAGATCGTAGGTACTTTCTTTTTTGTAGGTAATGAATATATTTTTATAATATAACTTGATTAGTATTTTGATCATTATTACGAGTAGCTTTAAAAAAAAGACATAATGTGTTTATGAGAGTAAAGTGAATAACTCTTTTTTTTTCTTTAAATCTTATAAATTAAGATAATTTCTCTACTGTCATTAGATAATGACTCTTCTTTGAGAATAAAATATAAATTCAATACATAATTGCATGATTAGTCTTTACCATACCATAAGCAACTATTTAAATCCAAAAATTATTAATTTGACCTTATTTTATAATACCTACTTTCAAATAAAAAACAATGACTGTTTGTTTTTTTAATTCAATTTAATTATTAGAACCTGTGCGCTACTATTATTATGAAGCAAAACTATCCAAAAATTTTGGTGTGTGATTGTTAAATAACGAATAATTTATACAATTTTTATTTTTATGAAATAATTTGTATGTATATAATATTAACATAAAAGTTAACAAATGTGAACGAAGCAAATGATTAACCTTCATATTGTAAAAATTCTTCAAATTATTTGTATATTGTCAGTAATTGGTTAAATTTTCTTGCGAACATTAATAATAATAATATATCATTATGTAAGTAGCCGTTCAACAAAAGTCAATCTTAATTTTCCACGCCTTTTAACATAATTTTCATACCATTGATGATTATAAATGTCGATGATAAGTGTTTGCGAAATGTTTATTTCATAATATATATATTATGTTAAACCAAGGATGCAATGGACAAATTTCACACAACTATGTTAAATAAAACGTAAAGCTTTGTTTAGTACCTTTCTTATACATGTGAATTTCAGGAGTGTCCGGATTATCTGTCAGAACGTCTGCAGACACCGTCCAAGTCACTAGATTATTTCACTTTTAACGGAATCACATTAATTTTATAATTATCACTAAATAACACTTGTTCACTACAAAAGATTGTGGACTGATCATTTACCGTTCACGTCTGACAAAGCGATAATATTAAAATAACACCATATTCAATACACAATAATATTTGTTAATTAACATCGCCATGTCACAGTTTGATGGCAATTAGAGCTGCGACTGTGAGTGATGATACTAGCTGACAAAGAGAGTCCATTCCGTCATTAGTATCAGCCGAGTCATCTACTTGACCAGTACCATACGTCCGTGCAACCGGAAAAGCTCTCAATTATCACATGTCATACGGTTGAAACTTTCGTGCCATCGCCGCGCGTTCATCGGTCGGTATGAAACTGAGCCCGGTGGCTTTTCCGAGGTGCGTTACTATTTTCACACCTGCGAAGATAGGCGATAAGGACCATTTTGACATCAACACAGAGCGAGCTAATTCGGTCACCAGTCGCCATAACCGCGTCAAGCTCCGCCCATGATTTTTCTATTGGTCGTGTGCCCGAGGTATTTTGTTTGAGGAGTACTAGAAGTCTGCATAATTTTCCTTCATTAAAGTGATATCATTTCGAGACATCTTAAAATATACCTACCAAATACGTGGAATAATGGAAATTCCAATTATACTATAACATTGATGAATTCTAAAACGAATATTGTACCTACCTATTGTATTTGTTTAAAAATTTAAGCTAATAATATGTGTTACAAATACTTACATTAAATTAAATAAAAAAATATATTTCAAGTCGGACTATAGATTGTTTTTTCTATAATAATAATGATGATTATAAACACTTCCTTGCACTCTGCGCAAGTGGAGCAGCGCCCTTGGAATGATCTTGAATCATTAAACGGTGCTATACAAATTATTATTATTATTATTATTATTATTGTCATACGACAATTTATTTATTTAACTAACCAGTGATTCCAGCCCAGAGAAGCAATATTTTTGTGAAAAATTATTTTAAATAGATTTCCCCTCTGATGGGGATCGATCCCAGGACGCCCGCACAGAAGTCAACCAACTGTGCCACGGCGGTACATTCAGATTGCCAATATAAAAATCAGTTGTTTTAAATTCAGACACAGAACATGCTAAAGAAAAATAATAAAAATGGTAGGTACCTAC
Source organism: Molanna angustata (assembly GCA_963576475.1). Lineage (NCBI taxonomy): Eukaryota > Metazoa > Arthropoda > Insecta > Trichoptera > Molannidae > Molanna > Molanna angustata. Next base: position 34,852,247 of record OY754964.1, on the reverse strand, counting down.
TTTAACAATTAAAGAAAAGAAAGCTTTGTATAGCCCTTGATATTATAGGTATAACTTATTATTATCTATGATGTTTTTTTTTATCGTTGATCAGCAGGGCTACTCACGAAGTTCAATAAATTAAGATTAAGATCAGATTCAGACTTAAACACACTTTGAGGTTAAATTAATTGAATAATAATATTGATTTATTCAACAATCAGATAATGACGATTTCATACTAAACGTTAATATTAACAATTTTTATGATTAAATATTTATAGAGAAAGATTTTGATTAGATTATGATCGAGTATAAGGTATTGGTTTATACATTTTTAAGATGAGGTAAGGCAACATTAGAACGAATTAAGACCTCCAGGTCCAAAGAATTTTCAAATTTAATGAATTACTGTCGAGTGTCTACCTATGAATTACTGTCTAGTACCTACATATGAATTACTGTCGAATAGGTACTCCTATGAATTACTATGAATAATTAGGTACTATGAAAATACCTATGAATTACTGTCGAGTACCTACCTATGAATTACTGTCGAGTACCTACCTATGAATTACTGTCGAGTACCTACCTATGAATTACTGTCGAGTACCTACCTATGAATTACTGTCGAGTACCTACCTATGAATTACTGTCGAGTATGAATTTCATCTGATCGATCACCAGGATTTTTTTACTTAAAAAAATACACTTTTTTATTTAAGAAGTGTACTTGTTTAGTATTAAGTGTATATTATCATCGCTTACCAACCAAATCAAATATATATATATATATATATATATATATATATATATATATATATATATATATATATATATATATATATATATATATATATATATATATATATATATATATATATATATATATATATATATATATATATATATATATATATATATATATATATATATATATATATATATATATATATATATATATATATATATATATATATATATATATATATATATATATATATATATATAAATTAGAATAAATAAATCAATTTGTTTTGATTCTATATAATAATATTTAATATTCAATATTTTTCGAAAGCTACATATTTTGTCCTAGTAAAAAGTAGTACCTAGGTAGGTACCTATCGACAATACTGAATAAATATATAGGTAGGTACCAAGAAACAAAATAATTGTTTTTATTTATTTAATTCATGGTAGAATTATACCAAATAATAAGTTATAACACAGTAATCAGATATTATAGTACCTACCTAATAATATAAAAAAATGCGAAAAAAATTCGAGGCAGCTATTAGGACCCATCAAGGGTTGTGACGCTGAAGATGATGATGATGATGATCTACCTAGCTGTATTATAAGATAGTCTGTAAAAAATGATTTAATTAAAATTGACAGTCCCACGGCAATTTAAAATGTTTTAGAGGTTTTTTTAGAAACTTCATTATATATAGTGTAAGAGGCCGTATAGTGGACCATACAAAATTTCTACAAATTTATTTTTTAGTCATACAGGCTGATTTTTTTTCTGTAAAAGGATACCACAGTAGGAAACAACGATTGAATAATAATATGAACTCTGAGAAGTGATGGTTTTCGGAGATAACAGCCTTCAATGTGTTGAAAATTAGGTAGGTACTATATAAACACGTCAGTTGTGGTATGATGCATTGATAATCGATAGATTGAAAACTGCTGAGGTACCTATACCTATATAATTTATTTCAATAATTAATATGAAATGAGAATCGTGGGTAACACTGGAAAGTTTTATAAGAAGAATCATACCTAAAGTTAAAAATTATTTTTAATCATGCAGAAAATAAACAGAAATAAAAACGATGAATAATTGAAAATATGTTTACAATATTGTTTGTTAATATCAACTCACAAACAGGCGTAAAAATAATATTATATATTTTTCCTGTTGCAAAAACAAACATCTTAAGTAATATTATTATTTGATACGACTGAATATTACTTCTGCTTCCCTCATATTATGTACCTACTGCTTCACACAGATAATATACATACAATACTTATCAAATAATGAAGGCCATTTTATTTGCCATGTATATTAAATAGGATATTCGCAAACAATTTGGGTGTTTTAAAATTTTGAAGCGATGTTTATTGTTTATGGATCAATTGTCTTACTAATGTTGTCAGTCTTGTCACATTCTACGTTTATTATTTTAGCAGAAATAAACATGATTTTTTTATATGAAAACTTAAATGATTTCCAAAGTTTTCCACTTGAAATTGAAACCCGCATTCTCTTATTACTTGTCGAGCTCTAAAAATAAAAATAAAATCAAAATATTTTCATACCTGACTTACAGTTGACAAGTGGAAAACTTTGGAAATCATATAATACATTTTATATTTTTATAACATATCATCATATAACTATGTTTTCATATAATAAAAATCATGCTTACCTCTGCTAAAATAATAAACGTTGTAGTATGTGACAAGACTGAAAACATTAGTAAGATAATAATGCTTTATGGTAGTTCTTGTCTTTTCCAACGGAGCAGCCGCTTCGGGGATGAAAAGATTTAGGTATAAGTTCTAAAACTTTCCCTATGGAGTGGGGTAGGTGACTGCGAAGTACTGTTAATGTTTATGTGATCTCTCTAAAAACTTCTTCTGGCTCTGCCCCATCGTATGATGTCTCATAGGTCCGCCTAATCTCCTCGTTCCGCACTCTTTCTCTTGGCATCTTCCCTGTTATTGCACGTAGAACCTTCAATTCCGAAACTCTGAGCTGGATTTTATTTATTTATTTATTATATGTTAAATACAATTTTGAAATACATATACTTACCTACATAAGAACTCTAAATAATTTTACAAACATAAAACCAAGATTGTAACACCAATTACTAAACTAGGAACTATAGGACAGGACATTAGATAATAGGAATGTGAAATAAGGAAAAAAAATCGTTATTGAGAAAGCCTCAACATACTTAATCTTAAAAATGTCCGGTGAGCCAAACATATCAAGATGTGCGTATTTTGCCTCAAAGAACAAGCAAATTGTATAAACTCTCTCTTCACTCCTTGTCAGTCGTGCAATTATTTTTTCCCAATAAATTAGGAGTATCAACGTGATTCTTCAATATGACGTATAGAAACATCATGCCTCTAATTGTAGGTACTAGTTCTAGTCGTGTCGGCTTTTGTCTCTGCTGCGTAGTATGACAAAGCCGTAAAAACATTAATATTTTTCATTGAAGTTCATCCATCACCTTATATATGTTTTACTAGTATTTTGACTATTATAAGTTACATTACTTCGATGAGTCAGTTATGTGGGCTCACTAAAGTTTTCCACAGTCGGCTTTTTAATTTAACATTCTTATCAATCCTATATAATATTACCTATATTTTTGTGTTCTTGCTTCGTTAGATGTTACAAAATGAACAATATGTCACAAAAATGAATTAATGTAGGTGTGCTATTATTTCCTTTACATGCGTCCAAATTAATTACCACGTGCAACGTTCATCTCTCATAAAATGAACATCAAATTTTTAATATTTCATCTAACTCAAACTGGAGTTTAAAACCCTTGTTTCTTTTATACATAGCCTTCTACAAAATAGTATGTCATTACCACAAATTCGATCAGGTACATCATTTCCACTGCATTCAAAAAAATATTCATGTGACTATCTATCTTCAATTTTGCATGGCAAGTATTCTTCATTGTCCGATAACGACTTAGTAAATAATATTATTGGTGCCTGTACAAAATTACACACTGCATAGGTAAGATAGAGACAAATTCTTTTTCTTCTACTTCTCAGCCTTCTCTCCACTTATGGATGAAAACCGCTTCGAAAACTGCTTATATAGTTGTAGCCAAATATCTTGATCCATTTCGCCGAGAAGGGGAGTGATTTGCACGTATACCAACGAAACAAATAGACACAAATTTGCGCTTTGCGCACCCGGAACCCTGGTTCAAGATATTTGGTGATATTTTTTTATACTCGTTTTTGCCTTATCACATTCGTATCCACGTTTGTAATCAGATCGTCTTTTTGGAGGTATATCAATATTATGATGTGGTAAGTCTACTAGATAGGTACTAATGGCCTTTATAGTCATATTAATAAACTAGTAGCATGTAACACATGAGATCCAACTGTCGATAGCGATAGTACGTATAGTTGAAGAATAAGTACCAAACTATAAACCTCTAAATACAAATTATTTAATATTTTAAGATATTTGGTTTTCTATACAACGCATGTACCTAGGTATGTATTTCAAGATAGGATAGTATAGAGGTCAGTCCTTTGATCCTACCCAGAATATGAAAACAGCATGATGGTATGTATGTATGTATTAGCAAATATTGCTTCTCTGGGCTGGAAACACTGGTTAGTTGGAAGAAATTGCCATACGGCAATAAACTCGCCACTTGCGCAGGGTGCAAGGAAGTGTATTATTATTATTATTATTATTATTGTTATTATGTATGTTTGGAGATTAGTATCACTTCTTAGATATTGTGTGTAGGCGACTGCCAGACGAATTGTATGAAGAAATGTCGTCACTGAATTCAATTTTTATAAAAATTGTTAAAAAAAATTAAGATGTGCTAATACAATGTAAGTATTTTTTTATAGAAAATTAAATTATCTAGTTGGGGTGTTTCGGCTTTTTTCTATATTTAAAAAAAATGGAAATATAGGCTGTTAAACTCATAAATTTATCATAAAAAAAATATTTTTCTTTATAAAAAATCTTTGAGAAAACCTGGAATTTAAAAAAAAAACTAATTTGAGATTTTGTATTTGTCTATCTTGATACCAATTTTCAGCGTTCTAGCTTTTATGGTTTCTGAGATATATGGAAAAATAAAGTAAAAATTCAAAAGTTGATAACCCCTGACTGAAACAAAAATTCACAATTCAGAGCATAAAAGTTTTGTAGGCCTATAATCGTTTATATATTCTGATAATTTGGGCTTTGTAAATTGAGCGGATCAAAAGTTATAAGGGGACACACACACACACACACACACACAGATACACACACAAAACTCACATAAAATGTTCTACTCCGAATTCTGAGTAAATCCATGTATGTGAACATATATGCTGCGAGGCCTCTAGTTGGTGTTATTAGCATGCAAAAAGTCCACTACGCCATACAAAATTTTCCTTCGTACACGCATCTTGGCTTAATAATGTCGATTCATTCAGAGAATTGAATTCTCATGAACGAATCGACAGTTGGATTACATATGATATTTCATTTAGCACAATTCCTTTATTCGAAATCAATCACTATGATAAAAATCGTTCGACTTTAAACAATAAAAGTGAAGCTACAATGAAAAAATTAGGTATGATATTTATGAATTTCTCTCAAATTTCCTATACATTAGTAATCTTTTTCGACATTGTGTCAGTTTTGTAATATGTAGGTACTATATATATTTGATTTAGATAATTTAATTTTTTTTCAAATGTGTTTATTTCATCAGTGTTGGGTCAGCGCAACGCAAGCAGAAGCCCTGACTGACTCTTGGCATGGCCGCTGCCATGTATCAATATCGGTGGGGACTGGGGACTCATGTTCTACAAGTTGTGAGGTGCTAATTGGTAACGGACACAGTCAACAATGCATACATGGGACTGGACTTAAAAATATTTCAGTTAACTCTACCTACCAACACGATACGAGACATTTCTGTTTGTGTTTGCTGAGAAGGACGCGGTCATAGATGATACCTACATGTCTACCTATAAACCTGTCGATGTCTATATTATATATACCTATACCGAACAAGAAAATTATTCAATCATCGAGAAAAAAACGTTATGAATTCAAAGAAATAAGAATGTATTGCTTTTATTATCTGATATAAACAATGGTTTTAGTATTAATACATATATTATTCAAATAAATAATGATATCGTTAATTATGAACATCTGTACCTATTTATAGAAATTGAGATAATTTTTCCCAAAAATAAATGATCGAGGGGAAGCATTTCATAAATAGTTCTTATACATTTTTCTGATTTGTATAATACTCTTCTCACTGAAATGTTCATAAAATATTTAACTAATTTTTGTTTCTTGGTTATTATAAGGTTAATTAAATCTTTTTAGAAATAAATGGATTACCTGTATTCACCTAAATATTGCTAAATCTTCAAACTTCTGTACAATTATACTTATATGTAATGTAGGTAGGTACCATTGTAGGTACAAAATAGCACAATAATGCATCTTACAATCCAATAATGCAACCCTTCAATCAACTTCAAAATACCACCACATAAAATACCTATATGTAAGAATAGCGGCTCTAATTGTACATTTTTTGGAAGAATTAAAAATTGCTAAGATATCCATAACTCAAGAACGCAATCTGACTTTATTACAAAAAGTTAAATCCTTATAGTGGTCATCCATCAGAAAACAAAGCAATTTACATCTATAGTAAGTAATATATGTAAAATCTCATTACATTACCGCATGTTATATTTGTCTTTACATTATTTGCGTAGTATAATTTTTTACTCGAATTCCTGCAGAGTAAACATCTTAAGTCCTACAACAAGCTATAAATGTTTACAGAACCGCACTAAACATTTCATTTGCTTAATACTAGTTGCATGTAACACATGAGATCCAACTGTCGATAGCGATAGTATGTATAGTTGAAGAATAAGTACCAAACTATAATCCCATAAACACAAATTATTTAATAATTTAAGATAGTTGATTTTCTATACAACACATGTACCTAGGTATGTACATATGTCAAGAAAGGATGGTATGGAGGTCAGTCCTTTGATCCTACCCAGAATATGAAAACAGCATGATGGCATGTATGTATGTTTGGAGATTAGTATCAAACAATTCAGTCTTCTTAGGTATTGTGTGTAGGCGATTGCCATACAAATTGTATGAAGCAATATCGTCACTAAATTCAATTTTTATAAAAATTGTTAAAAAAAGTTTGAGATGTGCTAATACAATTTTTGTACTTTTTATAGAAAATTAAATTATCTAGTTGGGGTGTTTCGGCTTTTTTCGATATTTTTAAAATATTTGGAAATATAGGCAGTTAAACTCATAAATTTGTCATAAAAAAAATATTTTTTTTAATTAAAAATGTTTGAGAAACCCTGGATTTTTTTGAAAATACTAATTTGAGATTTTGTATTTTTCTATGTTTATACCAATTTTTAGCGTTCTAGCTTTTATGGTTTCTGAGATATATGGAAAAATAAATTAAAAATTCAAAAGTTGATAACCCCTGACTGAAACAAAAATTCAAAATTCTGAGTATAAAAGTTTTGTTGGCCTATAACTGTTTATATATTCTGAATTTTTGGGCTCTGTAAATTGAGCGGATCAAAAGTTATAAGGGGGGGGGGACACACAGACACACACAGACACACACACAGACACACGAAATGTTCTACTCCGAATTCTGAGTAAATCCGTGTATGGAACATATATGCTGCGAAGCCTCTAAGTTCGGCTTCCTAGTCCTCAGTCGCCATGATCTTCGACTCTGGATTGTCTCCCGTGGAACACCTTGCAACGCCAGCTCTCTCTCAATACCCGTCCACCATGTATGTCGTCGGTGGTCTGCCACTTCCCAAGTTGTGAGAAGATAGCACAGTTCATAATACGGAGTAGGCGTCTTCATGGCCATACCATCTTTGTCTGTCGTCTTTATATTTCATTTATACTATTTATTTAAAAAAATAATACATAACATCAAAATATTTACAGATTATAATATAATGATTTATTCATATTTATCGTACTTCAAAAAGAGAATTTCTCGTGTTTGGTAGTGAGTCACATTTCACAACACATACAAACTAACTATATAAATCTTAACTTAGGTATCGAGGAACATACATAATATTTACATTGATAAAAATGTTTTGAAAAAACTTGACAACCCAAAAAAAACCGTGAACCGTGATTCAACTCAAATGTCAAATTAAACAAATGTTATGTGGTCATGACAACCAACCTAAAAAAACTAAATTCGGTGCTGTCGTATGAAATATAGCTCAAAATCTAGTTCATTGACTTGCGGTTCAAATATTTTTGAGTTTCAGTTGAACGTGGAATAAGACTTTAAACCATGATTCAACCACGATTCAAACAATTTTTATAAATGACACTGTAACTGACGAGTCCAAGTATCCAGATGGATCTATGAACGTTATAGTACAATAAAAACAATATGTAAACGATAAACAAAACGATAATTCTCTCTTACTAAACCGTCCCTGTTATTGCGACTTTTTATGTATAATGTGGTAGGTAGGTATGTACTGAATGATGGTGCTTTGAGCAGAAAACAAATAAAGAAAGCTTGTTATTATACACCGTTCCTTTACATTTGACTTCAACGAGAAATCTCCAAGTCAATAGTAGTGATGAGAGACAGAGAAAGATCTGTCTTCATGGTCCAGTCAAATTTAAATTTGAATAAATACGAAAACGATAAAATGACAGAAATACCGTCTTTCAGTTGTTCAACTAATTAATAACAGGTTGAAAAAATACAATATCAATTTGCAAAACGAAACGTGTTGACTAATAAAACATAGGTGCTGCAAGGATACAAGGCCACAACGTCCACATCTGATGTGTTTAATGCAAGAACAAGGACTCAACCAATATAATATCCTGATAATAATGCGATTACTCATCCCTAGTCAATAAACGACCAAGACTAAGGTGACATTCACAGGTGTGGTGTTGATCCTGCATACTCTGATTTGGTCCTGCTACAGGAGTTGCGCAATGGTCAAAATAATTATAATTAATTAAAAATTATATTTAAATCTCTGTATGTATTAGGTATAAGATTTAGTGATACTTGGTAGGTCAATTAATATTCTTCAATTGTAATTTAATAATTCAATTCAACATTAATAACAACTCTCAGTTTAAGTGTTAATATATTATGAATTAGCAAAACAGTCTAATCTGTAAATAAACAAGTCCGCGAGAATCTTGCATTTTAGATTTTACAAACTTCATCTTTGTAAAATCTAAATTTGTTTTGATTGTAGGTCAAGACTGATCTCACTCATCACTAGCCGATGAAATCATTAAATACTGAATACAATATAAAAGTAGTTACATTCTATAACTGTCCATACTTTATAACATTTTTATTGTTATCCTCTTTGTTGTTAAAAACATGATATGTAAGGGGTTCACTGAAAGAAATGTTTAATTAAATGTTAGTCTATTAATTCCACATTTTAAATTTTGATAATTATTGATTTAAACGTAAATACATTTTTTTGTATCTAATTTCATTTTAATTGTAGGTAGGTACAATCCATAATATTTAATATTTATTTTCAATCATTCTTTATCCTTTCGTACCCTCCTTCTTTTCCTCATTGCTATGATCAGTTATTATTATTCCTTTTCTCTCTTTTTTTTCTAATTCTTCTTTATTTTTTTATTTATTTCTCACTAAATTCCAATAAATATGAATACATACCGAAATGAATATGAAGATATTTTTACTGACAAACTTTTAAACATCTCAATAGAGACGAAGTTGGGATATTATAGAAGAACCAGGAACTCAAGGCACCTACAGGGCTTACGACCTGTCATCGGCTGGTTTACGCAATGAGATATAGGTATACTGGAGTGCTAAATGTTGTTCAAATGTTGTGCCGAAGTAGTAGAAAGAGACGGATATAGTACAATTGGCATTCCTGTCTCTTTCTTGAACTCTCACTTCATACAATATATGAGTAATTTTGAAGAATAGAATGAGATTATCCGATAGTTAATGATGTAATTCAACCAAATTAAAAATATACACAATCGGGTGTACATATATAGTAAAAGAAATATATAGATTATCATATATGAGTACAAATTACTTATTAGAAACATCTCATAACTCAGAATATTAAACATTTATGTGAAACCATATCTTTTAAAACAAATATTACGACTATTTACAAATCCTGTAGGTACTTTTTCATAAGAGTGTTTGCACCCAGTGAGATCATTTCTGTCTTTAATAAGGAATCAACTTGATTTTTCCTTCCCACACTGAGAATATTTTGTTATTAACTATTCATTAATTAGGTGTTTTTCTATAAAAAAACACAAGATCTTCAACGTTGATCCAATAACTTTAGAACAGGTTTTAAAAGTCTCATTTTTTATATATAAATATATATTTAATCGATTATTTTTTTAAAAGCATATACGCAAACACTGGATTTTTTCTCTGTCGGGAGTCAAATGACATTTTTACTGACAAACTTTTTAACATCTCAATAGAGACGAAGTTGGGATATTATAGAAAAACCAGGAACTCAAGGCACCTACAGAGCATACGACCTGTTATCAGTTGGTTTACATGATCACTTTATGTGCTTGCGCAACGTTCACGTAAACCAGCCGATTTTTGTTAGTTTATTTAATATATATGAATAACAATTCAAATATGTCAAATACCAAAAACACATAAAAGTACACAATAAAAATATATGTAGACAGAAATAATAATTAAAGAGAATAAATACAATTAGATATTTAAAAAAAATATATAATATGCAAATTTGAGCATAAAATTGATTATGAAAAATAAAGGCATAGTTATAAAACACATAAAATTATTCACAGTAAAAATAGAAAAGTTAAAAAAGCATATTATTAATGATAAGTTATAACAAATAATAGCACAAGTTATATATCTAAAATAACAATGGACAGTAAAATTGAAACGTAAAAAAGAGCACATTATTAACTATAATAAATAACAGTAGGACACGTAAAAAAATTGTAAACGTAAAACAGAGCATATTAATAATTTTGACAAATAAACACAAGTTATAAATTCATGTAATAATTATCAGAAAAAATAGTAATGTGGAAAAAATTGCACAAAAATTATAAATACAAGAAATAATTACAGTTAAAGAGCATATTATGTAATTAATTATAAATGTAGAGGGAATCTGGAAGCAATAATGACAGATTTACTAATTAAAACCCTACTAATTTAACAAATATTAAAATGTAGATCATATTTTAATACAAATAGTTGAGGTATTTTTAATATTGAAGTAGCAATCTTTGAGGACGCCATTGAAGTATAAATGTAAAGTTTCTTACTTGTGAAAACTAATTCCGCTGTTGGGATACCAAATGTTTTGACATCCAAAAGAGCTGCAGTATTTAACCATCGTCTTTATTTCTTTTGATTTATAGAAAGAAAAACAAATAATATCAAAAACAGACTTAAAACAACACGTCGAACTCATGAAAACACACCAACTGACAGCCAAACTCTATATGAATTGACGCTTAGAAAGAGACGCGAGTCCCACTTGCAGCGGCTATATTTGCACACCAGATCGGCACAAAATTATGTGTTCTGTTGTATGGACAATAGCACTCCAGTATACCTATAGCTCATTGGGTTTACGTGACAGGTCATAAGCCCTTTAGGTGCCTTGAGTTCCTGGTTCTTCTATAATATCCCAAATTCGTTTCTATAGAGATGTTTAAACGATTGTCAATAAAAATATCCTTTGACTCCCGACAGAGAAAAAAATTCAATGTTTGCGTATATGCAATTAAAAAATTAAAAAAATATTCGATGAAGATATTTGTTCCGAAAAATAACCATTATTTAAAAACAGAATATCGTTTTCAAATTGACAACCTCTAAAATACAGTAATATTAATATACTATGCATTTGGAAGGTAATTAGCCATAAAATTGAAGATTCTGGTATTATTTTCACAATCCTTCATTCATAAAATGGTCTTTTTCTAAGAACGCAAGACCTCCAAGACCGCCCAAGAGAAGATTATGTACCCTGACTCTGGCGCTAGCTAGTCTGAATTGCTATGCAATAAATTTTCAGGTATTAAGCACCATGAACACATTTTTTTTCAGTTTCATAAAAGCTTTTCTTCTTTGTTAATATATTTATGTACCTACCTGACAAAATATAGTTCTTATCTAACAGGTCAATGATTGTTTTATTTGAGGTTTCATATTTTTATAGGACGTTTATTCAACGTCTCTTCAAAGCCTATGGATTAAAACCGATAGTTTTAAAATTTGCAATACCTATCTATAGATGCATTATAATATAAAGATCTATAACATTATATCAGAGAAACGGACCTGATAAATTAATACTAATAAAAGATCTATAACATTATATCAGAGAAACGGACCTGATAAATTAATACTAATAAGACTTATAATAACTAAGGCAGACGGTCGATAGGGAGGGACGGAGACGATTTTAGGAGGAGGCTAGGGTCCGTAACGTACTATAGCGCTGGTGATGATGATGATAGATGCATTTATATATATATATTCATTTGTACATAACAGTGAAAAGTCGCGTGACAAAGAAATTTGCTGAGCAAGAAAAATACTTATTAGTAAAAAGACGTTCAATATTGACGAACTTCCAATTAACAATGTTCCAACCAATCAAATGATCGCCTTCTGTTTTTGTTGGTTTTCATCTAAACTATACAAACCCAGTACTTGATCAAATTGTTTAATAATTACATGGATTTTATAAAATACTTACGTTCCGTGTCCAAAATCATCTACCTATATTGTGTCCCACAATAATTTGCAGCCATTTTTGTATCTTTATCTTCAAAATATAAATGGACTAGAAATTATTCATGGCTTTATATTACCAAAAATTTTTTTTTTTTGGAAACGGCGCATACCATTATAGGTAATGCTAAAAATATTAAATCATGAAAAGTAAAAAAAATCTAATGTAGGTTATACAAAAAAACTTTATTTATCAATTAAAATTGACAAGAATAAAGTAAGTACAATAAAATGCTATTGAGATTAATACAACGGCTACTTTCATTAAATTTGTTCTGCCGCCGCAGTCATAAAAATAAATCTGAGATACAACCAAAAGCATTTTTCATCAACTGGTTCTTGTTAAACTGTGGAGATATCAACGTAAATAATTTATGTTATCATCACTTTTATATCGAAGATTTTTCTACTGTAAGAAAATATTTTTCGAGAATTTAATAGCTCCCCCCCCCCCCGTCCGACGACAAGTTAAATTAGAATAAATGTTAATAAAATTTTGAGTATGAATGTCTAAATTGTTTCAACTCCCCTCAGGCCGTTGTCCATCGATCAGTGTTAAGTATTCAATATTATCAGTGTTCGTATACGTATGAGTTGATTTGATGACGCTCTCCATTAAAAATATTATATATTGTACAATTTGGATAAAAATTGTAGTTGAAAGTTTAATTATTCAAGCTTTAAATAGTCACGTTTGTCGCTAAGAATCAAAATAAACTGCGAAAATACAATTAAATTCTGAAAAGTTTATGTGAGAAAAGGTATAAAGTCAAGTATACAAACAAAGGAATATAGGTTTACCTAAATGCTTTGAGATTTTTTCATCTGAATATATATGTAACAAAATATCCCATAAGGTAAATTGAAGGAATAAGGCTTCCTTCATATTTTTTTCTGGATACGGTTGTAAATGTCATTTTGTGAAGTATGTTTTTACCATTCTATGTTTCGATAAGGAAAAAACATGTCTCTTTGTATAATGAAAATTAATTGAATCCAAGTTATTATCGTAAATAACAAAAAAGTGGTAAATACTCCTGTTGTTATTTAATATCAATATAAGTTATTACAATTGAATGATTTGGACGAAAAATAATTCAAATTAGGTAAATGGGATTAGTGTATGATCAAGTTTGAACATCGTGGATTTGATTAAAGCCTGAAGCAATATACAAACGGTAGCACCTTCAACCTGTGAATTACTTTATATGCGCACGCACTATAAATATAAATTATTTATTATTGTACCTAATTCTAAGGTGTTCGGACCACTCATTATACATACGATATGTTGATGGCTTTTATTTTTATTTGTGATCCATTCTTCTATTTATAAATGAGACCACTGAAAGAAATTCCAACGCAAAAGAGAGCTTCTAAATTAACATACATAATTATTTTGTTTCGTTACTATTCTTGAATTAAATTAAACTAGTGGGTTGTGGCTAACGCGAAACTATTCACTCCTCAATATTATCGATGTCATGGACAAAATTAAAATTAGTCGCACCAAAATTGCGCTCCATGCACCCTAGCCCCATGCATGCTTCTATAAATCGGTTTCGTGTATATTTTTTATATCCCGGATCCGACGACGTCTAATTGACGTCTAATGATACCGGATTACCGGATCTGGTTGACGTCTAATGATACCGGATTACCGAATCTGGTTGACGTCTAATCATACCGGATTACCGGATCTGGTTTTCCGGATTGCAATCCCTATACCTACAATGTACAGAGGGAATATATTTCCAAATACACTAAAATTGTTTTTCTTTCCATTCCCCTTAGCGGTTTTGTCCCGTTAATTATTAATTTATCATTTCAAATAAATGTTATTTGACTTTTATTTTATGAAATCAAAATAGGTATTGAAAATCTAATTAAGTACCTACCTATTTAATTCTTAAACATACGATGAAGGTTATATTTTTTATTTACCTATAGGTACCTATATTATATTTATTTTGCTTAAATTGATAATTTCTTATAAGATGTGTCTTTTTTGTTATTGTTGTATAAACCTATAGATTTTCTATACATGGTGTTCATTTAATAAAAAGATAACAATATTTTATTATGAGTAATAAGGTAAGTTATAGTAGTTAAACAAGCGGAGATACTATGGAATTTCATGAGTTTATAATTCACATAAATAGGTAACACAGAAAAGTACATAGGTATGAAAACAACGTAGTCGTTTCGTAGGCGTAGTTTACCTTTTTTAAAACTATTTTTTGTTTTGTTTGTTTTCCAACTGGTCTATTTGTACAAGAGACAAAGTATCAAGCCAAGATACGCGAGATTTGTATGCAAGGCTATTTTTCACGGTATTTCCAACTTTGAAGTAAAAAATCACCAACTTAGAGGCTTCGCAGCATATATGTTCCTTATATTATTGATTTACTCAGAATTCGGAGTACAATATTTAGTGTTTCTGTGTGTGTGTGTGTGTGTGTACGTCCTGCCCTTATAACTTCTGATCGTTCAATGCACAGAGCTTAAAATTGCCTATATTGAAATACAAGATAATAAAAGATAGTCGTATTGAAGGGAAACCAGATATGATAAAAGATATGACCCTATCATTTACGTAGGTTCATTTTCCCAACGATTTTCTGATGAATTGAAAAAAAATACATATTTTTCGATCAATAAACACAAAAATATCCGAATAATCTCTAAACACTTTCATAATTAAAATATAGAAAATATATAATTATTTTTTTCAAAAAAATTCCAGAGTTTTCTATCATTGTTTATTAGGAAAAACATTTTTTTGTGATAAATTTGTGTTTAACTGCCTATATTTCCAAAGTTTATAAAAATATCGTAAAAATCCAAAACACACCAACCGGACAATTTAATTTGCTATAAATAATACGAACATTGTAGTAGTAGGTACATCTCAAACTTTTTTTAACAATTTTTATACAATTTGTAAGGCAGTAAACTCTACGCAATATCTACGGGGACTCAATATTTTGATACTTAATCTCCAAACATACATATATACCATCATCCTGTTTTCATATTCTGGGTAGGAAAAACAGACTGACATCCATACTATCCTATCCTGACATACTTACATGTTTTATATAGAAAACAAAATATTTTAGAATGTTTATCAATTTGTGTTTAAGTGTTTATAGTTTGGTACGTATTCTTCAATTATACATACTATAGCGATCGATAGTTGGAATTAGTTCATTAGTAGGTATTAATAATACTTTAGAACAGTTGTGACATATGGATGTGAAACATGGACGCTGAAATGCTGGACACGTTTGAGAGACGAGTGCTTCGTAGAATCCTAGGACCTGTGCCTGATGGTGACGCCTGGAGGATTAGATATAATAATGAGCTGTATGCCATCTACAAGACTCCCAGGCTCTCTGTGCATGTCAGATTGAGCAGATTGAGATGGACCGGACATTTACAGAGAATGCCACCACAGCGAATATCAAGGAAAGTCCTGTGTGGACATCCAGGTTGAAGAAGAAAGGTTGGAAGACTGCGACTGCGATGGGAACACGAAGTTGGAAGGGACACTTCCCAACTATTGCAAGTCACCTCTGGAGTGGCGCCCCCCATTACCTACTGAATACCTTCGACGCTGTCCAAAGGCGTGCTATACGTCTGATTGATGATCTATCACTGTCTGATGGATTGCAATCACTAGAACACAGACGCAGAGTCGGTATTTTAAGTTTATTCTATAGATACTACCACGGGAATTGCTCAGAATAACTTGCAGCTTTGGTCCCTCCTCCACTCGCAACAGAGTCACTCGCTTTACTCAATCGCAGCACCCATTCACAGTGGACCTTCAACATATACGAACAAGTCGCTTCTCAAACTCCTTTATTAATACAGCAGCCCGACTGTGGAACGATCTTCCGAATTCTGTGTTTCCACCTTTGTACAACCCGGGTCTTTTTAAAATCCGAATTAATAAACTCTTTTCTAGATTGCAAACCCCTCCTAACGCTACGTAGTGTGCTTCTTCGGAAGAGTGAAATGGACCCAAATCCTAATAGCTGGTATCCCCTACGTGGACATGTTAAAAAAAATAAAGTGCCGGGTAGTTGTAAAGTTGCTGGAGACGATAGAAGAAGCTGGAGGCGAAGACTGACGGAGGCCAAGGCTCGATATGGGCTGTAGCGCCATTGAAGAAGAAGAAGTATTAATAATACCTACATATTTTTTTAAATAATTATATGACGAGAACTTTTCATTTCCTTTTCAGTTTTGAATAGGGAATATCTTCGAAAATTAAGTTTTCAATTCCTTTATGATTATGCCACCCAAGTTGTAACAATTTAAAAAATTTCATTTAGGTAGATACCTATTTCTTATGTTTTTGTATAAATACCTTACCTATATCCTATAGGTAGGTACACCTTCCATGGTCCATAAAATCATATTTATTTGTTTATATTTATCTCCTAAGTAGGTAGTCACATGCCTGCTATGTGGCAGATATTCTGATTCAAAAAAATCTTGACTAGGTATATTGGTATACTTACCTGTGTTGGATGGAGACCTGGCAATACATCAATATTAAAATGTATCAAAAAATACTCTTTTGTAAAAAGTTACTGATTATTCAGTTTCTCTCTATAACTATAGTGTTTATTTTCTACCTTCTTTTCTTGGGTTCACGATAGAACAAAATATGATCCAAAAGGTTTTTTAAAAACTTCAAATTATGAATGTATCTACACGCAGCCTTCGTTTTATGGACAGTTGATAGTAATAATCTAAAATTAACATAAAAAATAAACAATTTTGGCCTTTATTCTGAAATCAACATAACTTAATGCCTAGGAAAAGTGTTATATTATTTTTAGTAGGTAGGAAGGTACATAAGTACTCTATGCAAATATATTAAATTAATTAACCCATCAATCGATTTGTTCAAGAAAATTTATTCCTTTTAACATATCAACATAGTTTCAAGCCAAGATCCGGAAAAAAATTATGGCCAGGTCTATATTTTCATGTTTTTTTTCAAATTCCCCCTTGTACCTTTGGATCCGCTTGATGTACAGAGCCCCAAATTTCAGAAAATTGATAAACACAACATTTCTGCATTCTTAACTCAAAAATCGAATTTTTGACTTATGTCGTTGTTTTCTATCTCAAACATGTTTTTTTTAAGAATATCCAGGGTTTCTCAAACTTTTTTTTTGAGAATATTATTTTTATGAAAAATTTGTGTTTAACTACCTATATTTCCATTTTTTAAATATCGTAAAACGCTGGAACACTAGATAGTTTTAGTTTACATTAAAAATGGTGTAGAATATAAAATATCTCTCAAAAGTTTGATACTGAATCTTCATATAAGGGGTATGAAAAAAGGACTGACCTCCACACTACTCTACCCTGACATACATGTTTTGTATAGAAAACAAAATATCTTAAATTATTTAATAATTTATATTTTAGGTTTTCTTGTTTGGTACGTGTTCTTCAACTATACATACTAACGCCATCGACTATTGGATCTCATGTGTTAGATGCAACTACTTATTTTTATGACAAATTTGTGTGTTCATAAGTATTTCATTTTTTTTTATATCGAATAACGCCGAAACACCCCATCTAGATAATTTAATTTTCTATAAAAACATATTTATAGCAGTAATTTTTTTAAAATAATTTTTGTAAAAAATGAATTTATCGACGATATTGTTTCATACAATTTGTATGGCCAAAATACATAATATCCACGGGTACTTTTATAATACACACCAATCAAACCGTTTATCTATTCGGAGTAGGAAAATATGACTAAACACCACAATATCCTATCATGATAGTTATGTTTTGTATAGGCAAACATAAAATCTTATAATTTGGATTCAGTTTCGTACTTATCCTATATCCTTCAACTATACATACTATCACCATCAACAGTTGGATCTCTTGTGTTATATGCAACTATTTAATGAAAACCTTTGAAATAATAAGCTTTCATTTAAGCGACGTCGATACTGAAACGAATATACCTAATAAGTTTACATAGATTTTCATTAAGGTTATTCGATGTTGCAATTTGTTTAATAGGTAGGTAACCTTACTATCTTCTGATAATGAAAAACATTGTAAAACAACTGTTTTACATTTATCATTAGGATTCGGGAGTGTTTTGCTGTGAGGTACCGGTATGTAATAGTTCTTCCACTATTTTAGATTATCATTGTTTTCGGGTGAGCCAGTTTATAGAAAATACAACAGGCAAAATAACATCTCATGTAGATCAACATCCATTCTGAATATCGCCTTCTTTTGTTTGGCGAGGCTGGTGTGAGGGAATACACTCATGTGCCGTGCGTCCTTTTAGAATATACCTAATGCACACTCTCACACCTGTCGCACATTGTGGGAAATGCCGCGATGTTTTGTACATATATATATTTATTTATTTTATTTGGGAAGCTACAGCTCATTTACAGTAGGTATAATGATACAATATTATTTTTAAGCATTCCATCAACATAATATAAAAACAAATAACTACACTTTACAAGCCAAAAACATTCACACACACAAGCACACACACACACACACACACACACACACACACCCTCACACACACACACACACACACACACACACACACACACACACACACACACACACACACACACGCGCGCACACACACACACACACACACACACACACACACACACACACACACACACACACACACACACACACACACACACACACACACACACACACACACACACACTCATACACTCCATCACACACATACACTCACACACATACATACATATACCTATACATACATACACATACATACATATTATGTATATACATTCACACATATATACAACAACTAGGGAAGGGAAGAGAAAGGAGAGAAGAGAGACTAGGACAGGATAGATGGATATTGGTTGCGCATCACCTTCAGAACTTTATGTCTTAATTTATTAATGTAGGTATGTACAAATATTGTTAAATAGTCGTTTAACAGACATGACTTGTATTATACCTGAAATCAGCGGCATCTGGATAAAGGAAGCCGCCCAATTGAAGGTATATTATGTACCTACCTTTGATAAAAACGTATATAGACAGTACATACACATTCAAAATGAAGCCGCAATCGCTATACCGTTTTATGGTGATAGTTATATAGATGTAGTAAAATTTACGCCCGTCTTGTGTGTAAATTTGCCCTGAGGTATTTATGACACAGCGGAGGAACGAAAATGAAAGGTTTGCAAGAAATAAACCACACAACATCCATATTAACATGAAACATGAACAAAATATTACAATAGGAAGCATAATGTATTAATAAAATAGACTTAAATACGCTACAAAAATAAATATGATATATAAGGATATAGGCCCAGGGGAGAAGCCGTATGACAGCAGTACTTAGCACTATACGTATATTCTTTCTTGTTGCTGTCGTCAATGGCGCCTGATGATTTGGAGGCGAATTAAAAAAAAAACGCGAACAGAAGAGGTCGCGTCATAACAACTTGACAACAAAAGTAGGTTTTAACGTATACCTAGTGGGTATACCTAGTGATGATTGCGCATTCTCGAGATTTAGTGATTCCCTCCTCTGAAGACAGTTAGAGGACGAAATCACAAATTAAATTTATAAAAAATGTTACTAAATGCAATCGTGGTCTGACTTGAAAGAATGTCAAATTGTCAATATACAAAAGTCAGACGGCACGACGCGACGGCACAGAATAAAAATTAAAAATAAAATAACCACCGATAAAATAAAATATTACAATAAATTAGGACGTTACAAATTATATATAATGTCAATTATGGACGTCACGAATTATTATGTTTAGACACAATAACAAATATGTAGTGATTGTAGTGAACTCAATATTGACTGACCGGTCAGTATTGAAGTTACCTGCTAGTTTTGGGAGCGGATGCGAATGGCTAATTAGATAATATATCTACTCTTCTTATTTTTTTTCTTTTGTACCTATGTGTTATTTCCTAATGTTTAAAAAAATGCAATTGTAAAATATATCACTTAGTTTAAATTAAATTATTTAAAAGAACCTTCAAAACGTTTATAACTAGATTTATATAATACCTATAGCTACTGTAAAATTGTAATGTAAACTGTTGGTTCTGTAAATCTAAAGTAATAAAGCAATCAAAATGTTAGTGTCTGTGTGTGTGTGTGTGTGTGTGTGTGTGTGTGTGTGTGTGTGTGTGTGTGTGTGTGTGTGTGTGTGTGTGTGTGTTTGTCTCACGCCTTCTGAAAAACCAAGAGCATCTAAAAATCTAATTTAAGTGCGAACATGTACCAGTATACCTGATGCAGTGTCACGCTAAAAAGAATGCGATAAAAATGCTGAATTTTAAAAATATTTAAATAATTATTTTTTTCATACAAAATTTTCCAAGTCATATCTGTCAAAAAAGTGTACATTTTGCACGCAAATATCTGTTAGTTTAAAAGTTAGAAGTAGGTATTTACACAAAAAAAATATATTTTGAAGTATAACTTAGCGTTTAAGTGAAAAACATGGTGAATATTTGGTATAATTATATTGTTTAACTTATTTTTAAAGTAAGCCTTTTGTACATAAACGCCGCCATTTTAATATCTTTTCATACAATATTTCATTTTCCCACCGAATGAATATGTTCTTGAAAATAATAAACCTTTGAAATAAATGTAATTATGAAATAATAAAATGAAACACAAGACATTACGGCAAGTTTTAAGACATATATTGTAAAAATGTGTTATTTATTAGTAAAGATATAGGCATAATAAAACTGCATAATTTGTAAATAATATTTGATTTTTCTGACAATTTTCATTTTTATGGCATCGAACAAACCAATGTAGGTACCTACATATTCAAAAAATGTATCCGAACCATTCGATATTACTTACGTGTTCGAATCGTTTCCATGGCTACAGAAAGAATGTGATATTCAAATAAAATTTGTTAGGAATCGAATTCATTTAGAAGGTTGTTGTAGGTAGGTACCTACCTAATACTATTTACTTACAAATCAACAATAATATACCTATACTGATTTCCTATAGGAAAATTATTTTATTTATTTATTTATCAACCGTTTGTCCGATTATAATGAAACTTTGGTGAATTGTCGAGCGTATGACCAGGATGGTTTTTGGATTTAAACTTTTTTCTTATTCTTCTTCTTCTTCGTGTATTTGGTCATTTTACCTATGAAGGGGGAGAATCCTGGGAAAAGAAGGTCCGACTGTCCCTCCATCTCTTCACAAGTCTTCCAGGACGGGTTCTGCATATAAACTTTTTTCTTCTTTTTCTTCAACGTGTACTTGGTCATCTTACCTATGAAGATGAACTATCCTGGGAGATGAAGGTCCAATTTTCCTTCCAACTCTTCGCAGGTTTCTGGATTTAAACTTTTTTCTTCTTCTTCTTCATCGTCTATTTGGTCATTTTACCTTTGAAGGTGGACTAACCTGGGAGAAGAATGTCCAATTTTCCTTCCATCTCTTCGCAGGTATCTGGATTTAAACTTATTTCTTCTTCTTCTTCTTCATCGTGTATTTTTGGTCATTTTACCTATGAAGTTGGAGAATCCTGGGAGAAGAAGGTCCAACTGTCCTTCCATCTCTTCGCAGGTATCTGGGTTTAAACTTTTTTCTTCTTCTTCGTGTATTTAGTCATTTTACCTATTAAGTAGAGCATCCTGGGAAAAGAAGGTTCTTTCATCTCTTCGCGGTTCTTCCAGGATGGTTTCTGGATTTAAACTTTTCTTAACCGACTGATGGGACGGGATGTAATGAAGGGAAGGGAGGCACTAAAGGGCCTGAAGGGACGGGAGGTATAAAACTGCCTGAAGGGACGGAAGGTACTGAAGGGCCTGATGGGAAGGGACGTAATGAGGGATTAAAGGGACGGGAGGTACTGAAGAGCCTGAAGCGGCGGGTCCTGGAGTCTAATTCTTTTTCTTCTTAATTTTATGTAGACCTTTAGGGCAGTTTTTATACAAACTATTTCCTATTGTCTAATTCATCTTCTTCTTCTTTTATGTATACATTTGGGTCATTTTTTTATAAAAATTATTTCCTTTAGTCTAATTATAATTCTTCTTCATTTAAGTACGTAGACTTTTGGGAGAGTTTTAATACAAACTATTTCCAATAGTCTTATTCATTTTCTTTTATGTAGACCTTTTGGTCAGTATTTATACAAACTATTTCCAATAGTTTAAATATTCTTCTTCTTCTTTTTTGTAGACCTTTGGGTGAGCTTTTATACAATCTATATCCAATAGTCTAATTCTTCTATTAGGTATATGTATTTTTACTTATTTTATGTAGACCATTGGAATAGTTTTTTATACAAACTATTTCTTATAGTCTTATACTTATTTTTCTCTTTTTTATTTAGTCTTTTGGGTTAGTTTTAAGTCTAATAGTCTATTGTGCAGAAATATTATTAACGATATGCACACTTGATGAAAATACATATGAAATGAATGGGATATGGGATGTGACGATATAACCTGCACTAGAATCTTTTCAATACTTTTGTTTAATTAAATTTAAACCATTTATATCATCCTATTTTGAATAATTTTCAACACCTAATATTTAAAGAATGGGGGTTGTGGCCATTACTGAACTCTTCACAACATTTATATTCAAATTAAAAACTATTTACTATAGTTCAAGTCTTCTTCTTCTTCGTTAATGAAGACTTTCAGTCAAATTGAGCAAAAATATAATGCACACTTGATGAAAAAATATAAAAACGAATGGGATGTGACCAATACTAGATCTTTTCAGTACCTACGTTTGTTTAATCAAATTTTAATCACATCCCAACATCCAAAATTACTAAATTTTCAATAGGTACACGTTACAATTTGTTTTCGATGATAATATTTAAAAATGGGGGTTGTGGCCAAACCAATCTCTTTACAACGTTGATAAACAGTCATATTTAAAACCATTACGCATAGTCCATGCGAGCAGAAATTGTATAAATATTATACTTCATATAAAAAATAATGGGTTGTGGCCATCACTTGAACATTTTACAATACTTAAACTCAATCAAATTTCAAACCACTTTTCATAGTCTGATATTGCAAAATAATTGGGTGACAATATTATAAAAACGATTGCTTTTTCTTTCACAATTTTACATTCTTGGCCAACGGCGGGACATAAAAGCTAGTCTAAAGTAATAAAGCAATCAAAATGTTAGTGTCTGTGTGTGTGTGTGTGTGTGTGTTTGTCTCACGCCTTCTGAAAAACCAAGAGCATCTAAAAATCTTATTTATGTGCGAACATGTACCAGTATACCTGATGCAGTGTCACGCTAAAAATAATGCGATAAAAATGCTGAATTTTAAAAATATTTCAATAATTATTTTTTTCATACAAAATTTTCCAAGTCATATCTGTCAAAAAAGTGTATATTTTGCACGCAAATATCTGTTAGTTTAAAAGTTAGAAGTACGTATTTACACGAAAAATATATATTTTCAAGTATAACTTAGCGTTTAAGTGAAAAACATGGTGAATATTTTGTATAATTATACTGTTTAACTTATTTTTAAAGTAAGCGTTTTGTACATAAACGCCGCCATTTTAATATCTTTTCATACAATATTTCATTTTTCTACCGAATGAATATGTTCTTAAAAATAATAAACCTTTGAAATAAATGTAATTATGAAATAATAAAATGAAACACAAGACATTACAGCAAGTTTTAAGACATATATTGTAAAAATGTGTTTATTATTAGTAAAGATATAGGCATAATAAAATTGCATAATTTGTAAATAATATTTGATTTTTCTGACAATTTTCATTTTTATGGCATCGAACAAACCAATGTAGAATGTAGGTACCTACATATTCAAAAAATGTCTCAAACCATTTGATATTTTTTACGTGTTGGAATGGTTACTATGGTAACGGAAATATTCTGATATTCAAATAAAATTTGATATGAATCGAATTTATTTAGAACATTGTTATAGGTAGGTACCTACCTAATACTATTTACTTACAAATCAACAATATACTGATTCGATTTTTACTGATTTGAAAATTGTATGCGATGTGCTCCTAAACCGTTTGTCCGATTACAATGAAACTTTGGTGAATTGTCGAGCGTGTGCCCGGGATGGTTTCTGGATTTAAATTTTTTTCTTATTCTTCTTCTTCTTCGTGTATTTGGTCATTTTACCTATGAGTATCCTGGGAAAAGAAGGTCCGACTGTCCCTCCATCTCTTCGCAGGTCTTCCAGGACGGTTTGTGGATTGTAACTTTTTTCTTCTTCTTCTTCATCGTGTATTTGGTTATTTTACCTATGAAGGTAGACTATCCTGGGAGAAGAAGGTCCCATTTTCCTTCCATCTCTTCGCAGGTTTCTGGATTTAAACATTTTTCTTCTTATATTAGCAAAAATAATTTTTTTGTGTTACACACTTAACTCCGTCGATAACTCGACCGGTTTCAGAGAGTACCTCTCCTTCGTCTGGATTTCACTAACAAACACAGTTCACAGTTTGTAAGTGAACTCCAGACGAAGGAGAGGTACTCTCCGAAACCGGTCGAGTTATCGACGGAGTTTAGTGTGTAACACAAAAAATTTATTTTTGCTAATATTTTGAATATGGCACACAAATTAAGTTTTCATAATAATTATAAAAGTATTTTTTCTTCTTTTTCTTCATCGTGTATTTGGTCATCTTACCTATGAAGATGAACTATCCTGGGAGATGAAGGTCCAACTGTCCTTCCATCTCTTCGCAGGTTTCTAGATTTAAACTTTTTTCTTCTTTTTCTTCATCGTCTATTTGTTCATTTTACTTATGAAGTTGGAGAATCCTGGGAGAAGAAGGTCTAACTGTCCTTCCATATCTTCGCAGGTCTTCCAAGACGGTTTCTGGATATAAACTTTTTTCTTCTTCTTCTTCTTCATCGTGCATTTGCTCATTTTACCTATGAAGGTGGACTATCCTGGGAGAAGAAGGTCCAATTACCTTTCCATATCTTCGCAGGTATCTGGATTTGAACTTTTTTCTTCTTCTTCTTCGTGTATTTAGTCATTTTACCTATGAAGGTGGAGTATCCTGGGAAAAGAAGGTCTTTTCATCTCTTCGCGGTTCTTCCAGGATGGTTTCTGGATTCAAACTTTTCTTAACCGACTGAAGGGACGGGATGTAATGAAGGGAAGGGACGGGAGGTACTGAAGGGCCTAAAGGGACGGGAGTTACTAAAGGGTCTGAAGCGACGGGTCTTTTTCTTTATCTTCTTAATTTTATGTAGACCTTTAGGACAGTTTTTATACAAACTATTTCATATAGTCTTATTCTACTTCTTCTTCTTTTATGTATACATTTGGGTCAGTTTTTTTATAAAAAATATTTCCTATAGTATAATTATTCTTCTTCTTCATTTACGTAGACTTTTGGGAGAATTTTTATACAAACTATTTCCAATAGTCTTATTCGTTTCTTTTTCTTTTATGTAGACCAAGGGTGAGTTTTTATACAAACTTTTCCTATAATTTAATCATTATTCTTTTATAGAGACCTTGAATCAGTTTTTATATTAACTATTTCCTATAGTCTAATTCATCTTCTTTTATGTAGTCCTTTGGTCAGTTTTTATACAAACTATTTCCAATAGTCTAATTATTCTTCTTCTTCTTTTTTGTAGACCTTTGGGTGAGCTTTTATTCATACTATTTCCTATTGCCTAATTCATCTTTTTTTATGTAGACCTTACTTATGTAGTCAGTTTTTACACAAACTATTTCCTTTAGTCTTTTTCTTCGTTTTCTTATTTTATGTAGAACTTGGGTGAATTTTATACAAACTATTTCCTATAGATTAATCTTCTTCTTCTTTTATTAAGACCTTTTGGTTTGTTTTTATACAATCTATTTCCAATAGTCTAATTCTTCTATTTTATGTATTTTTACTTATTTTACGTAGACCATTGGGATAGTTTTTTATAAAAACTATTTCTTATAGTCTTATACCTTTTCTTCTCTTTTTTATTTAGACTTTTGGGTTAGTTTTAAGTCTAATAGTCTATTGTGCAGAAATATTATCAACGATATGCACACTTGATGAAAATACATATGTAAAAACGAATGGATTGTGGGATGTGACGATGTAACCTGCACTAGAATCTTTTCAATACTTTTGTTTAATCAAATTTAAACCATTTATATCATCCTATTTTGAATCATTTTCATCACCTACACATTTGATTTAGTTGACAATATTTAAAGAATGGGGGTTGTGGCCATTACTGAACTCTTCACAACGTTCATATTCAAATTAAAAACTATTTACCATTGTTTAAGTCTTCTTCTTCTTCGTTAATGTAGACTTTTGTGTCAATTTTAAGTCTATTAGTCTAATTGTGCAAAAATATAATGCACACTCGATGCAAAAATATAAAAACGAATATTATGATGTGACCAACACTAGATCTTTTCAGTACATTTGTTTAATCAAATTTTAACCACATCCCAACATCCAAAATTACTAAATTTTCAATAGGTACATATTAAAATTTATTTCGATGATAATATTTAAAAATGGGGGTAGTGGCCAAACCAATCTCTTTACAACTTTGATAAACAGTCACATTTAAAACCATTTCGCATAGTCCATGCGTGCAGAAATTGTATATTATACTTCATTCACACTTTATAGCAATATATAAAAAATAATGGGTTGTGGCCATCACTTGAACATTTTACAATGCTTAAAATCAATCAAATTTCAAACCACTTTTCATGGTCCAATTTTGCTAAATAATTGGGTGACAATATTATAAAAACGATTGCTTTTTCCTTCACAATATTACATTCTTGGTCAACGGCGGGACATAAAAGCTAGTCAATAAAATAAAATGAATAAAACATAGCCGAAATTATCACAGAACTAAACTAAAATTGTCACAAGTAGGTAGGTACCTATCTATTGTTACTATCGTTTACTGAATGCCCATGCATGGACACGTCCAATGCCAGGCCGGACGTCGACGTTGGCTAATGATGTTAGACAGCAGCAGATGCTGGTTGAGTGGCTGTATTGGGAACGGCAGCGGTTAAGCAGGTATCCTCAGGGCTCAAGAGCGACACTGCAGCTTGCGGCTCCAAGATGAGCGCGACTCAACGGCACAGGAGCCCTTTCCGGTACAGGTATTCAGGATTGCGACAGCATTCCCGCTGGATGGTACTGCGACGTCTACCATGGTACTTCAGGACAGGTCTTCATGGCTCCAGGGGGCAGGGCCCGGTCTATGTCTCGATATTTTTTTTACATGGTCCTGGCGCAAGGAACGCCGATTCGCGTTCAACGGGCGCGGCTCGTGACAGCACAACGAGTGTCTATTTTCCGACTGTCATAATTGTCACATTTTTTTGTCAGTTTTTTTGGAAGTAGGTACCTACTTATAGCTATATCACTCGATATCGGGTGGAACGCCAGAAATTAATTAAAAAAAAATTAATATATTTTTTCTTTTGATCTTACACATTGTTTATTGTATTATTTTTGTTGGTTGCTTGTGGTGTGCTGGTTTGGCGTCGAATTCAAATAAAAGTAAACATGAATAGAAGAGGTCGCATTACTTGGTTCTTCCAAAAAAGTTTTTTTTTTCAATTTAAGTAAGTACCTACCTATAATAGCTCAAATATTTTTTTAAAGAGCACAAATTTTGACCTTTTACCTACAAATAATATTTTTATAATTTGCCCGTGTGAATAATAACCACGAACTTAATAAAGAGAAAAATAACAATTTTATAATAAATTGTAGTTTATTTTTGACTTATCTCAGACCAGAGTGAGAGTGAGTTATCGCAGACGAGATTTTCATAGGAAGATAAAAAAAGGTCTGAATGATAAGATTCCCACCTGAATACGATATAAATTTT
Source organism: Molanna angustata (assembly GCA_963576475.1). Taxonomy (NCBI): domain Eukaryota; kingdom Metazoa; phylum Arthropoda; class Insecta; order Trichoptera; family Molannidae; genus Molanna; species Molanna angustata. The sequence continues at coordinate 34,823,653 of OY754964.1, read as the reverse complement.
CATGCACATAAAATTATATTTTTACAAGACTAAAATTTTCATGTAATTTTATGCACAATTTTGAGATGTTCTTATTGAATATTAATTTATACCTTAGAAGTGTTGTGCAACTTGATGATTATTAGTTCAGACGCAGCTTTGATTCAGAATGAAATGATTTTTATTAAATTGATATCACGTTTACAAAATTATGTATAGAACAAAGTTTAATTATTATTACGAGACCATTGATCCTGACGACGCGACGAGTATGGTATGTAATTTTATTTCTCGTTAGGTTTGATGCCGATGAGACGGTAGCCGAAATTTACTGTAGACCGCGACCCTTAATGAAATCTTTTCAAAAGCTTCAATCACGTTTTAATATTTCAATAATCTAAAATTGAAAAATAATTACCTATTAATTAGGTAGGTCCCTAATTTCTTATGTTAGTAATCTATGGTACAAAAACAAAACGTGATGAGACCTCTCGTCTACCACGAGGAAACATCAAAGCCAATGTGAGGAAGAAAAGGAGACAAATGATGGCGACACTTAAAAATTGTTTTAGTACGGCGCTTTTTTATTTATAATAATAATAAATGTTTACATAATAAAAAAAAAAAAAAAAAAAATAAAAAAATAATATTCACAAATGGCCCATGGCAAAAGAAACAATGAAATAAAAACAACAGACAACAAATAAAACAGAAACACGTGGCATCTACCGAAACGAACTGTCAAACACACGCGAACACACGAAAAGACGCCGACCAGAATATACCGCCCCAGGGTACAGCGACATCCTTCCTCCAGGCATGTCACTGTCTTCCACGTGGTGACTGTAGTTCGGTGGGGCCCAGCCTCTGCGTCAGGCTAGCAGGTCTTCCTCGTGTCCGGCGTGGTTTCTTCTTCTCCTCCTGATCTCCTCCTCCAGACCGTCACCCATGGCTGGCTCTGTGCCCCACGGCACGCTATGACGGCGCATCTCGACAGAGGTGGCATACCAGCTGGGGCCTCACCGGAGGCGAACCGACGCCCCAGACGACACGGATTGCCCCTCGTGGTCCAATCTGCGAGCCGCCGCGTTCCCTACGCGGTGGCCCCACACTGCGCTCTGCCTCCAACCTCCTGTCCTGTTGATGCCCTCATCTTGGTTCTGGGGCACCATCAGCGTCCATGCGCGTGACGGGTCCTGTCAAGCAGACCTCCTGCGCCGTCGAAAATATGGCCGCCATCGGGAGCACGTGTCGACCGATGACGGCGTCACACCAAACCGTCCGTCCTCCACCAGCGTCGAATGCCAAGAGCGCGCGTGCCATAGCGCGTGCTAGCTGCAAGTTCCGTCTTTCGCCTGCAACGAGCGCTAGCTGTTTTCCGAAATGTTGCCGTGGAACAAAATAAAAATCATTGTTTTTCGGCATTATTTTTTTCGGGCATAACAAACGGTATTCTATTTGACGCATAGATTTTCATATAATATACTAGATGGAGTACTCCATGCAATGATTGAGTTATGAACTTATGGTATATCACACGTTTGACGTCTTGGTTGGCAACATATTGCAGTTTTCCATACATTTCAACACTTCCTAGATAATTTTTTTCTAAACATTAATGAACAATGCGTTTTTTTGACAAATAAATCCGAAAAAAATTCACAAGTAAAGAGTCGTTATTCTCTATAGAAAAACGACGTGGTCTGCCCACCTTGTTGTCAAAGTCACACGGAAAAAATCCTGACTTCGATTCATACAAAATTTGCTAACTGCGACACCTAGTCATAGATTTTCATATAATATACTAGATGGGGTACTTCGTGCAATAAGTGAGTCATAGTCCATCGCACGTTTGACGTCTTGCTAGACAACATATTGCAGTTTTCCACACATTTCAACACTTCCTAGATAACTGTTCTCTAAATCTTAATGAATAAAGCACGTTTTTCGACAAATAAGTCCGAAAACAATTCACAAGAGTCGTTATTCTCTATAGAAAAATGATGTGGTCTGCCCACCTTGTTGTCAAAAGTCTCACGGAAAAAACCTCTCTTCGATTCAAACAAAATTTGATATAAATTTTGACAAACATCTTGAACGAGCTTCCGGTTACGCGGAGCGCCAATTTGTGTATTTTTGCTTCGTTGGTTTACGTGCAAATCGCCCCTCTTCTCGGCTAAAAATTCAAGTTATTTGGCGACAACTATAACTGCGACATCTAGTGTTTTTATTTTAGGTTATTAGTAATACACAGTTTCTTCAATAACACTTTTAATACAGCGCAGCCATGAGCAATCACATTTTGCACAAAAACTACAACAATAATACTATACCATAATATATTATATATTATATAATTATATATAAAATACCATGGAGTAAAATTGCCATATCAATATCTAGTACATAGATTTTCATATAATTTACTAGATGGAGTTGATACCCTCCTCCCAAGAGGCTTGGAGGTCGAGCTCACCTTTCTTTTAACGTCTGTTATGGAATTAGATATTCCACACATTACCTCGCTGGACGAGATGCATAAAAGAGTAAACGATAATTGAAGCCGTGGTCTGACGATACACAAATGTCAAGTGTCAGCGCACAAACGTCAGACGGCACGGTCATGTCACAAGATAAAATTGATAAAAATTTCTAATAAAATAAATAATTAAAATTGGTAATAAATTAGGACGTCACAAATCAAAATTAAATAGAGTCAATATTGGACGTCACACGTTAAAACAATGTCAATAAAATAATTAAATAAAATCACACACAGCCGAAATATTGTCACACGGAAATAAAAAGAATGTCACAAATATTGTTTTGGGGCACACATATTTTTCTCTTCTCGGCCATGGGCGTGCTGATGCACCGCCAATGCCGGAATGGACCGTCGTCGATGGGCGAAGGGGCAAAGCTATCGGCGAAAGCAACCTCGGGTCCCAGACACCGGCAGATGCCGGTTGGGTGACTGGCGGTAGCGAACGACGGCAGCGCGAGTCTCAAGGAGATGCAGGCCGTTGCTCCAGGGTCCAGCGCGACCCAACAGCGTTTGGAACACTTTCCAAACTCAGCACCCGCTTCGGCCCAGGAAAGCGGCTCTCTCGCCGAATGGTAGTGCGCCGATCCATCTCGGCACTCCTGGTATCACATCCATGGCTACCGATGTGGAGCGAGCCTAACCGACACCCTCGCGTGAGGTTTGCAGCTGCTCCGGCCACAGTGAGCGCGGTCCGTGTCGACACGACGCGTGTCTAATTTCGACTGTCAAAAATTTTCATCTGTTACTCGTAAATGTCACATTTTGGAGGTTATCTGTTATTGTCAAATATTTTTTTCTTACGCTTTATTTTTTCACAAATGTTTGTTTGTGGTCTGATTTAGCGCCGATTTCAAAATAGAAAATAACGCGAACAGGAGAGGTCGCGTCAGAGTACTTCGTGCAATAAGTGAGTTATAGTATATCTCGTGTTTGACGTCTTGGTTGGCAACATATTGCAGTTTTCCATACATTTAAACACTTCCTAGATTACTGTTCTCTAAATCTTAATGAACAAAGCGTGTTTTTTGACAATTAAATCCGAAAACAATTCACAAGAGTCGTTATTCTCTATAGAAAAACGATGTGGTCTGCCCACCTCGTTGTCAATAGTCCCACGGAAAAATCCTCTCCGATTCATACAAAACTTACTAACTGCGATTTCTAGTATAGTATACGAAAATCTATGATATAATATGTATACTCTATGAAAACATAGATACTTATATTTCGTCTAAGCATTTTGTTTATGTCAAAGTCAAATGTCAAACTAATTTGATGACATTAGTTTGGATTTTAGTTACTGTATGTAATTAAAGTCACAAGTTTATGGAAAAATATTTTTTAAATGTTAATTCATAATTTTAATTCGATAAAATATTGTTGATTTTTTGATTCATTAATTTATGGATCAAAATGGAATTAAATACATTAGGATGGATAATAATCGTATTATCATTATTTGTAACCACGTTTGGACTGAATGCCTGCATCATCATCCTTTTGATTTGCATTTCGTTCATTGCGGGTGTATTGACAATGTTATATATGGCCCATGATAGTGAAAAACTAAAAGTTTCCACAGCAGATCTTTTGGATAATCCTCTGGATCAATCTTCGTATACTAGTTCTTTGGTGCAAGTGATGAAGATATTCAATGAACCTAAGAAAGTTTTGAAGACAGACAAGCGGATCACTGGAAGTGAACCTGTAGATTCTTTCCTGCATGAAATATTTGGATTGATTATTAGAGATTATGTTTCTCCGTGGTATAGTGTCATAACATCAGATAAAGAGTTTATTGAAGGAATTAGAATAACTGCCCAATCATTAGCAATGAACGTATCAAACAGAGTTAAGTCAGTTGATTGGCAATGCTATTTAATGGGACGGCCAGTAGAAGATATTGCCAGACATTTACGACTTTTCCGGAGTGCAGGAGGTGGAGTACATCACACTCCTTCCCGTCTTCCTCGACGGGGCTCTCCCGCTCGGTCTCCACCCAACAATTCTCCACAACATCATAGAAGAAATAAAAGTGATACAGATGTTGCAAGCTTTGCCGGAAGTCAAAGAAATATAGCAAATTCCAAATTTTACCTCAACAACAAAAAACGAAACAGTCTAACATTTGAGCAAAGGTTCTTTGAATTGGAACAAGAAATGGAGAAGAATATGCTGTGTAGAGAAAGAGTATGTACAGATAAAGAATTGGAGACTGCCTATTTGGGAGAATTGTGTCAAATGTTGTTTTATGTTGCAATGGAACCTGAAGATTTTAAAGGAGGTGCTTCTTTATCTGTAATGAGAGCTATTTGCTGTATGACTCTTCAATCTGGATTAAATTATATTACTGATCCTGATACATTGAACACATTATTTTTGAGATCTGTTTGTCGTGATGGTCTTTCCTCGGAGCCTTTTTTATCTGTAGTCCGTACAACTGATAATGTTGATGAAATCAAGTATACATTAGACATAGTGAAAAAAGAAATTCAAAATTTAGTTTCACATGATACTGTTGGAGAATGTGATATATCAGTAAAACAACAATTGTCTTCTCTACAATACTTAGTGAAAATGCTTAATACAAGAAGTTCAGTCTTAACACCAGTGTCTTCTTCTCAACTTCTTATGATTTCACCAGTTGTAACCCAACTTCCATTAAATTTTCTTTTAGATAATCATTTGGCACTTTGTTATTTCTTAGATTTTGCTCAATCTATGGGTGCACATGCTTATGTATTTTGTCATTTAAGTATCCAGGCATGGAGGGCAGCCACAATCAAACAGTTATCTGTACAAAAAGACATTCCAAACTCACAAAATATGCATGAATCTAATATATCAACTGCCAAAGCAGCTGCCCAAGGTATTTATGATCAGTATTTAGGAAGTGCTTCGCTGAGCAGAGTAGATGTCCCACAATCTATGATACGTAATCTTTTAACAAATTTCAACAAGCCATTTGATGAGAAATCCCTCTCATGGTTTCAAGAAATTGAAGATTATATTTTCAACAAATTAATCGCTGTTGAAACCGGATTTCGAAATTCTAAACAATATTCAAGGTTATTAGCTGAACTAGATCTTGAGAATGTTGGATCAACCGAATTTATCAAAATTGGTGAGCAAAAAAATATATCAGATAGCAACATGCAATCATTTCATGGCAGTAAAACAAGTCTTTGTTCATTAGATAGTAAACATAGTGAACCAGGGAATGAGGACAAAAGTTCTGAAACATTAAAATATTCATTTGACACTGTAAGTTACACTTCCGCTCAGTCAAATGAAGTTGCTATAGAACAACATTCTAAAGTGTACAAAGAAGTGGGTTTTACATCTTTTCATAACCAAGATCCTCAGAAATGTATCCAGCAATGGATATTACGCCAAGAGTCCAGTCACCTTGAAGCTGTTATATTTGAAACCGGATTAGTCCAAGAACGTGGAAGACCTTTTGGTGTCTATGCTGTTGAAGTGAGACGCCGCTGTCCAGCGACTGGTCAGCAATATTGCTGGCATGTATATAGAAGATACAGTGATTTCCATGAGTTAAATAATAATATAAAAGAAGTTTTTCCAGAACTTAGTAAAATGGAGTTCCCTTCTAAAAAAACATTCCATAATACGTCAAGAAATGTTTTGGAACGTCGAATGGAAGTATTGAGTACATGGTTAAGTACTCTGGCTGCTTTAGGATCTCCCGGAGGTCCTCCACGATATGCTCATTTACATCATACACTTTTGTTACCATTCTTGAGTCCTAAAGGACCTCACGATAAACAAAGTCAACAACGTGGATTAGATACATTTGTACAGCCATTACGCCAAGGAATGAGAACTTTAAGAGGAGTTCCAGGACAACTTGTCAATACTGTGGATGATTTTATGGAAGGTCTTTCAAAAGTTCTTAACAGCGGTAAATCCGAATCTGCAGTAATATTACCCTGCCAATTGCAAACTGCAATTATACAAGACAAAGAAGGTTCAAATGTTGCAGTTGACGAATTACCTCTACGGGTATTACTTTTATTATTGGATGAAGTTTTTGAATTACGGAAACGAAATCAATGGCTCCGGCGTCAAATAGCAGCTTTGCTACGACAGTTACTTACTGCAATGTTTGCGGATGTACTTAACAAACGTATAATTGAATTTCTTTCATCGATTACGTCTCCTAGAACAATAGTGCAGTGCTTAGATATAATAAAACGTAAATATTGGTCAACAGGGAATTTCTCTAAAAAGTCTGAATGGCGAGATAGTGCGGAAAAAGCTAGAGCTCGTGTTGCTGTTAAAGCAGCTCTACTTTCCTTGTGTCAGGAAGAACTTAAACATATTATAGGATCTGAAACTACACACAGAGGTTTAATGACTGTATTTGAACTATTTCAAAATACTACTTTAAACAAAAGATTGATATTTGTTTTAATTGAAGGGTTATTTGGTATTTTGTATTTAGAACAAGATATGGATGGTATTTTCAAACGATTATTGAAAACAAGACGACCGTCAAAAATGTCACACCTTGAAGTAAACTGATATTGTTATAAATATATAATTAAAGATATATTATTCCTATTATTTGTTTATTTTAATATTTTGTTATTAGGTGGGACCTTTTATAATCCATAATGTTAATTTAGTGAAGTGAGAATATTTTTACACATATTTGACTTAACCACTTTTGACAAATTATTTCATTTTATTTATTACTAATGTTGCAGATAACAGTGCTTTTTAAAATTTCATGAAGCATTCACATTATTGAAAAATATATTATTATAAGTATTATGTCAAATAATTAAAGATGGTTATTTATTTAAAAAAGTTTACTTCATTTCTCTAATTCCTACATAGGTTCATGATAATAATTAATACAGATATTATTTTAAAATATAGTGATCTTTTAAAACAAATTTCCAATATTTTTTACGGTGCCACTATTTTTACGACCGGAATTGGCGGGAAAAGCGTCTTCCCGCCAAAAAGTGTCTATTTACACGACAAATTTTCTGACGTCTTCTATGTTTTTAGGTCATTTATGGTTATAACAATTATGGTTATTAGCGCAGATAAATCAAGTTACAAAAATATTTACCTGTCATTTTTTTCAATGGTCATAAATGCATCATGGAAACCAACATGAAGAAAAAATAAATAATATTGGCATCTTATTACATTTACTTAATTTTATAAATCATTTTTTCATCGAGATCTACTATTATAACAAAGTATAAACAAAGGTAAATATTTTTATTACTTGATTTATCTGCGTTTTCTATGAGTATGGAAAGAATGATAAGAATTTATCTATGGTTGAGTCGTAAAAATATCCCTAGCCTATTTTTTATCATTCTATTTATTATACCTAATAATCTTCATTTGAATTATTGCATATATATGTAGATAGATACACTATATATTATGTAAATTCATTCAATATATTTTTTTACGAGAATTTTCAATGAAATTTTTTTTATCGTCGCATAAATATATGTACATAGCATATGATTTTTTATGTAAGATATTTTTCAAAAGAGTTTGAAAAATATCTTACATCATATTTTGACAATGGTTTGCTTTTTTTACCAGTTTTACATACAAACATACCATTTCTTACTTCAAGTGAGCAAAGAATCCTACATTACTCCAAATAGTATAATATGATTGCAAAAATGATAAGTTATATCATAAGTATGTAATCATTTTTTCTATACTTTGGCCATCTCATAAACATTCTTGCTATGTATTGACTCCTACTTTTTATTTCATTCCTCTCAGCTTTGTACTCCTGTATAGTCTTGACATTCAAGCTGTCTTTGGGGCTAAAGCCGTTATGTGATTATTAATTTAATTCTATTTATGTAATAATACATTTACTTTAAATTGTTACAACCATTTCCTAACACATGAAAATTTTACTAAAAAATGACGCATTATAACTCTATATATTATTTCATTGAGTTATTCAAGAAACCTAGAAAAATCTAGATTTTTACAAAAGGTAAATTGTTTAATTTTGAATGTATTAAATTGAAGTTGCTTTTAGGAATAGAGAGAAATAAAAAAATAGTTCAAATATAATACTTTAATTAAGGAATAAAAAGCAGAAATAAATAATGCGTAAGAAAAACTTGAAATTGATTTGCTAAAATTTATTATAAAAAATGTGTAATTTTAAGATCAATTACCATGTTAATCTAGCTACATGATCAGTCTTTCTTTTAGAAGTTTTGATGAATCCTAAGAACTGCAACTCCGAAACAGCTCTCGTAAAACGTGCTCTGATATCAAATTAAGGAAAGTATTGGTTTTCGTGTCAAGGAAACATATATACAAGTTTATTTTTATCTAATGAAATAGAATACTTAACTTATTCCTTTGATACGGTTATAATTATAAATCAGAAAATTTCAATCAACTGTTGGAAAACAGATTGTTATATTTACTACCCGCTTATTATGTTAGATAATTTTATATCAACGTCATGCTGTCAATGATATTTAAAATATGTTCCTTGACAACAGACAAAGAGAATGAGTATTTACATACACTCATAAGTGAATATGAGTTGTTAGAAAATCATCCATTAGGAACAGATATTTTTTTTATATTTAAACTATTTTAAAATTATTGAATTGCAATCCTCATTTCCATACGTTCTGTACGGTTTAGTTAAATTATTTTCATTAATAACGGCATGTAAAAAATGTTTTACTTAGGTTAGGATAAGAACAATTGAGATAATAACTACCAGTTAGAGTAGAACAGGGGGGCAAGTCCCGTCTAAAAGTGAAAACAAAACCCTCATGATTACCCATATCATGGATATTATAATTGCCATATGGAGTTCTATAGTATCTTAATATATTATAGAACTCTATGTGATAATTATATCCACGGTATGGGTAATCATGAGGGTTTTGATTTCACTTTTGGACGGAACTTGCCCCCCATGAGTGTCTAAAGAACATCAAAGTTACATTATTGATTGTTTCTTATTTTATTCATATTCTTATTTGCAAAAATTGATAAACAAAGAAAGTTGAAATTTACTTGCAATAATTATTCTACAACAATGTTTATTCTTATAGATTCATTCTTTTAACAAATGAATCAAACTATTTGATGGAGAAAGGCGAAATGATAATAGTGATCATGATAAAAGATCTCTCCAAGGGCGCTACAGCTTAGTTGATGATGGCCTTATTGACTCTGTCAAATTCTTTTAAAGAGTTGGTACTCTATGGTTCAAACATGTGAATATAAAAGGATACTGTATTTGTGGATCAACTTCTCTTCTTTCTTCTTCATCATTATCACTGTCCACTGGATCAACAATAGTTAAGAACGCTTGCAGCCAGTCGTAAAGGTTAATAAGTTTTCCACATTCCAAATGTAATTTGTATACAATACATATATCTGGCATAGTGGGTAAAATGGTATCTTGACTGGATATACTGCAACATTTGCACTGTAAAAATACAATTTCTTTTTTATTAATCTCTGAAACAGATTTGTTGATCTTCTCAATGAATGTAAAGATATGTGTGATGGGTACCTATGGTGAGTCGAAATGATGAATGCATATTCAAATAAATTGTGTTCATTAGATGTGACTAGCTCACGAGAACGCTTAACACTAGAGTGCACGCGTGGGCTAAATATGTAGCCCGGCCCTACATAGTGCTACCTCTTTCTCAAACGCTTCGTGTTATGGCTATGCTATGTCATCTATTCCTCAAGGATGGATCCCCGCGCTGGTCAGTGCAGTACCGACTCCAGCGGCATAAGGAGGTTTGTACAAATCGTCTTTAGAGTGGCTGGGCTACATATGTAACCCACGCGTCAGGTCACAATGTGTCCACAATGTATCGATTGCGAGTGAAATTTGGTGTTAATTTTAATTTTTTGCTACATGTAAAACTTAAAAAATATATTAGAAGTTATATTGATAATATTTAGTTTAAAATAAATCTGATTGATCTTCGTCCAAATATTGTTGATTTTTTTGAAGTTTGTAAAATAAGCTCAACTATTAACCCAAAGAAGAAATATTTTAAAATAAGTGACATTTATAATTATAAAAAGTTGATTTGTAATAATATTTGATGTTTTATTAAATTACTACATGATTTTAGGAAAATTAGGGCATTCAAGTGAGCTACACTACACATGTAGCCCGCGCGAGCATTCTAGGAGTATTTTAGGGTGCGTGCACTCTAGTGTTAATGATATCTGACTCAAGTCGTTATTGGGGGGGTATTATAGGCTACCTCATATCCCCCACAGAAGTCCCCACTGAATAATGGACTTAAGGGTTAACATACTTAAATACTGGACTTTGGATAACACAAGAATAACTAATTAAAACAAATATTCTCTTGAGTGCTGCCTCGTTGAGAAGGTATGATGACGATTTAAGTCCATCACTGGTATCATCATCTTGAAATACAATAATTTGATGACATTGTATTATCGTTTAATAATAACGCAAGTCTTGTAATGAGACGCTATAGTATATTATGCATACATGAGTATGTACATATTTATACATATTATTTGTATGTCTTGCACAGATGATTATTGTTTAATTTGATTAATGAGAAAACCGCTTCAATCACCTCATCTGGTAATGGGCTTATACCGTTACTGAAGACTAGGTACCGAGAAATTTCCTTTGAGTAGCTTCGGCATGTCATATTGATGAGACGAGATTAGACTTGACTGGATACAGAAAAATTTGTAGACTGGAGTTGCTGGCAACGTGATAGACGTCATAATGGAGTAGCAGGTTAGAGCACTAGATAGAGTGTGGTAGATAGACGTCATAATGGAGTAGCAGGTTAGAGCACTAGATAGAGTGTGGTAGATAGACGTCATAATGGAGTAGCAGGTTAGAGCACTAGATAGAGTGTGGTAGATAGACGTCATAATGGAGTAGCAGGTTAGAGCACTAGATAGAGTGTGGTAGATAGACGTCATAATGGAGTAGCAGGTTAGAGCACTAGATAGAGTGTGGTAGATAGACGTCATAATGGAGTAGCAGGTTAGAGCACTAGATAGAGTGTGGTAGATAGACGTCATAATGGAGTAGCAGGTTAGAGCACTAGATAGAGTGTGGTAGATAGACGTCATAATGGAGTAGCAGGTTAGAGCACTAGATAGAGTGTGGTAGATTTCAAGATGCGGATCATACAAGGAAGCAGTCACTACTTCTCAGAGATGTTGATGATGTCAGTAATCATCGAAGGTATGTTGTCACAGTAAATTACCAAGTCCATATCCAGAATTGCCACTCATTGGAGATTGAAGCACCATTCCTTCATAATGTGTTCGGCGATATTTTCTTGGGCGAACACTTTCTCACATCGGTATTCGGGTTGCAGTGTTATAGCCTGATGTTTCTTTTTGCATTGTGTGATTGTGTGGGGGCACGAATACTTTATCTGAATCCACAGTGCGACGATTCACATGTGGAGGCTCTCATTATAAAATTTATAAACATCAGCTTTGTTGTCGAAAAGTCCCCACTACAGGTAGGTATATCATGTCGACGGTCAACAGTTATAGATATTTGGGGGGGTATACATAGGCTACCTCATATCCACCATAAATGAAAGTATGTACTTTATTAATTAAAAATAGGTATATAAACTTACTTGTAAGTAAACTGATGGATTATTTAATGCAGTGTGAATAGATGCCCTCGGTGTACCCACAATATGCCTTTTAACTTTGTTCACACTTGTGAAAAAGAATATTTCATTAAAAGGTTGAGTGTTTGGAGGTTTTAAGAATAACTCGACAACATTCTTCGTTAAGTAATTCAAAAATTCTTTACGTACTTTCTCATACTCTGAAATAAATCTTTCTTTAGTAGATGACTTAAGCAGCACCTGGAAAATATTTAACTATTTAATTTTTTGTACATAATATAAACAAATATAAGGTGAGTTGGGGGAAGATTGAAAACGGGGTAAGATCGATAATTTGAATTTACTCCAAAGTCTTGCAACATTATTAGTTGTCGATGGTTCAGTTTATTACGTCATTTCCTCACATACCATCGTTCAGTTCAAGCTCTAGTTCCGCGCACTAAGTGTACCCATATTGAATAACTCAGCTAATATTCGATTTCTTGTGGATATTTTTTTATCGTGCACTTTATTTTTGAATTTGTGAACATATTTGCAATGTTTTATTTCTCTAAGTATAAAAGTTTCACCACCCATTCTGATTCTCCACCCATTCTGAATGCAGTGCCTTTTATGGTGAAACGAGACTGGTGTGTGGGTATAGGTACATAGATGTGTTGTTCTCCCTTTTATAAGGCAATGCACACCCGCACACCTTTCGCTGGTTACCCCACATTGTGGGATATGCCGTGATGGTATGAATGAATTATTGATATTTTTTATCGTGTACTTTATTTTTGAATTTGTGAACATATTTGCAATGTTTTATTTCTCTAAGTATAAAAGTTTTCATTTCAATCCTTATTTCGGTCTTAACCCTTCGAAAATTCAAGGAGGAAGTTCGGAATACTTCCTTTCCGATCTTACCCCATTTTGATTATCTATAGTAAAATCCAAACCTTCCTAAACTTTCTTAAAAAAATATTTTTATGTAGGTAGGTACCTACTTAGTAAAAAAATATAATAATAATAAAATATTTATTGAGATGAAAAAAGTTTACATTTAATAATTATATTCCTATTTAATAGATATATTAAAAGTATAATTTATCATTGTTGAATCGGAATGAAAATAACATAAAAAATATGACCAATGATCATATTTATCCACACTCCTTCAAAATTACATAGACTAACCCACATATTACATAGACTAACCCACATATTACATAGACTAACCCACATATTACATAGACTAACCCACATATTACATAGACTAACCCACATATTACATAGACTAACCCACATTTTTGGCCGTACTTCACCCACACATGTGACAACGTTGTAAATATTTATGTAAGTAGGGTCAGATGAATAAAAATGAGTGTTAAAACGAAAGCTGATTAAAATATTCGTTTAAAAAATAATCAATCAATCGCTATTAATATTAAACTATCTTCGTTTAAAGTTGCGAGCGCCTTAACGATTTCTAATAATGTCTTTATAATATTATTTTTTTTGTACGTTAACAGAACATATTTTAAAGTGATATAAAATTTTGTTTCAAAAAGCAGTATTTTTTATATTCAAGTTAATGAATAAAAAAAAACAGAATTTTACATATTTAAGTTAATGTTCAAAACCTAAATACTTAATATAAATTGAAAGTCAAATTCATTAAAGTTCATGATAATATATATATTTTGGTAAAGATTGAAAGGATGATAACAGTTTGAGAACTGGAGGCGTATATTCATACATGCGGGGTAAAATCGAAATATCGAAAAACTATTATTTGAATTTATGCCAGTTTGAGAACTCCGCCGATGCCGGTCCCAAGCCCGGATGAAAAAGGAGGAGGGATTAGCCACCTACATGCTATAAAAAACTCACCTGGCTCACAGAAAAGAGAATTATAATACTTTATAATGTTTATTAAAGATTTCAGAAGATATTCCGATCTTGACCCTCAAATGTCCGATCTTACCCCACAGAAAATTAAAATAGTTATTTTTTAAAACCTTTTCTTAAAGAAAGTATAACCGCTATGATGCTCTAAATATTTTTATATTGGAGAAAATTTTGTTTTCTTGGCTTAAATAACTTTTTTTGTTTACTAACTCTGATAGATTATGTGTGAAAAAATATACAACAAATTTCACGCTCTTTGCTAAAAAAACATCCGGTCTTCCCCCAACTCACCTTACTGGCAAGTTTATTGACATTAGACAATAAATGCTTATTAAGAATCAGATAGATCAAAGTTGTAAAATACAAAGTAAAATTTGTTCATTAAATATTCATTAGGTAGGTACAATATATTTATTAATGATATCAAAATGTTTTAATAACTAGTTGCATGTAACACATGAGATCCAACTGTCGATAGCGATAGTATGTATAGTTGAAGAATAAGTACCAAACTATAAACCCATAAATACAAATTATTTAATATTTTAAGATATTTGGTTTTCTATACAACGCATGTACCTAGGTATGTATGTCAAGATAGGATAGTATGGAGGTCAGTCCTTTGATCCTACCCGGAAAATGAAAACAGCATGATGGTATGTATGTATGTTTGGAGATTAGTGTCAAACAATTAAGTCTTCTTAGATATTGTGTATAGGTGACTACCATACAAATTGTATGAAGCAATGTCGTCACTAAATTCAATTTTCATAAAAATTGTTAAAAAAAATTTGAGATGTGCTAATACAATGCTGATATTTTTTATAGAAAATTAAATTATCTAGTTGGGGTGTTTCGGCTTTTTTGATATTTTTAAAAAATTTGGAAATATAGGCAGTTTAACTCATAAATATATCATAAAAAAAAAAAATTTCTTAATAAAAAATGTTTGAGAAACCCTGGATTTTTTTTGAAAAAACCAATTTGAGATTTTGTATTTGTCTATGTTTATACCAATTTTCAGCGTTCTAGCTTTTATGGTATCTGAGATATACGGAAAAATAAACCAAAAATTCAAAAGTTGATAACCCCTGACTGAAACAAAAATTCACAATTCTGAGTATAAAAGTTTTGTACGCTTATAAGTGTTTATATATTTTGAAATTTTGGGCTCTGTAAATTGAGCGGATCAAAAGTTATAAAGGGGGGATAGACACACAAAACTCACATAAAAAGAAAGTTCTACTCCGAATTCTGAGTAAATCCATATATGGGAACATATATGCTGCGAGGCCTCTAGTTGGTGTTATTAGCATGCAAAAAGTCCACTACGCCATACAAAATGTTCCTTCGTACACGCATCTTGGCTTAATAATGTCGATTCATTCAGAGGATTGAATTCTCATGAACGAATGGACAGTTGGATAAAGACACACATTCAGAAAAAGGTAAATTATATAAATTGGTTTCAAAATATTTAGTTATTTCATTATCATAAAATCACGCCGGCCTGATATTGACATAGTACAAATACTTATTAATATGATACATTATAACAAATTCTACTATCGCTAAAGCATAAAAAGTTACTCCTGCAGTTTTTAAATATATGCCAATGAAGGAACAATACTATGTCATAGGAGAAACATTAACTTTCCACATCAGTCTTTTTTTTTTAATAGGGCATATATGTACTTACGTTATTTTTATATGTTCTATTTTTATTTTTATGTTTTTATAGATTTAAAATGAGCGCTATTTTTGACTTAATTGTGAGTCACATTTCACAGAACAAATATTAAATCATATGAAAGCGAACATACCTGTTTCAAATTTTGTCTACTTAGTTTTTCTGTTCCTTCAATAGGAGTTGCCTCTGCCTCTGCCACATGTTCTAAATTAGCTTTTAATAAGCGTTCTTTAAAATCAACAAAATTATTCTTAACACTTGAAATACGTTGATAGAAATTTTTCTGTACACTGTCCAAATCTCGTGATTTCTTTACAGATGAATGTTTCTTTGGTGTACTGTAAATTTTGTCATTTATTACAACGTTGTCAAAAACCTTCAAAGAGTTGTCTATGGATTCCAGTAATTCTTCTTTGGATAAGAAACCAATGAGTAACATGCATTGTTTATATTCTGGAGAATTCATTACATGCGACGAAACACAATATGAGTATATTTCTCTAATCTGGAAAAAGAAAATTCTTTTAGACCAATCCAGAGCATATTGATGCAAATGACAAATTGACTTTAAATGCCTGACTTTCTTTTCCTCAGAAATTACCTATCCTTTTTCAAAATGTAAATACATAAAGTATTTTGTTACAGTTTTATTTTTCATTTCAAGTAATTAGTGGGTACAATCTCGTAACAGGCACTTCACTAAACCGGCAGAAAAAGTAATCCAGCACTACGAATTATTAAAAAAAAGTGTTTTATTTTAAACACCCAGTATCTCAACATATATAAGACTATCGAGATTGAGATGGGCTGGACATGTTCAGAGAATGCCAAATATGCGAATTCCTAAGAGAATTATGACTGATCATCCAGGAGGAAAAAGGAAGATAGGAAGACCCAGGTTGAGATGGCAGGACGAGGTGAGGAGGGATGCGGTACAGCTCCTAAGCATTACAAACTGGAGGACGGCAGCTGAGGACAGACGGGGTTGGAGGCAGAAGTTGAAGGAGGCCAAGGCTCGACTTGGGCTGTAGTGCCATCGAAGAAGAAGAAGTTTTATTTTTAAAATAAATTTACTTTATTGATAAAAAATTGTGTTCTAATATTATTTATACTTATACAATTTTTTACTTATTTTACCTACATTTCAATAATCGTATTTTCCCCTAATCCGTACTCATATGCCTTCATTAGTGCTGGATTAGCAAAACTGTACTGTGTAATTATCGGCAAATAACAATAACAAATAGCAGAGCGAAAATTTGAGTTTTTTGCTTCTGGGTGATATCTGTGCAAACCGTTCCCTCTCCTGCTGAAGTTATTTGTCAATATTTATACACAAAACATCAAATATTTTATATGTACACATATGTGTTTTACAAGTTATACATGCGTTGAAAAAATAAAAATATAGAATCAATAAAACATAAATTTATCTTTAGAATTATTATGATATATGTAATTGTTTTTTAGATACAGACAGAAAAAGCATACCTGTTTTCCTAGTGGAGCATTAGGCAAATGACCCACAATAGCAAGTAAAATTTTCATGCCAATATGGAAATCCCCAAGATAGTCATGGAAGCTATCGAGTGCTTTTGCTAAGTCTATTCTAAAGAAATCATTGCTTGTCAGTAGTGATATTCTTACAGCAGCAGGTTTTGATTCGACATACGGTCTGAAAGAGGGCAAATGTCTCACATCCTCTAAATCCTCATCAGAGAAAAGTGATATGGTTTTAACAATTGAATCCCGTGAACAGCAAAGGGAGTTAATTTTTGTGCCAAAATAATGTTCCATCATACAATACTAAAAATAATAATATTTAAATTAGTTTATGACAATATTATTTGATAGAATGAAAATCTTTTTTTTTGACAAATATTTAACATCTCAATAGAGACAAATTTAGAATATTATGGAAGAACCAGAACTCAAGGCACCTACAGGTCTTACGACCTGTCATCAACTGATTTACGTGATCACTTTATGTGCTTGTGTAACATTCACCAAATATGCCTTCTTATTGAGTTGCCTTATCAATGTAATTTTGAAAGTTCTATAGATATTATGTTAATGAGTAACAGATCGTTTGAAAATAGGACATTTTTACTATTGCCATCTATGAAGTAATGAGGAAACCTTTTTGTAATACCATTTATTTAGAAGTTGGTTTATTTGCAAACAATGAAAGCAACAGTCCTTATACATGAGGTGACAGCATTCTCACACAGATGTCACCCTTGAACTGCGCCAAAAATATTATTTCATTTTTGGCTTGTTTTACCTACTTGTATCACTGTGTATGTAAATCAAATATATCTTTAAAGGTTGCATATATGTAAACATTGGATTTTTTCCCTGTCAGGTATCAAATGATATTTATTTTTTATTGCAAGGGCATAAAGTGATTACGTAAATCAGTTGATGACAGGTCGTAATCCCTGTAGGTGCCTTGAGTTCCTGGTTCTTCCACAATATTCCAACTTCGTCTCAAGTAAGATGTTAAAAATTTGACAAAAAAAATATAGTACATATAATATGCAACCTTTAAAAATATATTTGAATGAAAATCAGTTAACAAGTAACATAACTAAATTAAATTTATCCTAAAAAGGGATTAAAGATAGATAATGAATTGTAGTGGAACATCCCTACGATGTCCCTATATAAAGAAATAATCAATAGAAATGAACCAGGAATACACAAAAGACAAAAATAAGGCAAATGATACATCTGATGCAAAATGGCAATGTCTATGTAGCACTACCCACAGTATAGAAGAAAAGATCCTTTAATTGTTCACACTATTTCCCAATAGATGAAATTATATAGTATTGAAATAC
Source organism: Molanna angustata (assembly GCA_963576475.1). NCBI lineage: Eukaryota > Metazoa > Arthropoda > Insecta > Trichoptera > Molannidae > Molanna > Molanna angustata. The sequence goes on along the minus strand of OY754964.1, from coordinate 34,805,041 downwards.
ATCATCATCATCTATGGCTCTACAACCATGGTTGGGTCTTCTCCTCCATGAGTCTCGGTTTTGCGCAGCACCATGCCAATTCTGGACACCTATGTTAAGAGCATCCTTCGCAACCCCATCCAACCGAAGAATATTCAGCCTTCCAGCTCTCCTTCTACCCTCTGGTGCACCATTTAAAACTCTTCACTGACCATTACATCATGTCCGGTCCACCTAAGTCTCCCAATCATTATCTCTCTAGAGATGATGAAATTTTTTTCAAGATCATAGAGCTCCTTCCGAACCATACATTAGCACCCATCGAATAAGATTTTTAATATATTAAGACTTTGGTATTTCTAGTAAGTTGACAAGATTTCATGTGTCACTGAAACCCAAGATTGCAACAACTATTCTCCATTTGATTTCAGTGAAGACACTGTTGTCATCATAGTACCAAGATACATAAACTCACTAATAGTTTCAAAGGAATATTCATTAATATATGCTTGGAGGTTTATGATGCTCATCTCTTGGCATGCATTTTATACATGTACATAAACAAAAAATGAAAGCTACAAGAAAACAAAGAAAATATACATATAAATAAAAAAAAATATATAAAAAAAGCATATAAGAAAAAACATCATAGCAAAAAAAAAAGGATTGGGAAGGAACAAGAAGAGGAAATCGAGATCTGGTGTTTAGGGATAAATACTACGTAGCAAAGGGAAGGAAGGAAAAGTTGAGGGATCAGGTATTTTCGGAGATATCCAATAATAACAAAATGAATACATAATTAATAACCTTTTCTGAATGCAATTTCAAATTTGCGTAAAAATTATAACACACAGAATGACACGTAGTCCATACAAATGTTCAACACGTAGAGAGTCTATGGCGTCACACACACAGAAATCTGTAGCAATGCAAAATGGTACATTTTAGGGGCCTCCAAAATGTCTATAGTTAAAATATCTCATTTGATTTTTACATAATAAAAAAACAAAACCTACTCTTTTGTTTATAATTTTAAACTTTTTACCCTTTTGTGAAGTTAATTTTTTTGTGAGAATATCCCATTGAAACATTACCAATTATCTTTTTCAAAAAATTGTTATTAACTATACAAGATATTATGTACCTTCATGTTTTGAATAAATCCTGTGACAGAGAAGTCATAAAACAAGAAAACATCCATGAGTAACAGAAATACTTTTGTTGATAAATGAAATGGACAATTTTCATGTAAGAATATGTTATCAAGTATCTGAAAAAAAATAACAAATGTTAGAATATTAAAACAGATTATCTTTGTTTAATTTTAAAATTATTAATAAATTATTAACCCTTTCGATGTCCATTTTTACTATTTATATTTAATACATAAGCCTATTGAAAATTTACATATCAAATAATGAGCTGTATTTTTCTAAAACTCAATTGTATTATTTGTGATTATTATTATTTATTTATCCTCTATTTCTAATGCCAGTTGGTAAAATAAATTTCATATATGTGATAAAACTTTGTATATTGATCAAAATCATAATATCTAAAAATACCATGATACCATGTACCGGCACAATACCATGTACCGTTACACCGAAAAAACCAGCCATTACCATAAATCAATTCATTATATTCAATTTCACTAATTATCTAAATAGGGATTGGTCAAAAAATAAATAGTCTCAACCAACCAGAGTAAAATAAATTTATTTCATTTTTGTATTGTATAATCCAACTGTCAATTTGTTCAGGAGAACTTTGTTCTCTTAACATATCGACAATGTATCAAGCCAGAATACGCGAGAATTGTATGGAGAGGTCTACTTTTTTCACGGCTTTTCCAACTTTGAAGTCAAAAAACACCAACTTAGAGGCTTCGCAGCATATATGTTCCATACACGGATTTACTCAGAATTCGGAGTAGAACATTTCGTGTGTCTGTGTGTGTGTGTGTCCGTCCCCCCCTTATAACTTTTGATCTGCTCAATTTACAGAGCCTAAAATTTCAGAATATATAAACAGTTACAGGCCTACAAAACTTTTATACTCGGAATTTTGAATTTTTGTTTCAGTCAGGGGTTATCAACTTTTGAATTTTTATTTTATTTTTCCCTATATCTCAGAAACCATAAAAGCTAGAACGCTGAAAATTGGTATAAACATAGACAAATACAAAATCTCAAATTAGTTTTTTCAAAAAAATTCCAGGGTTTCTCAAACATTTTTTATCAAGAAAAGTATTTTTTTATGATAAATTTATGAGTTTAACTGCCTATATTTCCATTTTTTTTTAAAATATCGAAAAAAGCCGAAACACCCAAACTAGATAATTTAATTTTCTATAAAAAATATCAGCATTGTATTAGCACATCTCAAAATTTTTTTAACAATTTTTATAAAAATTGAATTTAGTGACGACATTGCTTCATACAATTTGTATGGTAGTCACCTATACCTACACAATATCAAAGAAGACTTAATAGTTTGATACTTCATCTCTAAACATACAATATACATATACCATCATGCTGTTTTCATATTCCGGGTAGGAAAAAAAGACTGACCTCCATACTATCCTATCTTGACTACCTAGGTACATGTGTTGTATAGAAAACTAAATATCATAAAATAATAAATAATTTGTATTTATGGGTTTGGTACTTATTCTTCAACTATACATACTATCGCTGTCGACAGTTGGATCTCATGTGTTACATGCACTAGTAATTATAGATATAACTTATAATGGAATTCTACCAAATAAAAACTTCGTCGATAATTAATCTAAAAATTAGTCAAATATACGAAGAACAAACCTGATTAAGATATAATGTTGAAGAGTGTGATTGAAAAACTTGGACGAATAGTCTTGAAGAGACGTGATATGGAAAACTCTTGTGCAATGCAGAGACAGCTGTGGCAACTCCAAAAACTAATACAAAAGGTAATTGAGGTGTATATCCACTGAAAAATAAAAAGAAAATTAAAAATTATAAAAAAGCAATTAACTTAGATTCAGTTTTTTGATCTCCATTGTGAAGACAAAGGTTCGAGACTAATGGACAATGTCATGGAGATTCAGAATATAGAGGCTAACTAATTTAAATCAAGTCTCAATAAAAATAAGTGTTAATTTTTGTATTTTAGTAGTAATCAAATAAAAACTGGACCCATTTACAAACAAAATGAGTACATACATAGACATATTAATTATGAAAGATTTTTAATACAACAATCTGAGGCAATGGGATCCAATGCAATTTTGATTGTAGTTAGAAAAAATATCCCAAGATTTGAATTAAGACAAATTATATCTGCATTATTCAATCATTAGATTGTGACAGTTTCTAATTTGTAGACTTTCATAATTAATTATGGACTAGTTGCATGTAACACATGAGATCCAACTGTCGACAGCGATAGTATGTATAGTTGAAGAATAAGTACCAAACCCATAAATACAAATTATTTATTATTTTATGATATTTAGTTTTCTATACAACACATGTACCTAGGTAGTCAAGATAGGATAGTATGGAGGTCAGTCTTTTTTTCCTACCCGGAATATGAAAACAGCATGATGGTATATGTATATTGTATGTTTAGAGATGAAGTATCAAACTATTAAGTCTTCTTTGATATTGTGTATAGGTGACTACCATACAAATTGTATGAAGCGATGTCGTCACTAAATTCAATTTTTATAAAATATGTTAAAAAAAATTTGAGATGTACTGCTACAATGTTAATATTTTTTATATAAAATTAAATTATCTAGTTGGGGTGTTTCGGCTTTTTTCGATATTTAAAAAAAAAATGGAAATATAGGCAGTTAAACTCATAAATTTATCATAAAAAAAATACTTTTCTTAATAAAAAATGTTTGAGAAACCCTGGAATTTTTTTGAAAAAACTAATTTGAGATTTTGTATTTGTCTATGTTTACACCAATTTTCAGCATTCTAGCTTTTATGGTTTCTGAGATATAGGGAAAAATAAAATAAAAATTCAAAAGTTGATAACCCCTGACTGAAACAAAAATTCAAAATTCCGAGTATAAAAGTTTTGTAGGCCTGTAACTGTTTATATATTCTGAAATTTTAGGCTCTGTAAATTGAGCGGATCAAAAGTTATAAGGGGGGGACGGACACACACACACACAGACATACACACACACAGACACACACACACACACACACAGACACACGAAATGTTCTACTCCGAATTCTGAGTAAATCCGTGTATGGAACATATATGCTGCGAAACCTCTAAGTTGGTGTTTTTTGACTTCAAAGTTGGAAAAGCCGTGAAAAAAGTAGACCTCTCCATACAATTCTCGCGTATTCTGGCTTGATACATTGTCGATATGTTAAGAGAACAAAGTTCTCCTGAACAAATCGACAGTTGGATAAGTATTCATTGATATAATTTCTATAAGTAATTTTTATTCATTCATACCATCACTGCATATCCCACAATGTGGGGTAACCAGTGAAAGGTGTGCGGGTGTGCATTGCCTTATAAAAGGGAGAACAACACATCTATGTATACCCACACACCAGTCTCGTTTCAACAAAAAAGGCACTACATTCAGAATGGGTGGTAAACCTCATTGCTGAACTATGTGAGATGTTATTGTTGCCTGTTGTATTTTTGATTACCCGGCTCTTACGGGACACTCGAAAACAATGATTTAAAAGAATGGAAGCACTATTCTAAGCCGGTGCCTCACAGCTATTAATTCTATTTCATTCGGTTAAAGTAGTATATTTTTTTGACGATACTGGCATCCTCATAAGGTAGATTTTATGGATATGCTAACTTGACATATCGCAGCGTTTTTCTCTCGTTTCTTCAAATAAAAATAATTATTGACAAATCCATGTAAATAATTATCGACTGAATATGCAATATGAAATCATTGATATATCCAGTTCGTCCTTCACAGTTCTAGTGTAATTTTTACGTTTTCATCACACAAGATGGCATTTCGACTATGACAATACGTCCGAACACTACAACATCTTACGTGTAACTAAAGTGCGGTAAGAATTAAGTGAGGCATGTGCCTTTGTTTAAGTAATTTTTACTTCTGATAAAAGTTTCGGATTATTGTTGAATATGGTCTGATTAGCCGAAATTATTATAAACCTGTAATTAATTCATTTAAGAGAAATTATAAAAACAAACTGACCTTAAGATTAAAATAAATTTTTGTAAAATCTCACAGTTAAATCCTTCAAAATCTGGTATTATAACCACAAGCGAGTTTCTTACGTTGCTATGTGATTTTGTCTTTTTAGAAGGAGAGAGCTCATTGGATTTCATTGGTTTATACATTTCCTGATACCATGCTTTCAACACAGTCATGTTACACTGAGATTTTTTTATTTTAAACGAGTTGGTGAGTTTTGGCTTTTCGGGACTGCCTTCAGAATCAGATTCCTGAAATTTATAATGTAAATAATGTGCAGTTTATAATGTAAATAAATGCAAAAATTAGTTTGATTGCAAGAAAGCAACAACTATATATTTTGTGATGTTTCTCAGGCTACAAACTAATACTATGTCAAATATTAATTTGACAAGAACCCAATAGCATGTGTTCACATTTTGGGGAATCATCCCACAAACCTAGACATGAAACATAGTGTAAATCTAGGAATCAAACCAGGAAAGGATAAAGGATCTGGATCAAGACCTCAAGAGTCAGATACCAATGAACTGAGTCATGAAGACTGATCGATATATCCAGATATGTAGTTGACTTCTTTCAATAACTTTCTTTATGTAAGGAATGTATGAATTCTAACAATAATTTTCGATAGAACATCCAAAAATTGATGTTTTATTCTAGCTAAACCTTACCCTATAATCATTATTGATAAATTGTAAAATCATGTTTTCAATAATTTGTTTCAAAGTGCTAGCATCTTGTGAGATAATGACTGCTACATGCGGAGTTACTTCAGATCTGTAAAAATATTTTAAAAAATCAGAATAAATAAACTGTGTATTTTTATTACATTTGAAGGTTTTTAGGATAAAATTTTTTTATAAATCATAACTTATTATATAAATAAAATAATCTTCACTGCTATCTGATTTTGAAAATTTGTCATCAGAAAATTTGAGACAAGTACCTACTTGTTAATTATAACAACTACGTGTTTTGAAACATTTTAAGGTACAACATATTTTTTTTAGAAAACAATATTTTCAGGTACTCTTTTGCTAAATAGTTTTCTTTCAAATATATGAAATAGACCCTTAAACAGGAGATGGATTTAATAATTGTAAATATGTGCATTAGATTAATACACATTTAACTGTTATAATTTTTTTTCGGATTACAAGGTACTCCTTTCAAATATTCCTTACCCAAGGGGTTGGTGGCAGCACTCCCACTAATTAGATAATCCGACACCGTTATGCAACAACTTATTGGATTATTACTGCAGGTCTACTGTACTATATCAATACACCTTGTACAATGTGCAATTGTAAAATGATTTGGGAAATATAAAATGCCTGGTTTCAGTCACAGCGGAACCTCTACAAGTACCTAATTTATTAACAGAATGAATAATAAAATACTTACAACAACTGTTCTTTTAGTGTTAAAAATTGTACATTATGATCTGGGTGATTGATTCCTGTCAACAATGTGGCACAAGGTATTATAGAATCATACATCATTGACGTGTAGCTGTTATAACAATCTTTGATATACTTTACTAAATCACTCAAAATTTTGTTGTAAGTCGTAGAATTCATAATCTGCAATCATAAAATAATGTTATTCGTTATTCTAATACATACAATAAAAAGTGACCATGAGTGACAAAACTTTTTAGAATATTTGTGTCCAATCGATGTGTCCCAAAATAATAAACATCTAATTGAAATAGGTATAATTTCAATTAATTCAAATTATTGATTTATAAAATAATAATAACCATAAAATAATATTCAACAAACCTTTGTCTGCTTTTCAAGTTCATGCCACATATTTTTATATGCTTCGTACCATAGTTCACTGGTGTACTCTTGTTCAAAAAGTGAATCTTTGCCATCCTTGAAATGTCTATGTTTCGATGAAGCCGTAAATCCATTTTTGAACACAAAACAACCCTAAATTAATAAAAAACGTTTTATCAATAAGAATAGGTAATCAGAATCAAATTTTATATAAAAATATAAATTGTACGTTTTATCAATAATACTCATAATCAATACCTATTCTTTCAGCTATCTCTCCAAATGCTGGATGTAGGGCTTATAAGTGTTTCCACTATTTTGGGATTTTTGAACCCATCTACTTCCAGCGACGGAGATAATATCATCGGCCCACCTTTTCTGAGGCCGGCCTATTCCCTTTTTCATACATATCTATACAAAATATCAATAAAAATGTAAGTACCTTAGATACCGATATCGTTGATTCCATTTCAGTTTATTACAATTTACTCAATATGTAATCGAAATTAGCATACTTTCCATTTAAAGGAAAAGTTACTATCAAAAACATTCAATAAAAACAAAAAAGTTATTTATTTAGGTTATTTACTAGTCAGAGTCAGTTTGTCAATTTGACAGTTTACAATTTTAGAAAATTGGAGGGAAATAGTTTTGTACATTCTCTATGGTAACATTTATTATCATTGACATCGAATAAAATGGACTGTGTATGAACATGACATGTAATGGTTTTTGTGTACTACATATTTATATATATTGTTATCGCATATAACAAAGAAGAGCGTTGATAAGTGTTTAAATGCCGGCTAGTCGATACACTAATTAAATATGGTGGAGACGAAAGAACGTGTTGAGAGTATAAATTAAAACAATGCTTCAATTGACAGAAATACAAGCGTAATAGTAATTATCGGTTAATAAAAATTGCTGTAAAATTAAAAGGAAAATTAATTAGAAAACCAGTGATGACGGCCGCTGAAAAGAATTATTAAATACAGGAAATACACGTGGAGCAGAGAATAACAGTACTGAAAAGAATACTCAAATACATGAAATGCACGTGTAATATTGATGACAATCTTGCTAAAATAAATTACGAAACGAAATGTTCAGAGCAAAGAAAACAAATAATAATAAATCAGAAAGATCTTACCAACCGCTGCACTCGTTACGGGTCTGTAGATGAAACACTTACACTACATAATATCACTTTTTATTAATTTAAAATAACTTAAAACGATCTTAAATTCACCCCTCGTTGGTTATATGGACCTGAAACACACTTATTCACTATTATACGATTATTTAAGTTATGTTTATTCTTAAAAGTTATTTTTAATAGTAACTTAAACTATCTTAAATTCACCCCTCGTTGGTTATGTATGGACCTGAAACACACTTATGCACTACCATGCAAATATGAAATTTAATGCTGAGCATCGAGCAGACGCCTCGCAGAGATAAGACTTTTTCTTCAACGTTCGCGGTCTACGTTCGTTTTTTAAAAAAACATATAAGATATCTTTCGTACGCGTGAGTTAATATTCGTCTATCCCGGCAGAGCGGCTATTCAATACTCATTCAAACCAGCTATCGCGTCCACCGCTGGAGACAGGGGGGGGGGAGGAGCTACCCCACCGCGCGGCGGGGCGCGTTCTACCATCTACCAATAGGAAGCCTCCATTTCACCTACCAAGTTAGAAAGTAATAAACCATTATAAGAGAAAGTTTTCCAACAATTAAGGTATTTTTTTGAAACAAAATAATAGATGTTTGGCTTCTATGCTACCATAACCCATGGTAATATTTTGATCATAATACCTATGTATATATCAATCGGCCCTCTTTTTTGACCAAGATATACCATGTGAAGACCAAAGAAACCAAACATCATGTAAGTAGACAAAACTATTATGCCGGAGCTGAACGAATCTCATCGGCATGAACTTTAACAGGCTTCCCGCGACGTTCTACCCAGTATACGTGTCCTCTTCCGATGGGCAATAAGATCCGATGCGGACCACTCCATTTAGGAGCAAATCCAGCGTGAAAACCGGTATTCATATCAGACTGAGGGTGTTCTCTAATTAATACAGCCTGCCCTATATCGTATTTCGAAACCGTATCATTATCAGGTGCGTAACGTTGTCGATATTCCTCCTGAGACGCTCGTATTTCGTTATCTAACTGGGTACGCTCACGTGCTCCCGCTGTTGGGAAGATATCTCCATCGGGAGAATGAATCATCCATTCACCTGGACGGGGAATGTCGTAACCTAATAATGCCGTGCTAGGAGATACGCCTGTTGACTCATTACGACGACCACGTAACGCATATAAAATAGTCGATAAATGTTCATCCCAACGATTATGAGGTTGACCTTGTAAATAAATACGCAACGCTTTCTTAATTTCTTGGTTTCTACGTTCCGTAATATTCGCTCGTGGATGGTACACTGCCGTTGTCCAGTGCAAACATTGCCATCTATCTAGTGCGCTGGTCCACAAACGATTCTTAAAATTAGTGGCATTATCCGACAAGATCGCTTTTGGATATCCGTAACGAGAGAATACGTCATCTTCTAATATTTTAATTATAATCGGAGCTCTACTCGATCTTACCGCAAACGCTTCCACCCATCGTGTATATAAATCCGTAACTACTACAATAAAACGCTTGCCGTGTGTGGATATGGGATATGGTCCCATCAAATCGACTGCGCATACGTCAAATGGTTTATGTACGTGAGTATTTCCTAATGGGGCCGCAGGACGATTCGGTACGGCTCTCGATAGAGCACACGTCATACACGCTCTCACATATTGCTCAACGTCAGTACGCATGTTCGGCCAAAAGAAATGGCGTGCCGCAGCCCGAGTCGTTTCTTTAGCTCCGGGATGACCTGCCACACGATTATCATGATACGTAGATATAACCTTCAAAACCATCGATCGGGGTACAAATAAACGCATATCATCATCCGCAAATTTTCTCCAAAGATAATCACCTAATAACGCATAATCACGTAAATATTGTTGTTCGTGACGTGCCGTCGATGTATTTGGTCGAGATAATAATATACGCAACCTATTTATACGTCGTTGTACGTCGGTATCTCTTTTCTGTCGTAACCGTATTTCTTCCGCAAGACTTACATCTAATACCTCAACATCGTCGGATGACTCAACCGCGTCCGGCTGGTCCTCCGTCACCTCCGTTTCATCTTCCGTTTGATGTACTTGTGCCGTTATCTCATTCGTTTCCGTTGATGGGTACATCATGCGACTTAAATCTTTTGTGTCTGCCTCCGTTACTATTGGGGACGATTCGGGATTTCGGGATAACGCATCAGGGAGTTCATTTTTACGACCGGGACAGTGTTCAACTGTAAAATCAAATTCCTGTAAGAGGAGTGCCCATCTGATGAGCTTTGCCCTATCATTTTTCGCCGTATTCAACCACGTTAATGCTTTATTATCCGTACGTAGCTTAAACGATCGTCCTTCTAAATACGGACGATATCTTTTAATGGCCCACACGGCCGCAAACGCTTCCTGCTCATTCGAATGCCATTTTTGTTCGGCCGGTGAAAAACGCATACTCGCATATGATATAACATCCCGTTCTCCGTCAGAGCGTGGATGATATAATACGGCCGCAATACCTAACTTACTCGCGTCTGTTTGTAAAATAAATTCGCGATTAAAATCGGGTCGTGACAATTTTAACGGTTGTGACATAGCCAACTTAATATTACGTATAGCGGTATCGGCTTGGCTATTCCACCGATACGGCCGATTAACCTTTAATAAATCGGTTAAAGGAGCAGCAATCTCAGAGAATCGCGGTACATACTCTCGTAACCAATTACACAGTCCTAAGAAGCCACGTAGTTCTTTACGAGTTCGCGGAGCTGGTGCAGAGAAAATCTCCTTGCAATGAGACATTTGAGGATAATTTCCTTCCGCAGTAACAACATGTCCCAAATACTCTATTTCTGACGTGGCTAACTTACATTTATCAGGCGAGCATTTCAACCCGAACTGATCTAACCTTTCAAAAACCAGTCTTAAGTGATGAAGATGACTCTCCCAGTCAGAAGAATAGATTACAATATCGTCTATATATACAATGCAAAATTCTCTTAAATAACCGGCAAGAACCTGCTGACACATCGCTTTCTGAAAGCAGCTCGGGGCTCCCTTAAGTCCGAAGGGCATAACCTTAAATTGATATAACGCACCGTCAGGAGTAGAAAATGCCGTATATGGTTTAGAAGCAGGATCGAGAGGCACTTGCCAATACCCCTTTGTTAAATCTAACGTGGAAAATATCTTTGCGTTTCCGAGATCCTTTAATGTTTCGTGGATGACCGGTAAAGTGGAGACCTCGCCCTCAGTGACGTCATTTAACCGACGGAAGTCTACACAGATACGATAATCATTATCTCCCTTTTTCGGAGCCATCACGATAGGAAAACAATACGGAGATCTACTCGCTTCTATTACGTCATCAGTTAACATTTCTTCGATTTGTTTATGTAAATTACGTTTCTTAGCGTCTGATAAACGGTACGGTGGGATACGAATGGGTGTCTCATCTTTCAGCCGGATAACGTGCGGCTGCAAGCGAGCAGGGCCTGCATATGGGGTAAATAAAGCATTAAATTCTCGCAATATTTTATGTAATTCATTTTTTTTCGCATTAGATAAGTCGTTCGTAATATTTGGTAATTGTACGTTAGTTAAATTTGGTTGACGCTTCGTCGAATGAAAATATGCCGTAATTCTTTCCTTCTTGCCGAAATACAATGCTCCACGAATAAAATCAATCACGCCGTGTTCCGCTATTAACCAATCTATACCTAATATTACGTCATCTCGTAGGCCGTCTACTACTAAAAATTCATTTTTCATCTTAACATCTGCTATCGAGCAGTCTATTTCCGCTTTCGCTACTACCGTCATTTTGGCCGAAGTATGTGCAAGATTTAAACTCTTTACGTCACAAAATTTTCTTCTACACTTGTGTACTAAATCTGCACGAATTAAACTGTGAGAGGCGGCAGAGTCTACTAACGCTACATAGAGACGATCATCGATCGTCACGCTTATCCGTGGGAGGCTAACTTTACCAATCGCACATACACCGTCTACTTTATGTTCTAGTTCGCAAATTCCGTCACTGTACTCCTCTTCGTACCTACTCATTACTTTCGCCATCTCATTACTACCCAGCGCAACTACTGCAGTACCTAACTTGTGATCCGGCGCGACAACCGGTTTCCTTTCTTCGAACTCCTCTGACGCAACTACCAGCTTCTCATCATCCGACGTACCTGACGCAACTATCAACTCCCTATCGTTCAACATATCTACCAACTCTACCTCCGACGCGAATTTCGAACTATCTCGTATGTAACCTGCCTTCTCATTATTAGCCTCCGCGGTTTCAATGCTATCCTCATTATCTTCTCTATGCACATCAGCCTCTACCACCATCTCAGTAAAACCTACAGAGTTTTGATCGCCTATTTCTACCATTACTTCATCAACAGATTCAATCTTCTCATTATTAGCCTCCACGGTCTCAAGGCTATCCTCGTCATCATCCTCTCTATGCACATCAGCTTCTACCACCATCACAGTAAAACCTACAGAGTTTTGATCGCCTATTTCTACCATTACTTCATCAAAGGATTCAATCTTCTCATTATTAGCCTCCACGGTCTCAAGGCTATCCTCGTCATCATCCTCTCTATGCACATCAGCTCCTACCACCATCACAGTAAAACCTACAGATTTTTGATCGTCTCTTTCTACAATTACTTCATCAACAGACTCAATCATATTAATAGCATTCTCATTATTAGTACAGGGCGCCAGTTCCACGTTTGTTAACCTGGTGGAACGCAGGTTTAATTTCTTCGGGAGCCCGCGACAGGTCGAGGTCCGTAATTTGTGTTCCTGTCGGGGCGGCGAGCGTTTCCCGATGCCGATGCGATAAACTCGTTTCTTTCCACGCAATCTTTATTAAAATGACGACCAGGGCAATATTGACATTTTGGTAACTGTTTTCTGTTATTTACTGGGCTATTATTACCAGGGCGCGAATTCGCATTACGGTTGTTTGGGCGTATATTATAATTATCCTGCCGGTACGTTGAGGTATTATAGTTATTACCGCTTTCGCACGAATTGTCACGTTGGGTATTCCTATTTTCATGATTACGTTCGGCAACTGGCTGAAACAACGTTTGTCGGGGGAAATCAATCATCATTACTTTTTCTTTAAGCGACGTGAACGTAAAATTTCCGAAAATTACTCCGACATCTAAAATGTTGCGATACGTGTCTCTCATCAGGTATATTAAGTCGGAGCATGAAGCATCCGACGGAGCCGTTCCAAAGAGCCGCATATGAACCGCTTCCTTCCGCTTAAGGAATGCGATTCCACCCTCATCCGCACGCTGACGGTCACCATAATAATTAGCCATAAGCGAAGACCGGGCAACGTCTATTCCGTATCTACCAATTAAAAAACCTTTGAATTCATCCCATGTCCATTTACCCTGCGCATGAGGAGACCACCAACGCTTGGCTTCTCCTCGCAACCTCTGAGACGCACGGCCGACCATTGACGAAGGAGAACAAAACATGTGGCCGAAGAACGTTTCGCATGCCGCGATAAATAACACAGGGTCTTCTTCTGGAAGACCGCTGAACGTATCTTCCAGTTCGCGACGTTGTAAATATGGGAATAAATGTTCAATTCCCGGGCTATCGTTTCTTGGGGGTTCTGGAAAATCGTGGATAACATTATCATTTGTTCTTGCCCTAGTAACCCGTCTACTATCTCCTCCGCCGCCATCGTTTTCGCGCTCTACTACTCCGAAAATAAGATATTTGAATAAACGAAAAATAAGTTGAAATAACATTTTTTTTTTAATACGAGAAAAAAACAAACGAAAAGTAACGCTCAAAACCTCAGGGTGGTTCGATAAAAACTACTGTTTTTAAAAATGGCTACACGTTGGATAGCGCCAAATTGTTATCGCATATAACAAAGAAGAGCGTTGATAAGTGTTTAAATGCCGGCTAGTCAATACACTAATTAAATATGGTGGAGACGAAAGAACGTGTTGAGAGTATAAATTAAAACAATGCTTCAATTGACAGAAATACAAGCGTAATAGTAATTATCGGTTAGTAAAAATTGCTGTAAAATTAAAAGGAAAATTAATTAGAAAACCAGTGATGACGGCCGCTGAAAAGAATTATTAAATACAGGAAATACACGTGGAGCAGAGAATAACAGTACTGAAAAGAATACTCAAATACATGAAATGCACGTGTAATATTGATGACAATCTTGCTAAAATAAATTACGAAACGAAATGTTCAGAGCAAAGAAAACAAATAATAATAAATCAGAAAGATCTTACCAACCGCTGCACTCGTTACGGGTCTGTAGATGAAACACTTACACTACATAATATCACTTTTTATTAATTTAAAATAACTTAAAACGATCTTAAATTCACCCCTCGTTGGTTATATGGACCTGAAACACACTTATTCACTATTATACGATTATTTAAGTTATGTTTATTCTTAAAAGTTATTTTTAATAGTAACTTAAACTATCTTAAATTCACCCCTCGTTGGTTATGTATGGACCTGAAACACACTTATGCACTACCATGCAAATATGAAATTTAATGCTGAGCATCGAGCAGACGCCTCGCAGAGATAAGACTTTTTCTTCAACGTTCGCGGTCTACGTTCGTTTTTTAAAAAAACATATAAGATATCTTTCGTACGCGTGAGTTAATATTCGTCTATCCCGGCAGAGCGGCTATTCAATACTCATTCAAACCAGCTATCGCGTCCACCGCTGGAGACAGGGGGGGGGGAGGAGCTACCCCACCGCGCGGCGGGGCGCGTTCTACCATCTACCAATAGGAAGCCTCCATTTCACCTACCAAGTTAGAAAGTATAAAGTTCCAGGAATATGCATTGAATATAAAATGATTAGAAATGACATATTTACAAAATATAAGCATTGTTTAAACACATTAAGGACCCAAAGACCCGTTAATCTGATAAAACCATTATAAGAGAAAGTTTTCCAACAATTAAGGTATTTTTTTGAAACAAAATAATAGATGTTTGGCTTCTATGCTACCATGGTAATATTTTGATCATAATACCTATGTATATATCAATATATATTTTCAGACTTTTTATTCTGGCATCCCAAAATCTCACCTGAATAGCTTTGTCTTAGTGGTGCAGTTTAATTTTTATGTACAGATTTACAGGAAGAAGATGTGTGCTCCAGAAACGATATTATTTTTGACAATTTTTATTCGTGACAATTTTTCAGCGTTTTTTTTAACATTGTTTATTTGAATTTTGATTTGTGACGTCCATAATTACCAATCATTTTACATTTATCGTTTGTGACGTCCAAATTTATTGACAATAATTATCTATTTTATTTGAAATTTTTATTCAATGACGTAATGGTGCCGTCTGACGTAATGGTGTTTATATATTATTTTGCTTTTGTATTATATTGATAGTTGTCATTAAATGACAACTAGAAATTTTCTATTCATAGTCAGACCATGCTTTCTGTTTATTGACAATTTTATATATTCTAAAATGTAATAAATTGTACAAACAATATATTTTTTAAACAATTGTTTTTTTTGTGGACAAGTTCACTTTTTTATTTCTAATAAAATCTTAAGTATTGTATTTTGCAATGCCCATGGTAACTGATAGAGGGCTGAAGTGTCTGAGCGATTTATACAACTCTTGCTTCTTTTTACGCTCTTACACAAATACCCTCACAATGTACTATTATCAAAAATTAAAGAATATAAAAAAAATATCCTGATCAGTTCACAAACCAAGTCCATTGTCTCCATAGAAAAGAGATTTTATGTTCTCATTGGCATTTTTCTTACTATTAATATTGTCTTTGATTATAATTTAATTAAATATGAATAATTAGAACTATTGATAGTAACTAATATAAGCGACAATAAGCGTATAGGGAGAGCCAACAATTCATATTTACAGACATGTTTTATTTAATACTATTACATAATTTCATCATTATCAAATTAATTACAAAAGGATCAAGTTAAATGTAAACTCCTGAATATATGCAATATGTATTACTTTAAAGTAATAATATTAATTTCAAAGGCGATTTCGTATTATTAAAATTTGTATGTGTTATTCATCTCGACGATTGATCATTCGAATTTTTTTAAAACTATATTTTTGTTTTTAAAAAGTTTTTGTTTTTAAGTTTTGTGTCTTTTAATTTCGTTGGTATACGTGCAAATCGCCCCCCTTCTCGGCGAAATGGCTTAATATTTGACGACAACTATATCTATCAATAGGTACCACAATGTGCGGAACGAGCCTCCATTAATGATAAATAAAAGGTATTATACCTTCATGGTTTCATAATAGTTTGCTTCAATAATATTTTATAACCTCCTCGGGCCCCGCGTCCCCTGTGGGGGACATAAAATATACTTTCAAAAAAGAAGTTTCCTTCCTTATCACCTACTTAATTTAGTTTACAAAAGTGTGCAACTAATCACCAAAAGATGGCAGTATTGAATTTTAACAACAATAAATTTAAATAAAAATCAGTTGATATTTTTTTAATGTGTCAAAATGTCGTCTTCAAGAAAAACTCAATTTTTTGGTGATCAACTAAGTAAGTTCATTTTTTTTCTATTTTCTTTTTTTTATTTTTAGTATTTTTTTCTGTGATTACATTCAAAAATATTCATTTTACGTAGATGCTGTTCAGATTTTTAGAAAATTTAAAATTTACAATAACAGTGAGCCGCCAAGTTTGGATGTCCCCTACAGGGGACATTGGGCCTAGGCAATGCAAAATGCAAGATTGAATCAAGAATAGAGAATGTTTTAGATTACTCGATTGTTTTATTTTATTGTAAGAAATTTCTGTTTTCTTATTGATTTTGCAGCAATATCAGGTTACTTATGCATGCATTGACATGTTACAAAAATACAAAATGTTACAAAAATATTTACAAAAATAAATAAATATTTTAATTTAGTTTCAGATTCCGCTTCATTTGCAAATTTTGTAAATTTAGAGGTCGATGGAGAAGTTTCGGTTATTGACCTAAGTGACCTCCATTATGGACACCTGGCCTTTCTGGCCAGGTAGTGCTGGAGTCCCACCAGCTAAAATCCCTCATCTTCTGTAGCACACAGGTCCCTGCCTTTCGGCCTACCCTGTTGTGCAACCTTTGTCCTATGTTCGTTCTGCCTGCTCGCTACGTTCATCTTCTTCTTTTCTCCTCATTATATTCTCAACATATGTGTTCACCGTGCTCCAGCTCTCCATCGTCTGCAGCATCCACTCTACGAGTGCGTCTGGCTCCAGAGGCCCTCCCAATTCTCTCTCCAGTGCCTCTCTCTCCGATACCCACCGGCTGCATCTAAAGAACGTATGTTCCACATCGTCCTCCTCTTCGCAGTACATACACGTTGGATTTGATCTTTTTCCAATTTTGTGCGTGTACTGCATGAAGACTCCATGGCCCGTGAATGCCTGCGTGAGGCGGAAGGATATCTCCCCATGCCTTCTTGTAGTCCATGTTTTAATGTCTTTTATCATGCGGTGGGTCCATCGTCCCGTGCTGGACTCATCCCATGACTTCTGTCAGTCCAGGATTGTTGCCTCTCTTTCTGTACGTTTTATTTCGGGTGTTAGAGGTCCTTCTCGGTCGAATAGCCTGATTTTCAATAAACTGAAAATGAGATACTGATATTTATTCTTTCCTTTTACAAAATCAGTCTCGAGGCCCAATGTCCCCTAGAGGGGACATACGATTTTCCGGAAAAGCGGAAATTTAAAAAAAAAATTTCTTCTTAGAAATTTTTCAAATATTATTTTCACACAGAATTCAAAATTTCGCCACTTTAAAAAAAAAAAAAAAGTCTCTGGGCCTGAGGAGGTTATAGAACTGTGATACAACATCAATACAAGGGTGCTTTAATGTAAAGCGACGTAGGCCTTAAATGACATACGTTAAGCAAAAAACCATATCGTGTCTAAATAGGTACAAATTAGAATTATTTATTTAAAAAAATGTTATAGTGTAATGTTTTACGACAAAAAAATAGCAAAAATTATAGTGCCGATAACAACTAAAAATATAAATAGATTTTTTGAAATATCCAAAGGTGTCATTTTACCCAAGTTCACTAGGGTAAAATGACATACTTATGTCATTTTACCTCAGTGAATTTGTATATGAATTTGTGAACATATTTTCAGATATTACTTATTTTTTCAAAAATCGTAAATGTACCTTTTGGTCCTCTTAGATAGACCGGCACAATTATTATGTGCCCATAGAGAACAAAAAGAACACTCGAGACAGCCTTCTCCTGGTTTAGATCTACCTACTAAATAAATCATTGCAAAAGATATATGCAGCGTCATAATCATCATCACAATTAATTAATCTCAACGTCTTGCATCCATGAATTTTTTTTTGCTTGAGTAGCAGCTTTGCGGTCTTATACAACTTTCTTAACTGCTTCTTTACTCTATATTGCTATTATATTTTACTCTATACTTCTAAATATGGAGTCCTTGTTAAAATACGGGACCCTCCATGTTGACGCTTTTTCGACTGTAATCTTGAACAGGGGGGCAAGTCTGGTCAATCCGCGAAATCAACTTTTTTTTTTTTAATAAAAAATGAGTATGTCCTTGTTTAACAAGTAGGTACATATACATCTTCCTACGTTCCCTAAAATAAGCAAATAAATGCTTGTGCTATAGGTGAACGAAATCGGTCGAGGCAGGATTCGAACTCGCGACCACTGGATTACTAACCCAGCGCGCTAGCCGCTCTGCCATCGACCCATCTTAAGATATTATAAATCTCCATATAATAATTATATCCACGATGTGGGTAATCGCGAGGGTTTTGATTTCGCCGGTTGACCAGACTTGCCCCCTGGAGGGAACCGGAGAAATGTCGGTGGAGGTTATTCATGCACTCAATGTATTTTCTAAGGTTTGATGCGTTTTCGGTTAGAGCTGTAGTTACAACAAACTCACCATCAACTATAGGTACTAAAACATCTATCGTTTTATTGAATCGATCCAATTATTTTATTTAATAGTACCTACATGGTTATAGTAAAAATAAGGTAGGTACCTACCAGACCCAATAAAGTATACAATTTAAGCATGAAATTCCGTAATGACGTATGATAGTAAACATTTATGATAGGTATTATTTAATATACCTGTCTCAAATATATAATATTTTTTCATCCATTGATACTTATTATTTTTTTACAGAATTTTACAAATCAATCACTTTTTTATTATCTTTTATTATACCTGTCGTTAATTTTTATATTGGCACAAATCCAAGAAACCACACGTTGTGCGTGGAGAATCACTATTTTGATTAATGATAAAAAAAACAAATTATATAGCAAACATACTTATATGATAAACGATTGTTTTTTTTTATATAATTGTAGGGACTTGATATTAATTGACTGACTCTATAAATCTTTGATTAAGGCTAGGTCATCAAATCTAATTATTTAATACA
This sequence comes from Molanna angustata, assembly GCA_963576475.1. Lineage (NCBI taxonomy): Eukaryota > Metazoa > Arthropoda > Insecta > Trichoptera > Molannidae > Molanna > Molanna angustata. Next base: position 34,785,419 of record OY754964.1, on the reverse strand, counting down.
GAAATTTTGAATTATTAAAATAGATTTATTGCACCAAATACCTAATAGCAGACATTAGTCCTGATTTTCTTAATCTATTATCATAATAATCCAATGAAACAATGGAATCAACTTGATAAATGGTAGGAAACTAAAACAGGCATTAAAATATGAGTATAGGTAGCATTATTATCTACCTTCCCAATTATATAAGTCATGTATTATTATTTTTATTTTGTATTCTGATAATATAAAAAGCTTGTCTCATCATGCAGGACGTTAAAAAAGAATCCTTCTGCTTATCTTGACACGCAAAGGTGTAAACACAGATAACTATATTTTTTTTTAAATTGTCATCATTACTGCCATTACAAAATAAATTTTATTTTATTCTAAGTGATCTTACACACACTTCCCATACCGCCTCATTTCCTTCCAAATTCCTTTTCCTACAGCAAAAAATATTATGTTACTGATGTTTATTTTTCGATTCATGTTTTTTAACCAGTAATATTCATCAAACATTTTTGGCTTATTTGTTGTATTACTGTCTGCTTGTCCTATGTACTAAATTGGCTGTATGTCTGTTTTCAATAAAATAAAAAATAAAATAAGGTAAGTACCTACTTACCAGGGTGTTATGAATACAATGTCTCTCATTTTAAAATATAATAAAATTGTTTCATTGCACAATAAAACTAACTTTAAATTATCTATATTATATTTGTTCTTTTCTACCTCAAACACCACGTTGTCTGCTTGAAGAAGAGTTCGCAGAACTCTTAACATTTGCAGACACCACTTATGCCCGAATTTATAAAACGTACTAAGAATCTTTTCAATGTTTAGCATGACAAATGTATACATTTCTGTGTATTAAGTATTGACACAAGCACTGAGAATGGTTTATAAATACGGCACTTAATGTCGGCCTTCGGGGCTTAGATATCAGATTACTGAGCCAATGGTTCCGGGTTCGATTCCCAGTGGCGACACAGTTTTTAAGTGTGTGTTTAATTTTGATCTGTGAGTCGATAAATATCGTGAGTCTTCAGAATGTGGCAACTTGTTATTGGATGCGTGTAAAGTTTGACATGGTACCTATTAATTATCCGAGTAGATATGTAAAATAAAATAAAATATATTGCCAAAAAGCTTATAATAAGCAAACAGTAAGGCTGCCGTACACTGAAAGTAAAGATACAAGTGCACCGTGAGATCTGAAGTTGCTCCTTATGAAAGTCATCTAAACAATCAGAGTTTACATAATGGGCCCCATACACGGTACGATCCGTTAACGATTTACTTGGTAGAAGACGATATCGGAGATCGCAACAAAAACCCATGCAATCATGCAAATCGTAACGATAAATGATTATCGACAGTGTATGGCTCTTTGCGATCGATCGTCACGATTTTTGTCTCAGTCTGACTACGTACTTCATACGAGTTGCACGACGCACGTGCTTTATATAGTTGTGCCCATCTTTTCGATGAAAACTTAATTCCTTTAAAGTATTTACATGCGAATATGGATTTCGCTCTTATAGCCATTTCTTAACCCACACTTTTCTAGATTTTCTTTTCTGTTTATTTTTCTGTAGCCGAATTAAATTTACCGCCACATAGGCAATGAAAAGAAGTTCGTTTTCTATTTTTAAAATAGGGCACGTACTGAATTATTTGGGTTTCTCTCCGTGATGACACGTTTCTATCGTTCCGTTTCAAATAAGTAAATGATCGATCGTAACGACCAATCGCTTCGTGTATGGGCAGCATTTTTGATGCGATAGATCGAAACGACGAATCGTACCGTGTATGGGCCCCTTTATACAGACTGACGACGCCTTTGGAAATTGAAGAGTTTGATGATTTTTTTCATGTTTGATGAGTCCTATCATCAGAACACTTGTCTAGTGTATTTGTAATAAAATACACTTGTCTATAGAGACATATTGCAAAGGTATGGTGGTGTATGAGAAAAGAAAAAGAGAAGCTAAAATTATACTCACCATAAAACCTTACCACCAGCAGTCAGCGATATTGCAATGAGACTCGTTTAAAATAATGCAAATATCTCAGTATCTCAGAGCGTGTTGTTTATTGATTAAGACAAAAAAAGAATATATTTAAGTATCAAATAAGAATTTTCTGTTCAATGAAACAGTAATTAAAACATGAAAAGCTGAGTCAGATGTGATTGTAGGGAAGACCAAGTGATGAAAGAAACGCACAAATACAAAAGAAATTACAATTTATTCATATCATGGTTGGCAAGGAGTGTTAAATATGATACAGTTATCTACGTTACCTGAACTAAGCTAAATATTTGACATTTTAATAAAATAATTTAATTCTTAAATTACAATTTACAAGTTTTTAAATGTTTTTCTAGACCATGTGGTGTATAATAAAAAGAAATATCAGACATGACATAATTAAACAGATTCAACTAAATTTTCAAATGATATCAGTATTTCATATGTTTTTTTTTATAATAATCAAGAAATGAAACAGTTTTAGGAATTTCCATCTTCTTGAAGATGATCAGCCGGTACAATTGTTGAAGAAAACTACCATCGTAGTATTTACGTCGATTTGAAGTGCAATTTACAGGTGTTTTAGTCATTATCAAGTCATGATGTGCAAATATGAGCATGCACCAACCATGATATTTAAAATTATTCATTTTCAGTCATCCATGGTGTACATGGTAAAGTACACCAATGTTGAAGAATGATGAAAAGACAGCATGAACAAACAAGATAAAGTAAAGAAGAAAGCAAAGAAGCAAGGAAGCAAGGAACAAAGAAGCAAAGGACAAAGGACAAAGGAGGCGGTTATATTTCCTGCAAGAATTCAGTTAAATTAGCGAACGTGACTCATGCCAGATATTTTATATAGACGAGGATCGATGAAATTAGATAGAGAACTTACCCAGCCTCCTTTGAACTTAGATTTCCAGTCTTTGCCGGGTAATTTTGCGTAGGCCATAGTTGAACGATGACACCTCGTGTCGGCTGTCAGCGTTGAAAAGAAAGGCATAGATATTTCGACCCGCCTAGCTAATCCGTTCACGGCTGTGTTCGCCTTACAACTTTTTTAGAAATATTGCCAATATTGCGAAGTGCGTTCGTTTAAGACATTTTTATAAACATTAAATTAAAATTATTAAATAGTGACGTGTAAATACAAAATAACGTCACATACCTCCTCTGTTAACAAAAAAAAGAAAAAAAAGTGTTTTGATAGTAAATTTGAAAAACAGAAATTAGTGAATATAACTGGCATAAGTCCCATGTTCTCCAACTCAACCGAATCCCGCGAGGAAAAACACCTACAATTTAAGGATAAGGAAAATGTTAGAGTTCAAATGACATAAGTCTATGTCGCTGATAACGACATATCCTTGTCATTTAAACAACTGGTGGCAGATCTGGAACAGTTACATAATAAAAAATAACAAAAATTATCCACCATAAAAATATATAAAATTCTTAAACTAGCTGAAACAGAAAATTTTCATATTAAATAAAAATTCCAAATTTTGACATACTTGCTGTCAAGATTACTATTCATTTAAATGAACCCCTCTGTTCATAAAACAGACGTAATAACAATTATAATACAGTATTTACAGATCTAGTGGTGAACGTTTTCAGTCCACTCACGTTTGATTATTTAACCCCTTCAATGACACTCCCGAGAAGCGTTCATTATTTTTTTAATCGATGGAAAACTAAGGAAACCCCATCTTAGCTTTTCATCTTGTCTCCATATTGTGAGCTTGGATTAGCTATCATTTGTGCTAATTCTCATTGTGAGCTAGAATCTGCGGAAGAGGCTCTCATGTTGAAACAGCATCACTCAGATACCATGTATCTTCAAGCATGATACAGTTATCGTGAGTCCATCCTATAAACACCTTAACTCACGATAAAAAAATTTCAACATAGGGAAAATTTAAAGTTCAGAATATTTTCCCAGTTAAAACAGCATCATAGTCATCATATCAAATTGTGAGCTTAGCTCAGTATCATACATGTAAGTCTTAATTGTAAGCCAAGAAATGTGAAAGCTAACATGTAAATTTGTCTATGAAAGATTTATGTGTCAGACATAGCAAATGTAAAATATCATTATTTTAATAATCATTATCAATAACTATAAACATCAGTTATCATGAGTACCTCCTATAAACACCTTACCCATGATAAGAAAATTCATCGGGAAGATAAATGCATAAAATTTATCCACTTTGATCCCAGATGAAAAACATTTTTATATTAAACAAAAGAAATTTCATACCAGCATCTTATTTCTCCATAACAAATAATAATATAATGCAATTTTAAAATTAATATTTCAAGAATGTGATAAGTCCAGTATTGAATTTGCATTACACTATTTTGATCATAACAGAATTCAATCTTAACTAAAATGTTGTTATATATCATGGTATTAGAGATCAGGTTTGGTAATAGATTACCCAATATGTCATACATAAAAGCATCAGCCAGACAGAACATCAGAAATGTAATATCTAATGACTAAATTTAATAAAAATTTATAACGTCTAATAAATTGTAACTCTTTCTATTGCACAGCAAGTGTGTCTCCTCATGTATGTCATGTAACAGTGTCTCTTTGTTATGATTAAGGACACTAGTCCATGCAAAATTATATAAAAAATAATCTACAAAATGACAAGAATTGAGAAAATTTGTAACATTCAATAATTCGTAATATCTTCTATCGCACACCAAGTGTGTCACCTCATGTGACAGTGTCTCTTTGTTATGATTAAGGACACTAGTCCATGCAAGGTTATATAAAATAGTTTACAGAATGATAAGATTTGAGAAAATTTATAACGTTCAACAATTTGTAATTTCTTCTATCGCACACCAAGTGTGTCATCTCATGTATCTCATGTGACAGTGTCTCTTTGTTATGATTAAGGACACTAGTCCATGCAAGGTTATATAAAAATAGTCTACAGAATGATAAGATTTGAGAAAATTTATAACGTTCAATAATTTATAATTTCTTCTATCGCACACCAAGTGTGTCACCTCATGTATCTCATGTGACAGACAATGATCAGTGTCTCTTCGTTTTGATTACATCAGACATCTAGTTGACCAAACTAAATCTCCAGATGCAGTCTACGATAACTGAGTTGGTCGACACAGTTATCTGGAAGAAGACCATGGCATTCCATGCACGTGATACCATAGATATAACTCTTATATGGTAGAAAAATGAGTGAATTATCAAATAAATTTCCTAATATTGTAATAAAAAAAAAACAGAATATAATGACATTTCAGCATTTTAAGTTATACCATGACATATAACAATCAATTTCATATTACAATATGAAATTGGTATTTATAAACAAGAACATTACATATTATACAGCAACCTACATGAAATAAAAAGGAGCTCTAGATATAAACTTTTATCAAATTGATATACTTAGGTTTTCATTCAGGATCATATTTACCATCAACACAATCTGTATGACATATACTAGACAATTTTCCTTGGAAAATATCAGTTTTATAGTCCAACATCTAAACAATATAGGATAACATTTTAATATAAAAAAGCAAGTACAATGTAGCTCTACAAATTTTGACATAAAAATAGAACTATGTAACTCATCTGAATGAAAACAAAAGTATATGACATCTCAATATTGTGAAGAAACACTCCATCACAGCATTCCCCACAATATAATTAAATTTAAATTTGTCGAGGAACCCATCATATTAAACATATGCCATCAGAGTACCAATATGTTCCTCGAGAAATTTCACATTATAACAAAAAACAGTATATTTACAGTGTAAACATTTATCAACGTTTGATTAATTTGGTCATCTGACACATTATAATACTGAGAGTGATAATAGCATTAAGCAGATATGGATGTCATGTATTGGCAGTGAAAACATACAAATTATATGATACAGTTGTATCATACTGATGATACAGACATCAAAAAAAAATTCAATATTAATCTGGTTTTAAGAGATCCTTAATGTGAAAGTTCCCTACAGACTTATTTTGTTCATTCGGTAATGTATAAACTACAGGTGATATTTTTGCTATAATTTTGTTTCTAACAAAGCGTGGAGCTAATTTTGATGAAAAGAATTCAGCGCCTTTGGAGTTTACAAAATTTCTCCGGTAGACAAAGTCACCTACATTATAAGAGCGTTCGACCCTATTTTTGTTATACAAAGTGGCATTGCGTTTAAAAGCTGACATAAGATTCTTCTGAACTTCAAAAAAAATAATTCTTAATTCATCTAGCATTTCAGCATAATCATGGGGCTTTTCTATTTGCATATCATCTACTGAGATGGGTCCAGGTTGATACCGTTGATGCATCTCACCTGACAGAATTTGTTCACAACCGTGAAAAAGAAAATAAGGTGTATATCCCGTTGAGACATTTACAGTACCATTCATATAACGCAGCAGCATATTTTGATGAAATCATCAATTTATAATTTTCATAAAGCTATAAATTCAAAACTAAGTAACTACTTCAAAACTTTAAGCAAAGTATTAATCAATTAAAAATTACATTCCTAAGAAAGTTGATGTCAAAATCAAATTAATCAAATTTAAAAGCATAATGTTGGATTTGTTCGCCACTTGTTCAAATACAAAAAAATTGAAATCATCACAGTGCGCCCAATGCCAAACAGTTGAACACCCAAGGCTGAACAAGATTATTAAACAGAAATCTGTCCATCCAAAGCCTATCCAAAAATCCGACACCGCACTACACCGTAATATAATTTCCTCCCCGTAATTGACTCGTCATCCATACGTTCCATTTTTAAAGAAATTTTATATTGTGGAAATGTCAAAAGAAAGTGCAGAAACGTACGAATGATTTTATAACATCAGCTTATTACTCACAATATAGGATGATTTGATACAACATGATTAATTATTCGTACCGAAAACAATAATCCTTGTAATGTGTATGACAATTACAAAAAAAAGAAGAGTTTCTTTATAAGATTAACATATTAGCATACGCCGTGCATTATTCCCATTAATATACAATCATATCTAACAATTACAATTATTTCATAACTCAGAACCAACTATTTAGTTGCAGCACGAGTAGTCATGCAACTACATAAGTTTTCCTCCCGCCGTATAGATGGCGTTAATTACACTTTTGACAAAAGAATATAATTAATTTTCATTTATTTTAACTTTAAAACAGTATTATATCCCCAACATTAATTTTAATGATTGTTAATCATTTCTAAAATAAACTACAATGATTATAGTCAGTAAAATGTCAAATAGATTATACAAAAAGTGTATTGTTATACATAAAAGATTCTATCATTTGAACTATGAGTTCCATAACATTTCTGAATTATTAACATTAATTTCTATTGAATAACCAGCGTAACATGTTGTTGTAGGTCGATACTGTGTACCACACATTAGACAACATAAATATAATATGAAACATTAAACAATTTATTCATAATAGAAACAAGACTCATTTCCATATAAAAATGAAGTTATTATCATCAAGAAGTAACATTACATTTGGTAAATTCAAACTAAATCATTCTCAGAGATGACAATATTACATCATAAGTTTATGTCAGACCAAATTAATAAACATGGAATACCTTAAATAAGAAATAGACCAAAATCCATTTAGAAATATCATCTCTCCGAGCCTTGATTTTTTGTGATTATACAGCAGATTCAAATTCAGCATTCCCAAAAAATATTTCATAGAATTCACCAACACTTTCCATCTGTAAAAGTGAAAATATTTAATTGCATATTCATTACAATCATAAACAAAACTCCCTATAGCACACATTGATTTGAGATTCAATTTAAAAGAACATTTTCAGTTATTATTTTATACAACATAGCTGAACTTTTAACATCAAAAATTGAGAAAAAAAACACATGTCCCTAACAGAGAATAAAAACTCAAATTGTTTTAAAACACCATTTCCTTTTAATTATATTGATTTAACATGAATTAAGAGAACTTTTTATTATTAACCAAGAGTATTATATCAATAATATCATTATTTAAAAAGACATTGATTATTTTTCACTTGTTACAAGAAAAAAATATTAAGTGCCATGCAACAATGTTGATTCTATGCAGGTATCAGACAGACTTTTTTTGGTAATTACCACAACAATCTCCTAATTAATTTCTACCTAACATATGATTTTTATAATTATTTTTTACAAGTTCAAATTTTATGACCGACCCAAGAAAAATGTATACCATGTTGTATATCAGCAAAAAGGAAATTACAACGCTTATAAAGATTCATATTTTTTTTATCTATAACATAGGTATTCAACATTAAAAATGCAAACCAAACATGAAATAACATTTAGCACAGTCCAACGACAAATTAAAATTATACAACCTGATGTTTTTTGAAGACCGTTTCAATTATAAAAATTTGATACCCTCATTATGTATGTTCAGTTAAAATGTGACATTTTAATTATGAAATCAGAAAAATAATTCTAATCAATTTATAGATTTCCAAAAAATAGACATTAATAATAATTGATGACAACTCAAGTTTTGTACTGAAAAGAATGTGAATTTCATGTTATAGTCCTCACGACATTTAATTATTTATTATTTTACAATACAACCTGATTGAGTAGATTTCTTGAATGGTATTTCTCGAATAAGACTGGTCATAATGGGCTCTTCCACACTTTTTAGAAATAGTTTGGTTGACTTCTGGTCATCCCCTGAATATAATCTCACAGCTCGGCTTTCATGACGATGGATTCTGCGCAGTCCTCAGATTAAGGATGGGTTTAAGGAAGGAAAGGAATCGCTACCACAAAGTATACGAACTAATTATCAATTTTACGTTCTCTACAAACACTAATCTGTCCCACACAAACATCTGACTTTAAAAAGAGTTATAGAATGGGCGCCAGTCTTACAATCAATAAAAATAAAAAATACAAATGGAATTTAAATCCTAATAGTCCGCGCTCTTCAATTTTTTTAAAAAATCCTGCCCCACTTTGGGCCGACAATTGCAAAGGTATGGTGGTGTATGAGAAAAGAAAAAGAGAAGCTAAAATTATACTCACCATAAAACCTTACCACCAGCAGTCAGCGATATTGCAATGAGACTCGTTTAAAATAATGCAAATATCTCAGTATCTCAGAGCGTGTTGTTTATTGATTAAGACAAAAAAAAGAATATATTTAAGTATCAAATAAGAATTTTCTGTTCAATGAAACAGTAATTAAAACATGAAAAGCTGAGTCAGATGTGATTGTAGGGAAGACCAAGTGATGAAAGAAACGCACAAATACAAAAGAAATTACAATTTATTCATATCATGGTTGGCAAGGAGTGTTAAATATGATACAGTTATCTACGTTACCTGAACTAAGCTAAATATTTGACATTTTAATAAAATAATTTAATTCTTAAATTACAATTTACAAGTTTTTAAATGTTTTTCTAGACCATGTGGTGTATAATAAAAAGAAATATCAGACATGACATAATTAAACAGATTCAACTAAATTTTCAAATGATATCAGTATTTCATATGTTTTTTTTTTATAATAATCAAGAAATGAAACAGTTTTAGGAATTTCCATCTTCTTGAAGATGATCAGCCGGTACAATTGTTGAAGAAAACTACCATCGTAGTATTTACGTCGATTTGAAGTGCAATTTACAGGTGTTTTAGTCATTATCAAGTCATGATGTGCAAATATGAGCATGCACCAACCATGATATTTAAAATTATTCATTTTCAGTCATCCATGGTGTACATGGTAAAGTACACCAATGTTGAAGAATGATGAAAAGACAGCATGAACAAACAAGATAAAGTAAAGAAGCAAGGAACAAAGAAGCAAAGGACAAAGGACAAAGGAGGCGGTTATATTTCCTGCAAGAATTCAGTTAAATTAGCGAACGTGACTCATGCCAGATATTTTATATAGACGAGGATCGATGAAATTAGATAGAGAACTTACCCAGCCTCCTTTGAACTTAGATTTCCAGTCTTTGCCGGGTAATTTTGCGTAGGCCATAGTTGAACGATGACACCTCGTGTCGGCTGTCAGCGTTGAAAAGAAAGGCATAGATATTTCGACCCGCCTAGCTAATCCGTTCACGGCTGTGTTCGCCTTAAAACTTTTTTAGAAATATTGTCAATATTGCGAAGTGCGTTCGTTTAAGACATTTTTATAAACATTAAATTAAAATTATTAAATAGTGACGTGTAAATACAAAATAACGTCACAATATACAATATTAATATGAAGTTGATCACTCAATTTTCCTTTACAGAAGCTATTTTACTTCTGTCATACGAATATGAAATTTATTATACATTGATATGGCTGACCATAGTTTTTTTTCTTTAATTTTTGACAATCCTTGAATACATTTTTGATAAGTGTATTTTTGTTGTATCAAAAATTCAAACAGTATAAAAATACCTCGATTATCCAGACCGTGATCTATGGAAAACTAATCAGCTCTAGGTCTATACACTTTACACATATAATATGATGTAAATATGAATTCGATCGGACTTACATACCTATAGTTTGGGTTGTAGGGAGGACACAAAAAGGATAATCCGTACGCCATACATACAAATACATCACGACGAAACTCACAGTGTGCACTCTCTACATGATACCCATTGAGAAATTGATGTAAAAAATACGCTTAAAAATTGTGAAATCATGACTCTCCAATATTCCATAGTGTGGAGAGTAAAAATATCAATTTTGTAAACCGAATTTGATAATATAGACAGTAACTTTTTCGAGTCTTGCAAATGTAAGTATGTATGTACCTTCCTAAGTACCTACCCAAAGAGCTGATAAACTCTTTAAAGAGCTGGCAAACCGTCTTTTATTCATTATTTATTATATTATACTCATATTTTGATTGTATTATTCTCTATTCTTATTTATTATCCGCGTGTATATTTATAGAAATAACTTATGACTTTTATCGCTTTTACAATTTGATTATTTATACAAATCAATTCCGAACATCTTTTCAACGATTCAACAAAAATATATTTATGTAGGAAATATGTTAATGCTCATACACAAGCTCAGAGTTCTTTCAGATTAATATTTAATTCGGAGACATCTTATAAAATAAAAAGTAAAAGTGACACTTTACATAATTATTTTCTTCGCGGGCGATTCTGGTTTTAATGACATTTTGATTTTGCTACAAAAACCTTGACCTGAGATGTCCTTGGACAGATGTTACATAATTTTACATATAATTAAGTTTGAGAATCAATATTTTTCTATTAACTATAATACGCTTTTATATGGATATAGACAACAAAATGAAGAGGGTTGTCACGCAACCAAAATATATTTAGAATTTTTATTACTAAACAATAATATTTTCAATTAATTAAATGAAATAAAACGATCGTTTATCGATGATGAAATAATATTTTCGACTATTCTTTAGTACCTACTTATGGACCAATCCATGTTGTGTTAATAAAGAAGTAAGTTTTTTATTTATTTTAAGTAGGTATATATTAAAGTTGGTATACTAAATATACGTCTCAATACTTCTCTACATTTCCGCACTTTTATAATTTATGTATTTATTTTAAATCATGTACAATGGCGGGTTTATTTCCGTGTGAGGATTATAATTTCACATTTCAGGGTGTAGACATATTTCAACTCTCAAATTTCTATATATACAGATCTGGTTTGATATCGATGCTGGCGACACAACAGTGAGATGTTAATGGATGCGAGCGATTTTCTTCTTGTACCGCATATCCTCTCCCCTTCCGTTTTCCCTTTCCCCCTTCCTGTGACCAATCATATTTTTTTTCATTTATTTTGTTTTAACATATTTTTTCCGTTTTCGTTTTAAGCAGGTACTTGTTGAATTTATATAACCATGTTTTTTGTATATACTTTGCGCATTTTTGTAATTGGACTTAACCATGTACCTATTATGTTTGTATTATTATTTGTTGTATGTGTGGTCTGTTGAAAAGCCAAATAAATAAAAAAAATCAGACATTTTCTTCCAACCAATCAAAGCAAAGTGAGCTCATAAATAGTGTAGTGGAAGGTATTTTCAATTTATAACAATAAACAAACAGAAAGACTAAACAGGTAACATTATTAAATGTAAAATCAAAGCAAAAAAGAAATGAAGGAGATAGGGGTAGTGGGAGAAGAGAGAGAGAGAGAGAGAGACAATGTAGAAGGAGTATCAATTAAGTGTTATAATACATTTAATCAAATAATTAAATTATTTCAAAGAAAGACACATTAAATTTACCAATAATAAATTAAAAAGCAAAAAGTTCGTAAGTTTAACATGTTACCAATTAAACTCATAACATTTACGTAAAGTCTCAAATAACTGCATCGTGCTTTATGAAGAGAAATATGCTGCAATCAACCACACCCGCTAGGCAAGATCCGAAGGTCACAAAATGATTGGCAGACATTCGCGTGCAACGCTTCTTGAGGAGGCCAGAAATAAATACTTACCAAGTTTTTCATAAATACGTTTTGTGTACATATGTATCATGATTATTTCAGGATCATTTTTGTGTTTTGCTTATATTATATGTCGGCCTTCGTGGCTCAGGTGTTTAGGTATCTGACTGCTGATCCAAGGGACCCTGGTTCGATTTCCGGTGAAGACTCAGTTTTTAATTGTGTTTTTCAGTCTGGATCTGTGAGACGATTATTAATATCGTAAGTCTACAGAATGTGGCAAATTGTTATAGGGTGCGTGTAAAATAATTATATGACATAGTTCCTGAGTTGCCCGAAAAGCTACAAATATTATATTCTTTAGGAATACTTTCGACGAAATCGATGAAAACATTAGCCATAGTTCTTTTTAATAAAATATTATTTATTTGTAATTTCAAAGCGCAATCAATCAACATTTTTAAAATCTTTCAATGTAAAATAATAAATATGAAATAATACTTATTTGTATAATAAAATATGAAACAAAAACCTAGCCACGAATGTGAAATCATTTTTGGTTGTTTGTTTGAAATGGTACAAAATTTACCAATAACCAATACAACATCATTACCAATTTCAAAAGGGTGGTATATATTTTTAAATTATTGCACGATATTTTTCAAGTTTTTCACGAGGTATATTTGAACATAAACATCGTATGATATCTATATTTATATTGTGGTTTTGAAAGACAAGACGTGATTATATATTTACATCAAATTAATATGCAATATTAAAGTACATTGTTTTCTAGGTTATTGCTGTCAAATTATGTATGTATTTTCAAAAATATTTATACAAACAAACGAAAGAAAACATTCAATCCATATTTAGGAAGAAGAACAATATTATAAGGTTCATTGGTCCCACATGAACAAAGTCTAATGCGTGGGATTATTAATACAACTAACCTACATAATATCATGAGGTAATATAAAAAATGAATCATAATCAATTTGTTCACATCCTATTTACGAACTCACGATATTGACATATTATATTTTTTTACTAATTATTTAATTTTTAAGGTCTTGTTATCTTAAATATTGTCAAAGAGTAGATCTGCTATCTGACTTGTAATCACCCCACCTTGATGATTGATTCTGTTTAAAAATCACATAAAATTATGTGTTCTCAATACATTTATGAGTTTTTAACCATATGATTTACTTATTTTTTTTCCCTGTTGCAGTTTATATCTACATACATCACACGCTTCTAGAAATATTCAAGATTTTATAGAAAAAGATTTAACTTCTTGCAAATTAACGTACATAATACCATCACGGTTTACCTCCAATGTGGGGTAACCAGCGACAGGTGTGTGAGTATGCGTTAAATTATTAAAGGAAGCACGACACATGCGTGTTCACCCGCATACCACTCTCGTCTCACTTAAAAATGAGCTATGTACGTACATTCAGAACGGGTGGTGAAGTTCATTGCTTAACTATGTGAGATAATAATAATAATAATAAATGGATAATTTATATAGCGCTATTTTTGTGTTTTCGCCTCAAGGGCGCTTAACAATTTATTATACCTGGAGAAATAAATAAAAAATAAAAATCAACCTAGGTAATATTCACTTAGGTAATCACTATATGAGTTTTTAACTGTTTTTTGAACACACTTTCACTGTCTATTGATCTCAAACTATATGGAAGCTTATTCCCTGAACTGGACCCACTAAATCAAATGCTATTTGATTTAGTATTTTTTGGTTTAGATCATCTGGTACACAAAGATCCATAAGATATTTTGGAGCATGTCCGTTAATTGCTTTGTGCAACATCCAGCATATTATTTTGTATTGAATCCTCTCCGATGATGTAATGCAGAGATGATGTAATATTTTGCATATCGTATTTTCGATAACCCGGCTCTTAAGGGTGACCCGAAAACGATGATAATAGAAAAAGGTGGAAGCACTATTCTAAGCCGGTGCCTCACAGCAAATCTTGTAGGAATAAAGTTGAATGGAATGAAAAAGTAAATATTTTTTTTCGTTTCGGGCATTTGCCTGACTTCTCTGTTAGTTTACGGAGAAATTAACCAACTCTTCGCTGTTTAGGAATTTTTTATTCAATTAAGGTAATTTTTATTAAAAAAAACATTCCATAAACTGAATCATTTAAATATTTATTAAATTTATGTACAAAGGCGGGTTTATTGCCGTAAGAAAATCTCTTACAACCAACTCAAGCATCATGAAGCCTTAAGTGAATTCGGTACAATAGTGTATTGTCTTTATCAAAATAACAGCGAGATAAAAAAAAATAATAAAAATATCCTTTGTATTTTTTGTTTCACTTGCTCAATTTTCCTTGTTGTATTTAAAGAATCTAATAAAAAAGCGTGTTGAAAGGAAAACGGTGATAGTATAATGGATGAAAAAAAATGTTTGGACTTTGTTAGTACGAAAAATGTCGATAAATGGTTGTATATAGATATAAATACTTACTGTATATTTATCTGTGTATAAAAAGTGAAGGTGATGGGTGTTATGTTAATGAGTAAACGGGTTTGTAGGCGTTTGAAGATGACCACCGGTTGGCCTTGCATGGATTTAATTCGTCAGCTAAATGAGTATTCCGGCCGATAAATTTTATACAGTTCGATCATAAAAAATATAGGTATTTTATGTATTTTTTGTCGAAGTCTGCATTCGATTTTGATAGTGAAAGATCATTAAAACGTTATATTTTTTCGACCTTCCAACGTCACATTTGGATGGATTGTTGAACGTCATACAGTCAAATATATACTTCTGCAGTCGGTTGGTTTTCTCGATGCGGAAGATTAAATAAACACTCATTTTTGGACGATTTCCTGATATGTAAGTTACCTGAGTGAGAATGCTTTAATTTACAAAAAAAAAATGTTATAGTCAAATCTTAAATCTCCCAGAAATCTATAAAATATCCGTTTATAATAAGAAAAAATGAAATTGAGATTATTATTTTAGCAATCGACAATATTAGTATAAATATGGACATATTCAAAATAACATTTTTTTAAAGTTTCTCAAACATGATAAATTTGTGTTCAACTGCCTATATTTCCAATATTATAGAAAATATCGAAAAACACCGAAACACCCCAACTAGACAATTCAATTTACTATAAAAAAAGGATGTTTTAACAGAACATCTCCAAGTTTTTTTAACAATTTTTGGGAAAATTGAATTTGATGACGATATTATTTCATTTGTATGGCATTATACACTATACACTACACAATATCTACGGGACTCTCAATAGTTTGATACATAATCCCAAACATACATACATACCATCATGCTGTTTTCATATTCTGGGTAGGAAAAAAGAACTGAACTCCATACTATCCTGACATATACATGTTTTGTATAGAAAACAAAATATCTTAAAATATTTAATAATTTGTATTCAAGTGTTTATAGTTTCTACGTATTCTTAAACTAAGTATACATAAGTACTATCGCCTTCGACATTTGGATGTGTTACATGCAAAGACCTTATATTTATACTAAGTTACATGTAACCAGTAATATTTAATTTTGTTTCTACGCGATCTGGAGGATGAATTTTTTAAAATAATTTATAACAATAAATAGTTGATTTACATACAATACATTTATCGGAATAAGGTATAAACCAATGGAATGAGCCTTGAGATTCGTTTATAAAGCTGATTATTGAAAAATGTTATAATTGAATTTGAGTAAGTAAATCAATACACAAAGAGGCAATCAATAAATGAATGAAAAATGCACAACTATGAGTGAAAATATTGAGAAATAATATTAAAAAAATAAATAATAAAAAATTATGAATATGATAGAGAATACACATTTTTCAACGTCCTACACGTTATTTTATCTTAGTTTGTTATAAGCGAATAAGTATCAGGAAAGAACAAAGATGCAGAAGCCATAAGTAGGCACATGTACATTATATTTAAATAATGAAACAACTAGAACCATAAAATGAAAACATTAACTGACGGGCGCATAATAAAAGACGACATAAAGACCAACATACTTCAGAGAAATTTGATGCTATAGAGTAATATGCTTAAAGTAGGTACCTAAATATGATATGTGAATGTAAAATCATCAATAAAGACAAAATAATGCTCAGAAAATATTGTCCAAACAACAGAAAAGACTTCATTTTATTTTGTACAAAATCAAAGTCAATAATACATTTTGTAGATGTGATATGCTACTTACGTGTATAACAACCATGTTTCTTTTTTATCTGATGGACTTTTAAAACGATGGACTATAAATTTGTAAACCATATTTTACGAAGTAAATTATTTAAAACTGGGATCAATGTATTTACCTACAGAATTGGTTGAAAATTGAGATAGGTACTGAAATTATTTAAGTTTAAAGTAGCAACATTTTATTCAAAGAACCACAAAAGTAGAGTGCCCTGATTATGACAAATGGATAAATTAGGTTAATTATCAAATTATACCTCTGCAAATCTAATATAATATATTTAATACTTGCCGAGTAGATTTACCAAATTATGGATTGGGTTATTTGCATATTATATAATATGATTATGTTCAGTAGGAGTAAAATTGAAAGGATTTCAAAAACTGAGTGCTTACCTAGACAATTAAATATCGAAAGTAATAAATCTTCATTTCGAATAATCATTGAAACATATAAGTGTGATCAATTAAAGATCATTTGACTCTCAAGAAGCAATCTATGTCAATAAATTTGATGTTTTTTTACGATTTATAGATAAGACTAGTAGAATAATAAATATTGATTTTAAAGAGGTTTTTTTATTGATAATATATTTATCAAAATTCATGCAATGCCAAAGGCGCTCGGCGACAAATTAGTCTGGTTATATAGCAATTATATTACACTTCAGATTTAAATCTCATTTCCTGCAACGCACACGATCAATCGCAAAGATTAGATATTGTACCTACCATTACGCAAATTATTTTTTCTAATGATATGCGACGCGCATTGAAATTTATAAACCAGTTTAAAGTAAAGTCAAAATAATGTGTGACTTTACTTTAAACCTAAGGTCTCTTAATCAGGATATTAATTCCAATGTCTTTGTGTTGGGTGATGTCACCATAAATTGGTCAAGAAATATTTGAATGATTTGTTACTGACTCGCAAAAGACGAATGTGTTGATAATTATTAAAACTAAAATTGATTTAATGTGATCGTAAATTCATGTCCCTACATCCGATTTTACACAAGAACTACGATATATTCAAAAGTCCTCAGCGATGGTTTGGTCGGTCTTGAATATAGATATGAAGAAAGATAATATTTTACCACCGTCATAGGCACTTTATGCTTATGTCATTTCAACACTAAAAATAAAGTCATTTTCAATACTTACAGTTCACATAAAACCTTTCAGAAACAGTAGGATTCCAAGAAATTAAGTCAGTAGGTACCTTTCCTTTTGAATATTGTAATGGCATCGACAGTGGAAGACAATTAGTAGGTATATTAAGTACCTAATCATGTTGTTAAAAAATAAGTATGAGTAAAATATATTATTCAGTTAGGTTGTCTAAATCAATCTTGTTGTAGGACATGGTAGTATATTTATATTTATTTTTCTTACATATCTAAATTATCTATCTAAAGCTTTTAGATTCTCACATTACCAAGATAAGATAATACGAAGCAAATCCATTAAAATTTGAATTATTTTACGAACAACAAAGTGTGCAAAACACAACACGTTGTGGAAATACAAGATGCCATTAAATAGGATATCTCGATATGTAGGTACCCATGAGTTCTGTTCAAGATTATAAAGATATGGTCATTCAGCTCACCTCTTGTATTAAATTACAATATTTTCCTATAAAAGATAGGAGTTGAATAAAACTGAAAACTTAATTATGTCATATTGTACCTAGTCTGGGTGGTGGATATATCTGATTATATGTAGGCATGTAGATTTTTGTGATATGTCTCTACAAGAAATTTTATTAACACGCGGCATCTTTTAAAAACAACTTATCGCGAACACGAGGTAAAAACATGTTCAGTTATAGAAATATTAAGGAGGTGGTTACTATCTAAATCCAACAAAAATATTCCGAGAACTCGTTTTCTCAAAGGACAGTACAAAATTGAAGATGTTTCATGGTTAAGTACAATAATTAATTTATTGTTACCGCATTTAGTTCATCGGTAGGTAAGTAGGTAGGTACCTACATGTTAAAAAGAAGGTTTATAAATCAAAGCCTAAAATGGCGTCATAATAGACTATAAATAACTTAATTATATATAATATTCTGATTTGGTGTATGTTGTACCAAAATTAAAACATTTTAATTTATTCATAGGCACCTACTTACGTGTTTCATGATCTAAAATTTAAATCATTCGTTGTTGTTGGAGGTCCTCAGCACTATCTGCAAGTGAAACAGTGTCATCTGCATGTCTGATGTTGCTGATGGCTACACCATCAACCTTCGCTCCAATATCCAAATCAGCAAACACCTCTCTGAAGACCAGAATCACTTCAAGGATTGTGAAAATGGTTTCATAATTTGTTACATAATATCTTTAGCAGGATATTTTGTGTCGATTGATTGGAAAAATATTGCGCGAAACTTTGTCATATTACGGTGTGTTTTTGATTCATTTTTTTTTCCAAATTGCTATAAATTATTCCTTTTTTTTCATTTATTTAAAGACATTGAGTGTTACATGTCTAAATAATAAAAAAAACAATAAAACATAACAAAAATAAGAGGAGAAAAATATAATTTAAACATGAAGTACCTACTTAAAAAAATAATTGGCATATGTATATAAACAGATTAAAATACAATTAAATAGAACACAAATGTAAATTATTGAAACATAGAATTTCTCCAATTAATTTGTAACTATTACCTTATATTACATCACTGGTACTACAACCCTTGGTGTGTCTTGGCCTCCACAAGAAGACGTCGCGCGTCGCCATTCCCAAAGTATATAATTGTTTTATTTAAACTCAAAACCAGTAAAGATTCAGTTGCGCATATCGCACCAAGTAAACATTATGTACATATGTAGGTGCCTGTCAATTATTGTTTCAGACGCTTCCAGTCAATTATTGCGAAACAAATTTTATCTCATCGAAAACTTTCTAAGAGTGCCAAATTTGAGTATCTTATAATGGGTCAATAAATAATATATAAACAATGTGAATATTTTTGTATGTCATAAAGCGCTTTGAAGAGAGGTCACACAAAATAACAATAATGTTATAGCAACACATTTGGCTAACCTTGACGTTTATTTGATGTTCTAGTACTCGCCCGACCCGACGTCCTAGTTGGGTCATGTGGCGATTGGATAGTATATAGAAATGGTGTGATTGTGTATATATAATCATGATGTAACTATTGATCAAATATTGCAAATCGATGGTGCATCTCCTGGTATTGGCCATATTCATCTAACAAAATGAGACGATTCGCCGGTAAAAATTATTCGCAAAAAATATTGCGAATTTTCGTCGTTACTATCTAAAATTATTTATATAAAGTTATGAACGTATCACATTTGTGATAAGGTGGCGCAAAACAAATGTGAAAAAAATACATTTTTTGGATAAAAATTTAATTGAGTAGGTATCTATTTTTCCATGGATACGAATAATTATGGCCAAATGTATAAAAAACTAGATAATTCTTCATTGCCATTTTATGAAAGTGATATGCTTTTTTACCAATTCGAAAATGAAAATAATAAATTTCAAGTTTCTTGAGTTTGGGGTCACTTTGAAATATTTGACAGTTAAAAAGAAGAGATGAACTATTCAGATATCCTTCAAAATCTAATGGGGTCTTATCGAGTATTAAAGTCTATAAAGTAGAAAAAACGATACATTGTTATGAAACTTTCAGAATACAATCTCTGCATGATACTAGTTGATAATCTGAAATAATAAAATAACTCTAAAAATTCATAACTCCCCACTATATTCTCTTGGGTTAGTGAGGAGTAAAAACACAACTGCGATGAAAAACGATTGTTATGTATGTACCCAATGATAATGATTAGCTGTAAATATTACGTTTATTACTAAGTCAATAATAGGTAGATATATTCTAAGTAAATTATGATTTATATGCCAGATTATTTTCATTTTCATGATTAAATAAATTTTTTCGACATTTATCGAAAAACTAAAATAAATATTTTCATAAGAATAAGACATAATGCTTATGAAAATATTATTTTGTAGGTATTCAGCAAAGCAAATATCGAGCGCGAACTGGTTGACACAATTAAGCGATGAAAGATATTATATTTGGGTCACCTGCGAGGCAGATATGTAGTACCTACACTGCTCCAACTGAATATTAGGCAAAACAGAGGACTCGGCGCGCCGAGGAATTGGAAGACGTCAGATGTCATGGGTCCGCAACATTAGTGAGTGGACCGGCATCAGAGACTTTGGCGAATTTTTCCAGACAACGGCGGATAGAGATGCCTTCTCAGCAGTGATCACCAACGTCGGGGGGGGACCTGATATTGCAGGAAGAAGATATATTTTATTGTTCTAATATATTATAAAATAATAATAATAAAAATATATGTACCATAAAATAAAAGTGAATTATAAATGATGATCATCAATCTCCTATTGGAAAAAATATTTGTAAAAGAATATCTAATAACAAGTTATCCTTTTCTCAAAATGGTTTTAATGTAAATAGGTACCTGCATTGTAATTTGTGCGAATAAAATCTGTCGGAGAATTTTCGAACAGCATTCTTCCCAAGCCCAAATACATAAAATATTGATATCCTTTCAATTCCATCAATATAACGTGTTTATGGTATAAACTTGTACTTAAAAACATTATGTAATTCTCAATATAACTATCTTAAATATATTATATAAACTCAACTCAAGATAATAATGAAGGTATTTATGGTTACCTATCTATTAACTTATATTATTAAGTATTTCGACTTTTAATGTAATATTATTTGCGGATAGTAAGCATACATCAAATTGTAAAATAATAGTATTTACAAATGTATTTGTAGTCATACATTTATTATATTAAAAGCATTATTTTACAAATATTTTCTACATTACAATTGCGATTTAATAAAATTCATATATACTAAACATTTCCTTGTTTTCACCAATAAACCAATCATTAAATTTAAGCAATAAAAAAATCAATTATCCTTGTCAAATATTTTTTGTACTATTATGTATGTGTATTTACCCTTTTTATGGCACCTAAAATGAATTTGTACTGAAGACAGAATGTGTTCAAATTGTTCTACAACGAATTATATTTTATTATCAAAAGAGTTTTACGGCAAATTTTATTATATAAAGACAGTTTGAGTTAACGACTCTGTACGTATATTTCAATAATAAATAATGAAAATATTATTAACCAACAATTATTTAGTATCTCATGCAAACTTGAAGAAAGCATTTATTATTTTTTACTACTATACCTACCAGTTAAATGTGAGATGCAATAAATAATATATTTCTTATTATCTATTTTATGTACCTACTATTTATAATTAATTAATTAATTTGTTTGTTTATTTATTTATTCGTTTATTTATTTATTTATTAATATATTCATTCATTTATTTATTTATTTATTTGTTCATTTATTTACTTATTTATTTATTTATTAATTAATTAATTAATTAATTTATTTATTTATTTATTAATTTATTTATTTATTTATTTATTTATTTATTTATTTATTTATTTATTTATTTATTTATTTATTTATTTATTTATTTATTTATTTATTTATTTATTTATTTATTTATTTATTTACTTACTTATTTATTTATTTATAAGATAACCAACAGCTATTTTTTTGCAAAGTACCTATAGATATAAATGTTACATGACAGGTAATGTAATAATGAAACTAATAATAAATTTACACTTGAATAGTATACTTACATTAAAAAATAAAAGCATATAAACACATCCAGAAAAAAAATATGTAAAATTATTTAAAAATATAAAGATCAGAAGGAAAGCTGGTGAGAGTGCAACTGGGGTTTAAGGAAAGGATGAAGTGGGGAGATGGTTTTTTTGACATCAAAAATGCTCTAATTAATAAATATAAATATCTTTACATTTGTTTTTGAAATACATCCACACGATTAAGGAAAGTTTTATAGAGCAAATCCTTCGAATCAATTCGTTCTTTCCAGTATTTGTACGAAAAGTTGTAATTAAAAATGTATCATCGAAGGATTATTACTGAAGGATTGAACTCTGAAACAAATAAGCTCAAGGAGAATTGAATGTCCTCGTAGGACTTAATAAATATGGATGTAAACAATAAAATATAAATGAATTAATACTACCGCCTAAAAATTCTATTTTTCCGTTTTCTGTGAACCAATTTACTATTTAAGGACTATGAATAATTGTATTGGAGTACACCCATATAAATTTTAAGCCATATCAACAAAAAATGTTTTCTTATATGTATCTTATATTAGGAACAATTTGTCAATAAATTTGTCATTCATATCGCGGTTTGCTTTAAACTCAATTGAAGGTACATACCAACACAAATAAGTATGTAATAGTGTAAATATAAATATTCATATTGCATTACACTCCTATATATACTTAGGTTAAGTAGCTTCAACATTTGTTAGGTAATGGAAAGTATCTTGAAAATAATACCTGTGTAATTATGAAGTGAAATACATGGCTTGGTAATAATTCACCATCATTCATTGTCTAAAAGCTTAAAATGATGAGTGCATGATTTATTAAAATTGATATGTCTACACAACTATCACATTATAAATATAACAGAATAGGCGTCCAAAACCTTTTCTTAATTATACAATTAGGTACCTACTTGTCCTTTATTGTTTTACCAATGAGTATTTCAGACTTATGATAATTGAAATTTTATGTACCTATAATCGAAGTTCTCTAAATGAAATCTAAATATTTTATTCTAAATTTTATCAAAGTCATTCGTACAGATTTTAAAAAAATTAATATACTTATTTTAAACGGTTAGATAAATATTAAATTTTATGCAACAACATGTTGTGCAGATATAATTTGCAGTCCATCTAAGAAAAGAAACATTTGAAAATTTATATTTTTGAAAATCGTTTAAGTCCAATAAAAAGCAATGCATTGATATGTGATAATACATATATATTATTCAAACTATAGGATTGAAGTCCTTTTCTAATTATTTCATATCTAAATATTCATATTTGATTGTTTTAACTAATTCTCGTGAAAAAGTGACACAGCTTAATGGATGTGGCATTTGTGATAGTTAAACAATTGTTATAAAAATTCTATCAAAAAGTGAAATTCAAACATTGACAGAAATAATTACGGAAAGGTCTATTAAAATCGTTCTTCTCGACTGTAAATATCTATCTTTGAGCAGTTGCTGTATTTTTTCAAACTACATAACTGCTTAGCTATCTGTTGGTACCCACTTTTTTTGCTGATGTCTTGAGACCTCAGACGGTTCGAGAACCACCGTTGACAGCGTTGTCTGACCACAGATCAATAGTCAGTAGTGTGTCTATAACAGTGCCAACGTACATTAGAAGTATGATGACCGGAGCGGGAAAGACTGGTGCAGTCAATAATGTGATGATCGCTAAAGAATGTTGCTTTCAAGTGGGACAAGGTCACGTCTCAGATGAAAAAAATGCAAGATGAAAATGAAAACGAGAGTCTTCGAGATCTAATGGTTCATAATTTTTAAATCAAACGACATTATCGGTATTTTATCGAATAATGATTGATTAAGTCATTACGTTTTGGGCGACTTGGGTGATAATTAGAATCAATATGGTCTTACGCTCAACATTGACTTTTTTATCTGATAATGTTCATTGATTACATAAAGGTCGAATTATTGTAAAAAAAATGCATCGATGATAAATAATGTTTCCTTTCATTCGAGTTCTCATCGTTTTATTTCGCGATTACATATTTAACCTTCTTTTTAATAAAAAAAATCGATAAAGTGAATAATTACCAAGGCACCTTTCTATCGTTATGATAATCCACGTAGATACATTAGGAAATACTTCACAAGAATTCGTATTTTTTATATAAAACGGTTTTCGTGCAGTATTTATTTTGAATGTCTAACTGAATAGGTACTGGTTCAGAAAATATCAAATGAAAATGATTTAATATGTGCATTATATCATTTCTGTTATATTTCTGACTGTCGTGGCACATTGGTTGGTCGTTTGGCTTTTATGCCGGCAACTCGGGTTCGATATCCAGCAAAGTATAAATTTATCAAATACTATGTCTCTTACAATTCTCACATCTCTAGCTGGAAAGTTATTTAGTACCTAGTAAAAAATTGGAAAAGGTGCAAGGAAGCGTTTTTAATACAGTAGAATACAGAATTAAAACAATTGTCAATATGGTTATTATTTTTCTTTAAGGCTCAAAAATATCACGTTCCATCAAAAAATAAAAATAATTCAAATAGTATGCTGTTAAAAGCGATCATAATGAAGGACTTAATTTAAACTTTAGTTCGCGATTCTTTTTAAGTGATATTTTCACGAAAAGCTATGTTTAATCAGGGATTTTTTAGTATACATAACATATCGATTCTATTATTTTTCAGAAATACAAATATTTATGTTTTTATAACATTTGTACTAAAAATAAGTCCACCTATTTTTAATTATTACGTAATTTTTATACATTCGGATTCTCCGAGTCTCTTCATCATTTCAAAATATTGTGTTCGTTTATGAAACTGGTAATTTGAGGTTTTGTTTAAATTGTCGAAATACCATTTTTGTATGTCTAAGTACCTACTATTAATAATTTATTTCAATATTTAAGCAGGTAAAACAAGTACAAACAAATCACTGGTATATTCTGTAAAGGTTTCTTGTCCCAGTTTAGGTATTGTACCTGTATAACAAACTGTGAAAAAAATGTTTTACCTTAGGTAACAAAGAAGGTTGTTTTGCGTTATTTCTCAATGATTAAATAAAATATTATACCACACACGTAGATCAATAAATTATCATAAATAGGTAATGGATATGGTTGATGTTTTAATTTATTTACCAAATAAGGTGTGTTTATCTTTTTATAAAAACTTACCTTACCTTTGTGTTAATGAATTTAATGTACAGTATTGTGTCTTTATACACGAAAGATTAAATAACGGTTTACATAACTGTAAAATTTTATGTATTTTCATTAAAATAAACGTATTATATCAGACTATCAAAGTTAAAAAACCTTTATCCCCACATTGTCTTAAAATATTATTCAGTGAACTTCGTTACGAACTCCAACACCAACGTGAAATTGGTTGTGATTTGGTTTTAGGTAGGTTTATAAATTAAAAAATGTAACATAGTGATCGCAATTCGGAATGGGCATAATAGGATAAAAAAATATATTCAAAGAGAAATCTTTGATATAGTTATAATTGCTCTTTTCTAGATTGCAAACCCCTCCCAACGCTACGTAGTGCGCTTCTTCGGAAGAGTAAAATGGACCCAAATCCTAATAGCTGGCGTCCCCTACGTGGACATGTTAAAAAAAAATTTTAGATGCACGATATCATCGAAAATTGATAATTATATTTAATGCTACTAACGATTCTTCAAAGTAATTATGTATTTAATAATAATATTTTTTACTAATAATAAATTTTCTTAAAACGAGCATAACGGCGAGAAAAAAAATCTAAAAACTTGAAAATTAACTAAGTACAGGAAATTCGAGTTTTTTTTAATGGTTCACTTTTGTAAGTAAAATCTTTAATCAATATGTAGATAACAAGAAAATACATCTTTTTAAATTACCCATATTTATTTTTTGTAAAATAAAACTGTTTATATTTTTGGACAATTAAAATTTTATGATGTAGTTTATCTACTAAATAAAACAAGCATATCAATAATGCATAATACCTATGTACATGTATGTATGTATAATGGTGAAATCCTTGTGCAATGTCAACCCAATGTACATGTATGTATGTATAATGGTGAAATCCTTGTGCAATGTCAACCCAATGACAAATCGTAAGTGTTTTTTTGGAGGGAATATTATGTCCATCAATCTTATCTTAAAAAATAAAATAATTATGAAAATAACTCATCTAAACAAATACTTATAAAAAACTTAAAATTTAAACAAAAAAAGGTTACTTTTATAAACTATAACAAAAAAATACTTTATTATTAATATAAATAAATAATAAAAAAAAATAAAAAGCTTCTTTAAATACATTTTGAAAAACTAGTTATAATCATTGTTAACGTAAGTTTAGGTACGATAATTGACGATTTACTTAATGGTGACCATTCTGACGATGCTCGGTATTGAGCGATACCGGTGAGTGGGAGTCTCGTTAAAACTAAATTAAATAGAACGAAAAGTAAACTATGATTTTGTTCATCATAATTATATAAGATTACAGAGTTCATGAAGTGACAGTAAGTTACAAATATTAAAAAAAATATTTACTCTATGGTTGATTCTCGATCATCGTTTATGGGACAATTGTAATATGGGACATTTTTGCTATACCTACTAAAGAAAAAGAGAAGGAAAGAATCAAATAAAATATTTTGTAAATAAATAACAAATGATTTTGGAAAGGAAATATGAAATATACTTTTGATCACAAACCTAAATACAAGAGAGATAGTGTGTGTTTTTATTTATTTTTACTGTTTATTATTTAATTTAAAATGTATATTTTTTGGCATCTTAGTAACAACTAATGCATATAAAAAATATGTCTTTATGACCATCTTCTTCGGTCTGTACATGTTTTATTTACGTATAAGGAATATTCTTATTTAAGTTTCATTTGTGTATATTTTTGTATCAAGCTAATTGTCATTCAATCTACTATTGAAGGCAATCTACTTGATTCTCATCTCATCAGCTATATATGTCTTGTATGTGCGTAAACGAGTTATTCTAATATCATGTCTTTAGATTTATCATAAATGTGTTATTTTAAAATATAATATATAAACACTTCTCTGAAACATGTTTTGTGTTCATATTGCACAACACTTAAATAACAATGTATTATGATCATTGTCATATTTTTCATTTATTCATCATCACGTTTTGTCATTCTGACCATCGGAAGTTGTAACAGAAAAATTAATCAAATAAAATGTTTTTTAATGAAGACACCCGTATATTCTACTTTAAACACAGCATTATTACCTTTATTTTAATGAATTATTTTTATTTTACATTATATTGGTTTCAATATGAAGTAGATTGACACAATAAAATGGACTGTAGCTACAAAAGATACTCACACTTTTTATTCACAGCTTTCTTTTCATTCTTATGAAAATATACAAAAATTTGAAGAACGTGAACATATTTTGAAAGTTATGTCCGATGAATAAATCATTGACATTGAATTCAACTCATACTGAACATATGTATTACCTATTTTAATGGTATCCATTTGTTTAATCAATGGACAGTAATAAAAAAATGTAGATTAGAAGTTATTTTCGTCCTATTGTTCTCTTGCAATCAGCCCTCTTTAGCTCTTTTCGAATTCTTCCGAATCTTCTTATATTCTCTATGTGTTCTTGTTAGTTATTAGTCTCCATTAAGCAGAACGGGTTATTGGGATGGAAAGGACATGAAAAACAATACCGATTTTTTTTATGATTTTTTGATACTTATTAATACCTAACCAACATTTTCTTTGATTTTCGGATATACTTAACCAATCACTATTTTCTATGATTTTCTAATATTCTTAACCAACCAAAATTTTCTATGATTTTCTGATATTCTTAACTAACCAAAATTTTCTATGATTTTCTGATGTTCTTAACTTATCACTATTTTCTATGATTTTCTGATATTCTTAACCAACCAATATTTTCATTAGTTTTCTGATATTTTTAATTAACCAATATTTTCTACGATTTTCTGATTTTCTTAACTAACCAACATTTTTATACGATTTTCAGGTATTCTCAACTAACTAACATTTTCTATGCTTTTCTGGTGTCATAAACAAACCAACATATTCTATTATTTTCCTATACCCTCAACTAACAATTAAACTAAGCAATGCATCGGTTAAGCGGTAGTATGAAGCCACCAATCACCAATATAAAATTCATAAATGGATAGGTATCTAAGTAGGTACATGCCAATTATATTCAATAGGCTGAGTGATATAACATTGTATCGAAAGTATTTAATCGCAAATTATTTATGTCAGACGAAGTAGGTATGTAGACACCGTTTCATTCTCGTTTATGAATTATTGACATATCAAACACGTGAATGTAGTACCTCCTTAATTCATTTACATTATATTTGTACAATGGATATCATTACTGCATAATTGACGTATTAATAAAAACCACAAATTAGGATGGACATTGACTAGACAATTATTCAGTACATTGTTCTACGTGAGTGTACACCTATGTGTGTTACATACAGTAATGTTATAAAGGTATTACTTTCACTAGTTGTATGTATGTATGTATGTTTGAATCTCAATACACGAAATGTCAGAAGGTCGTAGTTTGACCTCTGCTAGTTTGTATTGAGTGTATGTTTGTATATATTTTATACTATGGTCTAACAAGCGTTCAACGTATTGAGTAATACATCACGTACACAAAATATATTTTGTTAGTCATTCATAAACGTTATGTTGGTCAATGAGTTATTTCTTCAAAACGTTTAATTATGATCAAGCAATGTTGATAAACTACTTCACATGTTCGTCCGTTTGATGGTTAGGTATCACATAATTCATTTCCAATTATATTTTTTTGTTGTTATAATAGAGCTATTGTATTTGTATACAATCAAAGATACTTTTAATACAGTTAAAGAAATAAATTAATCAAAATAGAATTTAATACTCAAATTTTCAAAATTTGATAGCTTTTTACTATTTTGATTTAATATCATTTTATTGAAATCACGATAAAATGAAATAGAGATATCCTCGGGTGAATTAGTTTCAGAAGAAGACATTGGCGAGTCCATATATAGCCAGAATTAACAATTAATTGGACTGTTTTTGCCCCACCACTAACCGTTCCGCTAGTGGGGACTAAAAAGGGCCCCATTGCAAAACTATGAAATAGCATAAGATGAGTCCGGTAAACTCTAAAACCTTGCAGAAGATAATAATAGAGCACTGAATTTTTGATAGAAGGTCTTGGAAGATTACAGACTACCTTCATCGCTGTCAAGTTGTGTTTGTTTACTTCTGAGTTTATTTTGCTTATTTTGTGTCTTTTATCGTATGAAATCTTTTATTTTTTGCTTTAAGTGATTTGTTGCCGTATCCTGTTTGTGGTGATGTATTTTTTGTGTATTTCGGGTGTTATTTTTAGGTTTTAAAGTGTTTTGAATGTTTTTTCTCGTGCCTGAAAAATAACATTTTATTTTTTTTTGTTTTCTTTTGTGTACTTTATATATATCATTGTGCAGGGAATTTTCCCGTGATTCCAATAATATATAACTTATATACTTTATTACTATTTTTTACTATTTTATCGTGATTTCAATTTATTTTTTTGACATTTCGGTGTGCGTTGCTCGTGTGTTTTATTTTACGTCACTGACTCTAGTGTCATTGAATGTAGAATTAAATTGTGCACAGAAAAGTTCGCGGAAGATAGTGTCTGCCAACTGCCGTTGATCAGATATTAACGTCTTTCTGCGCTCCCCATACTGGCGCTTACGCCCTTTCGGCGTTGAAAAGCATAAATTCATAGATACAGGCCGCCCGTCAAAGAGACGCCCCTCACCCCCTTGACTTATCCCGTTCCCGCACCGCATTACAATCATTTGTATTTTTATATTATAATATTATTATATTCATAGTTTTTACTCTCTACTAATATTAAGACTTGAGAGATATTTTGATATATTTATATGTACCTAATTGTTTTCTTTCACTCCTTTTATTTGTTCTAGTAATTATAGCAAGTACTGCTTTCTGGTACCTATTCTGTACCTATCTATATATTTGTTTTGGTATAAACCTTTGTACATTATACTTTACGGCGCTTGCCGATTATTATTATTTTTTTAATTATTTGTGTTATTATCTATTCTTTTTTCTCTTACATAGTATTTTACTCCATCCTTTATAAAAATTATTTTTTTATTTTCTCTTCATATCGTTCCCTTGTCTCCTAGCATCTAACCGTCGTTTATTTATTTATTTATTTATTATACTCCTACCTGTCCCAGTCACTTGTAAGACTGCAATATCTGCAATTTTCGTGGGCTAGGTTTGGTCGTACAGTCCTTTGTTATTCTGTTAGGGCAGCTCTGTTGCTTATCTTCCAGTGGCTTACCTTTCCTGCTGTCCAATCCATGACCCTTCACATCGATGGAGGAATCTGATTATAGGATGACAAAAAGGGAACGAAAGCGGAAGAGGCAGAAAGAACTCTTGAGTCTGCCGGCAATCGCCAATGACTCTCCTCCCAGTTCAAGAACCAGAACTTTTAGTCCTTCTGTCGTCCCTTCCTCCCTTGCCTCCATAAAACCTCCTCCCCTGCCCTTGTCATCTGCAGTCCCTGCCCCGACCACTGAATCCGAGAATATGAGTTCAGACTCTGATACAGAAGATGAGCGAGAAAATGATTATTTGCCATCTTCTAAAATAGAAGCAGCCTACGTATGCCTGAGTAATATTCAAGACATTGTGGAAAAACACTCAAAAATATCGAAGTCGCATCTCATTCGTGTTGGTCGTGAAGCTCAGCGCCTATTATCATTTATTGGTGATCTGTCGACTGAGTTGGCGGAAGCAAGGGGCGTCATATCTTGCCTGAAAACAACAATTTCCAGCCGAGATGAAAAAATCTTGCATCTGTGTGAAAAGATTGATACCACTGAGACACAGATTGCACCGGTAATGAATAAAATTGCCGATAAACTCAACGACCGCCCGACCTCCCTGTATGCCACGCAAGTGACAGGTCCACCACCCTTATCCAAGGGAGGATTTCCTGCACTCCCTGCAAAACCTGCCGTCTGCATTTTTCCCACAAACGATGAAGTCAAGTCATCGATGGAAACCAGGAAAATCCTGAATGCAGCCATTAAGCCTTCCGACGTAGGTGCTCGCGTCACAAGTGTACGTACCATAAGAGGTCACGGCGTTGTTGTTAACACGGCCACCACGGAAGACTCCATCAAGTTGCTGAATGCCCCGGCAATAAAAGCATCAACGACCTTGACCGCGCGACTCGCTACCAAGAGACAACCTCGTGTGAGGTTTAGTCATGTGCCACGGGACCTGTCTAATGACGAATTTTTAGAGATAGTTGCAGAGAATACAAAAGAGCATGCCATTAAAACTGCAGTATTCAGTCATCTAACAGGACCTACAGTTGGCCCGACTTGCGATAGAGTTTTTTCAGTACCTGCTGCCGTTCGCCATAGCCTCATCAATTTAGGAAAGGTGTATGTGGACTGGAATGTCTGTCGTGTTACAGATTTTCTTCCAGTCAGTATTTGTGGCCGTTGTCGAATGTACGGCCATGGTTCAAAAACTTGCAAAGAACCCGTCAGATGCTCACATTGTGCTTCAACGGAACACGTTTACGTGTCATGTCCGAATAGAGCCAATCAACCCACATGCGCTGTTTGTAAGTTGTTTAACAAACCAGCAGTACACCGATCAGGCACTAATGACTGTCCAGCTTATCAAGCAACAGTCAGCAGAGCTTTACTCAATATTGACTATGGCGTGTAATGCTTCTGTTAAATTTGGTCAGCTTAATCTTGGCCGTGGACAATCGGCTTCAGCCGAACTCAGTCAGTCTGCTCATCGCATGAACATTGATGTTTGTCTTATCCAAGAGCCGTACTCTCGAGATGGAATTGTGCCATCATTTGGTCCGGGTGTTCGAGTTGCTATGGCTTCGAGCTGTACCTCAACGAACCCTCCGATGAGCTGTATAGCTATTTACAATCCCAACATTAACTTCATATGCCTGGATCACTTATCTTCTAGTCACTTGGTTGTAGTCCAGATTTCTTCTCCAAGTGATTCGTTTTATATTATTTCGATATATTTTCAGTTTAGTGAATCTGAATTTCGTTTTCTGGATCAACTGGATATTATATTGGGTCAACTCGGCAACGCATCATTAATTATTGGAGGTGATTTTAATGATGAATCTATTCTATGGTGTAACACTACCACTTTCGGGTCCAGGAAATTCACCAGAGGTGTAAGCTGCGAAGATTTTATCTCTCGCCATAATTTGAGTGTGTTGAACAATCCTTTCAGTCCACCTACCTTCTCCAACCACATGGGTACAAGTCATATAGATGTCACTTTAGCTGCACCTCAGATTAACCACAGAATATGGAATTGGTCTGTTGACGAGGATGCCTCGTGTAGTGACCATAACCTTATCACGTTTCAGATTATTTCCAATGTACCCCCAATTCCTTTAGCGAAACCTTTGCTTAGAAGATTCCGGACAAGGTGTGACAGATGGCGTTGGTTAGACTTTGACCGCTACTTTGAATGCTCGCTGGATCGTTTATCTTGTAGATCTTGTACTACTGCGGAAATGGCCTCATCTTTTACGCAGAGTATAATTTATTGTGCCGAGAAGACGATCGGCAGATCTTCTTCTAGTCATATGTCTCCTAATGAATGGTGGCATCCTGGCTTAGACATCCTTAAACGAACTTCGACTCGAGCTCACCGCGCATTGAGAGCGGCCCGTCGTCGAGGAAGTTCAAATGACTTTGTAACTGTACTTCAATGTGAGTATAGACGCTCAAATAATATCTACAAACGCGAGATTTCTCGTGCCAAGTCTGATGCATGGCGCCGTTTGGTATCTGAGGTTTCAACCACAGATCCTTGGGGGGCTGTGTTTAGATATGCATCAATGAAAAAATATCCAAATGCGTCAGTCTCGTGTATCCGTGATCCACGAACTGGAATTATCACAATAGACTCTGACTCGACGACAAGCACGCTACTTGACATACTTATTTCTTCTGATGACATTTCATCTGATACTCCTCTTCATTCACAAATACGCAATAACCAATCCGATATCCCGCAAACTCCCATATCGACCTTCGCCAATTTCGATGAGCTCGATTTTATAATCAAGAATCTTCACCAAAACAAATCTCCTGGCATTGACCGCATTGACGCAGCTCTCGTACAAAGGTGCTGGCACATAGCTCGCCACGAGATTATCTTATTGTACAACAATTGCTTGCGAGAAGGCTACTTTCCGGATTGTTGGAAAACAGGTTTAATGACTGTTATTCCCAAGCGTAGTGACCTGGATCCTTCTGACCCAAAATCATATAGACCGATTACTTTACTACCTATTTTGGGTAAGGTCTTAGAAAAGCTTATATGTCGACGCTTAGAAGATCATCTTTCCAGTACCCACCCACTGTCCGATCGTCAGTTCGGTTTTCGCGCTGGGAAATCAACGGTTGATGCTATCTTGGCTATATCTGATATTGTTAGAAGCTCTGATAGTAAATATGTTATCTCTATATCTCTTGATATTGCGGGAGCATTCGACAATGCCTGGTGGCCTCTAATTTTAAAAAAACTTCGAGACCGTAAGGTTCCTAGCAACATATATAAATTAGTGAAGAGCTATTTTACTAATAGACATGTGGCCATGCCCGGGGGACAAGATTTGCACTGGCGACCAATTAGCATCGGGTGCCCTCAGGGTTCTGTTCTGGGTCCACTGTTATGGAACATCTTGTTCGACGAACTTCTATCACTTTCAACGCCTACGGGCTGCAGTATTTTGGCATATGCCGATGATGCTACAATCCTTATTCAAGGTAACACCCGAGCACTTATTGAGCGCGCAGCTACTCAGTTACTTTCTTCTGTTGCAGATTGGGGTATAAGTCATAGACTCAATTTCGCACCTAAGAAGACGTATGGGTTAGTGTTAAAAGGCATAATGAAAAGTCCTCCCTCCATCAAATTTATCAATACGCGTGTAATATTTAAGGATAGGGTCAAAGTTTTGGGTGTTACACTAGATAGAGGCCTAACTTTCCAATACCATGTTCGTGCTGTATCCGATAGTGCAAAAATAGCCTTCCAAAAGATTTCACGTCTTGCTCGAGCTAGTTGGGGCCTTAAATTTCCAGTAGCAAGACTGTTTTACAACGCTACCTTTCTGAGTATTATGTGTTATGCCGCTCCTTGTTGGGCTCATCGTTGTGAAACCCAATACATTAGACGTCTGCTGCTTTCTGGACAGCGCTTCGCTCTAATAGCTTTAGCAAAGGCTTACAGAACCTGCGCTACCGACACACTTTCTATTCTCACAGGTATGGCTCCCCTTGATCTGGAAACACAGCGACGAGCTTCAATTCACAACCTGTATAGAGGTCGAAGCTCAATTTTGGGTGGTGTTTCTCTCCCACCTGTAAATTTACCCACAGTTCGTGGAGAGATTGAGAACTTGGCCCGGAGTTCTCTTTTAGATGCTTGGCAACGTCGCTGGTCTTCTTCTTCCGTGGGCAGACTGACATTTTTATTTCTTCCTGATGTGAGGACTCGAATTTTTTCCTCGTGGATTGTTCCCGATTATTGGACCACGCAATTCCTTACTGGACACGGCAGTTTCAAAAGTTATCTCTTTCGTTTTCACTTATCCGATTCGTCCTCATGTCAGCTTTGTGATAACCCTGAACAGACTTCTGAGCATATCCTATGGGAATGCACTAACTTCTCCGTGTCAACATTCCGACGAGAACTCTACGACGATGTCCGAGGGAATTTCTTTGGACCCATTGGACATGCGGACCTTGTAGCCACGAAGAGCAACTTTAGGGCTTTCAAGACTTTCTGTCTTAAATTCGGTGCACTATTATCTTCACTATCACTGAGCAGTGAGCCAGTTGTTTCAACATGATTAGCTCTCTTTGGCACATTAAGTGCAGTGTCTGCAAGGTTTTAGAGTTCTCCGGACTCTTCGTATGTTCTTTATGTGTTCTTTCAGAGTTTTGCAAGGGGCCGTTATTAGTCCCCATAAGCAGAACGGGTGGTGGTGGGGGAAGAACAGAAGGTCTTGGAAACTAAGTCACTCTTCTATCAATAGTGTAGTCCATCAAAATAAAGAAAAATGAACATAGTCTAATTGTTTGGTACGTGATTTTTATGCTGACTCAAGTTAAATTCAATAAAAACGATATTTGATCCGTATGAGGAACGAACGCATATTGATTGGATAATAATAAATAGAATTGCGGTTAAATGACATAACGCGACGAATTTATTTATTTTCTTATCAAATATGTGAGGATCAAGGCACTGACTAAATGGTAATTCAATATGTCCATGTGCTTTTGAACTGTGTGAAATTTCTGATCATTGATACCCAATATATCATTTTGATCATGTATTTAGCTGTATTTAACATGACATAAAACTCAATAAATTATTTGCCGGCTATAAAACACCATAAAAACATCATAGGTCATCACACTATTTTTATCCAAAATGAAATATATCTATAAAAATATAAAATGCTCATTTTTATTATTTCCTAGATTTTTAATTAAACATGTATGTATTTTCAGGTAAAAAAACACCATAATATGTACTCGTACTATAATTAATTGTAACTACAGTTAACGCACCTTTTGCAAGTTGTGAGATTAGTTACAAACGTCAATTTTTATGCCACGTTTTTTACCTTAGAAAATAATATAAAAATTGAAACAAAGATTTATCTATTTTGATCACTCTCATATTTCAATATATTATATCTGATATAATTCACGAAATATACGCTAATTTATGCTACTTATTAATAAATATAGGAAAGATTAGTGGACCACAAATCATATGTTTACAATAAGTCAATCAAAAAACAATAATTAAAACCATTTTTATTGATAAAATTAAATATATAAAATATTTAAGAAATTAATTACCTAATGAAAGATGTACTTTGTAGAATTCAATTGTAAATATCTTCTTTACTGAGAATCAAACCCAGGACCCTGTTGCAGATATTAAACAATTTACCTCTATGCCTCGTCAATCAACTTATCTGGTCACTGGTCAATTTAGTTATATTTAGTTATCATTCATTGACTTTGCCAACTGCTTTATGGTTCATACTTGTTTATACATACGGTGACATCTTCGTCACTTATCTATCTGCTGAGCATCGCGGATCCTTTATATTAATTGATGCTTCATTTTTGTCTTCGTTGACTTAAATCCTGAACCAACTTAACTATGGCATTTAGAATCAGATCATTAAGTCGATTGGTCCATCTGATAAGTGACCTTCTTCGTATTTCATCAGCAATACCAGTGACAACAAGCTTATTGAAGCGATCTTCATTGTTTCTTTGATGTTTTAAAATGTAAAATTGATAGAGATCATACATCACTTTTATGAGTGTAAATAAACATGTATGTGAAACTCTGTTTACAGCAGTACCAAGGAGAATAAAGTTACACACATGCACCTAAGTTGATTGTGTTATAAACACCATTGTTAACGAACTTGAATTATCATAAATGCTCATCTGCAAACAAACATTAACCACATAATAGTGGTTATTAAAATAACTTTAAATGTCATAGTTACGCAAATTTTCAATTAAGTGCCTTTTTTATGAAAGGTAAGTATATAATTTTCATTGTAACTTAATCCTTTGTGAATTTTTACAATAAATCTTTTCTTTAAGTGGCAAATTAAGGAAGTCTATTAGATGTAAAGGCACTAACTTTAATCAGATTCTCTTACGTTTACTACCATTTTTCTTATAAGTACTCAAAAAGTATTAGTTTGGTAGGTACACTGATAATGAGATAAGAATTTGCAAGTGAGAATAACATACATTAATACAAATTATCTGCAAACCCTCTACTTGTAAATATATTATATCGTTAATTTAACTTTTATTAGAATTATGTATTTTCAAATTTTTCTTCATAATGTCAAATAATTATTAAATATTCTGACTATTTAACCCTGCTTAATGGGGTTTTCACCGGTACACTAACTAAACATAAATATTGTATGTAGATATATTACAAATATAAAAAAAAACTTGGTCTCAGTCTTGTAGAGTATTATTCTGACGATAAGCCTTGCTCGAAACGGGTCAATCAATAATAAAATAAATTTCAATTGAACAAGCAGTGGCGGCTGGTGACCTTAAATCTCAGAAGGGCTCAAAATTATAATTATACCTAGATGAGAAATTAACTTACTACAGGAATCAGAAAGCAATAATGTGACACAATATTATTTTCGAATATAAAAATTATTAGTGTGTTCCGTAGTTCTTTTGTTTATCGGAAATTAAAATGTGATCATTTATGCTGTATTTTTTTAGGTTTTAAATAACGCTTGTAATAAAATGCATCGATAAATTACAAAATAATTTGTGACAACTAATGAATTTTGATCATACAAAATTTAAAAAAAAAACTTCTGGCAACGGTCGCAAGACTGCTTCCTGATTTTACACATTTTACCTATATCATTTTTGTTTGCAATATTATGGTATCAATTATATAGTTTAAACTATGTAATATAAATTAATGATAGCCTCAAGGAATTGCAACTGCTTACTTAACGTTCGACCATCGCAATGTACAACAAAATACGAATGAATGAAAATATACTATAATCCTTCGCGGGCACTGCCCCGTTTTGCTCTAAATCGGCATACATTCAGCGACTAGCGTGTACGGCGAGCTGCGACGGCAGCGGACGGTCGCGTGAATTGTATGGGCTCTCCGGGCACAAGTCGACTGTGCCCGAGGAATGAAATAATTCATAGAATCTTGCTTGCTTTACAAAGCAGGTAGGTTTAATAACATTTTTTGCATTGATTTATTAAATATACGCAAAACAAATTACATGTTATCATAAATTTGAAATATAATGCAAAAAAAAACAATAAAAATTTACAATTCAAAATTCCTTTGTAAAAACCAAATAAAACAACACCCGTCAAAATAGCATACCCTTTCCCTTTATTGACATTTATCTGAGAAACAGTGCCGCAAACTTAGCGAAATAAAATCAGAGTTGCCAGAGAACAAATAATATTATACCATAAACAAGAAATATAAGTGTTTTATACGCTCAGTCATTCAAAAATAAATTACAAAGATCATGTCTATTTGAATCGACACTGGTTGAAAAAGGGTTAAATAATTTCGCTAAATATACTACAGGCGTAAGACGGCAAATATTAATTAAAAAAATAATGTATTCTCAAGATTTAATGACATACATATATGGGATTTTTTTGTTTGGGAGGGCTGAGCCCGAGAGCCCTTTAGGAAAAGCCGCCACTGAGAACAAGTAACAAGTATTTTCTATATTTGTTATATATCTGCATGCACATATATATGTATTTGTTATATATTTTTGCACCTTATATATTAATGTATCCTCTATGTGTTAATTATTTGTATACCCTATTGTGTAAAAGTAACAGCCCCAGAACAGGTCTTGCTTAGTGGGGTGTTACTTACTTAACCTAAATATGTAAAAATGTTTGTATATTAACAATAAAATAAATAAATAATAAATACAACGGAGTCCTATCAAGAATTGTCGATCGACAAACTACATAAACTTAATCGAAATATTGTATTTAGGTAGATGTAAAAATGTATTTTTTATTTTTATACTCTCACACATAAACTATGTATGCATTTTGTGGGAATTTGTTTTCTTATAATCGTATATTGTATTTTAATTTCAGGATATCAATTTATTTTGTCTACTTATAAAGCTCAAACTAACTATTCAAATATAATATTTTTATTATGAATGCAAATATTTCAAAATAATTGTTAACAAATTGTTTAAATAAACTAATTATCTACGTGTGCTTACCTATGATATCCATATAAGCAACAATGTGAATTGTGTTGTGTCGAGACTTCCTGAATTGATAAATAACAGTAAAACATGACGATCTATAAAACTATTGTGTTGTGTCGAGACTTCCTGAATTGATTAATAACAGTAAAACATGACGATCTATAAAACTATTATGAATTGTGTTGTGTCGAGACTTCCTGAATTGATTAATAACAGTAAAACATGACGATCTATAAAACTATTGTGTTGTGTCGAGACTTCCTGAATTGATTAATAACAGTAAAACATGACGATCTATAAAACTATTATGAATTGTGTTTTGTCGAGACTTCCTGAATTGATTAATAACAGTAAAACATGACGATCTATAAAACTATTGTGTTGTGTCGAGACTTCCTGAATTGATTAATAACAGTAAAACATGACGATCTATAAAACTATTATGAATTGTGTTGTGTCGAGACTTCCTGAATTGATTAATAACAGTAAAACATGACGATCTATAAAACTATTGTGTTGTGTCGAGACTTCCTGAATTGATTAATAACAGTAAAACATGACGATCTATAAAACTATTATGAATTGTGTTGTGTCGAGACTTCCTGAATTGATTAATAACAGTAAAACATGACGATCTATAAAACTATTATGAATTGTGTTGTGTCGAGACTTCCTGAATTGATTAATAACAGTAAAACATGACGATCTATAAAACTATTGTGTTGTGTCGAGACTTCCTGAATTGATTAATAACAGTAAAACATGACGATCTATAAAACTATTATGAATTGTGTTGTGTCGAGACTTCCTGAATTGATTAATAACAGTAAAACATGACGATCTATAAAACTATTGTGTTGTGTCGAGACTTCCTGAATTGATTAATAACAGTAAAACATGACGATCTATAAAACTATTATGAATTGTGTTGTGTCGAGACTTCCTGAATTGATTAATAACAGTAAAACATGACGATCTATAAAACTATTATGAATTGTGTTGTGTCGAGACTTCCTGAATTGATTAATAACAGTAAAACATGACGACTATAAAACTATTATGATCTTTTTTGGTATAGTCATCAAGTAGGTATCTACATTATATTATAATACAATCATTATGGGGTATACCTTGTTGACTTAAAATTATATAAAACTAGTATAAATCAGTTAACTTATCATTAAGATGTTTTCTCTAGAAAAGCGCTAATAATTATTTATAATATTTCATATTTCATACAAAAAAAACGACAGCAAAATGATGTGCCAAGATAGGAAAATTGTGGAGTTCGGTTCTCTGTGTCTACCCCACAAGGAACATTGCGTAATGGTATGTGTGTACGTAGATATATTATTTTTCATACAATTCGCTTATACAATAATACGTAAATCCTTCGTAAATTGATGAGTTTCATTATTTCTCTTAAGTCCCATCATCAAATCTCTTGGCTTAGTTCAGATGAAACCACCCCAAAAGTAATCCCTTTCTAATGAAAAAGGAATCAACGAATTCAGACGATATGTTGAAGAATTGTTTTTAATTGCACACGAATTTGCAAATCGAAGAGTTTGATGCGTATTTAATTTATTTCAATGTGGTGGGAAAAATATTTGTAAATAAATGAATTCTCTGTATTTAATTGTTTTTTTATTACAAAAAAAATACCACTAGCTATTCATGTGCGTCGTGAAAAAAAACCTTGGCGTTGAGGGAATTTTATATGATGGTTAGAGAAGATTCTTTTATGTAGAGCAGTAGATGTAGATCTGGTACCTATAGTCATATCAACAAGAAAATATAAGTAATTATTCTTTGAAACATTTGAATTCGTAGGTGTTTTGGTATTAAATCTCTTTGGAATCGAGTTTATGACACTATTCCTTAAGAAGTGGTCTCGTTACATCTCTTAGGAATCGAGTTTATGACACTATTCCTAATGGAGTGGTCTCGTTACATTTCTTAGGAATCGAGTTTATGACACTATTCCTTATAGAGTGGTCTCGTTACATCTCTCAGGAATCGAGTTTATGACACTATTCCTTATGGAGTGGTCTCGTTATTTCGCCCTTAGTCTTTTGGTGTAACAAATGTTTCTTATTTTGATACTATCTAGATTGCTTTTTTATTCGTTCATCCAACTGTCGATTTGTTCAAGAGAAATTATTTATCTTAACATATCGACAAAGTTTCAAGCCAAGATATGTGAGATTTGTATGCCAGGTCTATATTTTTCACGGTTTTTCAATTTTGAAGTCAAAAAATACCAACTTAGCAATATGTTCTATAAATGGACTTGATCAGAATTTGGAGTAGAACGGTTTGGAGTTGAGTATATTTGTGTGTGTGTGACCTCTTATAACTTTTGATTCGCTGAATGCACAGAGCCTAAAATTTCAGAATACATAAAAAGTTGTAGGCCTACAAAACTTTTATACTCAGAATTTTGAATTTTTGTTTCAATCAGAGGTTATCACTTTTGAAATTTTCCTTTATTTTTCCATATATCTCATTAACCATAAAAGCTGTATCGCTGAAAATTGGTATAATATAGCCAAAT
Source organism: Molanna angustata (assembly GCA_963576475.1). NCBI lineage: Eukaryota > Metazoa > Arthropoda > Insecta > Trichoptera > Molannidae > Molanna > Molanna angustata. The sequence goes on along the minus strand of OY754964.1, from coordinate 34,743,388 downwards.
ACAAAATCTCAAATTTATTTTTTTCAAAAAAGTTCCAGTTACTCAAACATTTTTACTGAGAAAAACATTTTTTTATGATAAATTTATGTGTTTAACTTCCTATATTTGCAAAATTAGACAAAATATCGAATAAATTCGAAACAACCCAACTAGATACTTTAATTTTCTATCAAAAATATGAACACTGTAGAAGTACATCTCAAACTGAAAATTGAATTTAGTGACGACATCGTTTCATACAATTTGTAAGGCAGTATACACTACACAATATCTACGGGGACTCAATAGTTTGATACTTAATCTCCAACATACCTACATATCATCCTGCTGTTTTCATATTCTGGGTAGGAAAAAAACTGATCTCCATACTATCCTATGTTGATATACATACCTACATGTTTCATATAGAAAACGAAATCTTCTTCTTCTTCAGTCCTCTGTCCTCCACTACTGGATATAGGCCTCTTTCATACCCTTCCATTTCCTTCTGTCGGTTGCTGCTTACAGACAATTTTTACTCCTATGCTATGTCGTCGGACCATCTTTTTTGAGGTCTTCCGACGCCTCTCTTATTTTCCCAAGGTCTCCATAATAATATTTTAGGGGTCCATCTTGTGAGGTCTTGTCTTGTCTCATGGCCCGCCCATTGCCATTTCAATATTACTACGCGATCCATGACATCTGCTACTATGGGTATAATGGCAATAAACTCCCCACTTGCGCAGGGTACAAGGAATTGTTCATAATTATTATTATTATTAGAGACAAAGTTTATTTGAATAATTTGAAACAAACAATGTATCATCATTCAATTAATTATTTGTTCAGTGCATAAGTACATAACATCAACGATGGATAGTAAAAAATATAATAGATAATCACCTATGGCGCCAAAAGGCAAAATATTTTGTACCTACATACATACTGACGTGTTATTGTTTTTTTAAGAATCTTCATCTTAATAACAATTATTATCAATTATTATAAGTTAATGGATTTATTTACATATTATAAAATTGCATTTTAATTTTTATTTCGTGCTTCGCTTATTTCCTAATATAATATTAATATAGGTACCTATAATTGAATACTTTTTTTTATTTATCACGTAACTGTGCTGGTCTCCGTGGCACAGTTTGGTTTCCGTGCGGGAGTCCTGGGTTCGATCCCCAGCAAAGGAGAATTTCTCTGGGCTGGGAGCACTGGTTAATTGGGAAAAATTCAGAATGGTGGGTTCAACACCATTCACCATTCTGACTTTAATCTTTTTAAATGAGAAGGGACCGGTGTGTGGAGGGACACGCTTGTGTTGTGCTTCCTTTTTTAAGGGTTATCCACACCCGCACACCTGTCACTGGTTACCCCGCATTTAGGGATATGCCGAGATGGTATGAATGAATGAAGAATACGTATGATTGTATTTTTACAAATTAATTACAAACAAAAATATGCATATGCACAATGTTCATATGTGATTTGTTATATAATAATGTCACAAATTCATCAAAATGTCATTTTTCATTGGATTTGAACTTGAAAAAAATTTCCATTCTTGTAGGAGGATAATAAAAGAGGCATAATAGCATCTCGCATAGTTTAGGAATGAGGTCCAATCTGAATGTTGCCCTTTTAGATGTGACGAGGCTGGTGTGTCGGGTTACACGCATGTGCTCCCTTATGATGCACATCGCGCAACTGTCGCTAGTTACCCTACCTTGTGGGATTATGCCGTGACAATATAATTACTGTCCATGTATGCTATTATCAGACTTTTTTTAATATTTACTAAGAGAACTTTTCTAATAACTTTATTTTGTTAATTGGAGAACAAAGAAACCAGAAAACTAGGAGAAGATGCTAAAGAATATGCATAGATGAAAACGATTGAAACATAGTACAAAATTTTCGATTAATTCATATCAATATATTTTTGAGTCAAGATAAAGTAGTAAATTAAAACTTTGATGAATCATAAGATTGTGGCCTTAATTAAATAGCTAATTTAAATCATATTTATATTTTTTTACAAACAAATAGTTATAATGATTGGAATATTATATCATCTAAAGTCTTTGTTAAATTGCTATTTGAATTGACTTTATTTTCCTTCATTGTATGTTTACTCGATATGACATCAATATGACATCTTCATAATGCTGACGATGATTAATGAAAAAAATATTAAGCCAAAGTGCTATCAAACAATGGACGCACAACAAAGGAGAAAGGATTAATTTTTTATTTTAAAGATACTTCTTCATCGACAGGTTTGAATAATTTATAATTTACATTAAAATAATGATGAAACCTCTTCAGTGGACATGTGTAAGAAAGTTCAAGGTTCCTTAAGTTCACCTTTTGAATGTTGTAATATCTATTTTTGGCGGTTTTTAATAACGTGTCACAAAATTTTCTTAGTTTACCTTTTATTCAAATTCTCGCATCGGTCCTCCATTGAAATTAAACCGGATAATATTATTTTTTATAAATCCATGACAACATGTCTGCTAATTATTGTTGTATTAAATTATCGACAACAGACGCACGTTTCTGTAAGATTTTCATTCAATTAACGAATTTTTCGCACATTACGAATCTTAATTGTTTTGCTATCGAAATAATAATAATACAAACAAAACCATTAAAAGTCGCAGTCGTAAAAGATGTCAACATGAAATCTATTTATGTCACACATACTTGAATATTGTTTTTACTATACACTTTTGTGATGAAGTAGAGAATATAGATTTCGCCATTTTACAATTTTAAATTTTCATTTGTATTCCGACTTGTGAAGTGTTTTCTTATAGATGAAATCCTAAATCAATAAAATCAAAAAAATCACTTGCACTCTGTGAAAGTGGCAAATTTTCAATGAACAAAAAAAATGTATTTTAAATATGTTCGACTGAATAGGAAGTTATATCATATGCTGGGAATGAATCCCAGAACTGCAGTGCAAAGAATAGGACATTATTTCATATTATTGGTGATATTGAGTAGATTTTTCCCGTAAGCAAATAATTTTATTAAAAAAATAATCTATCTACAAAATTTTTTAGGCAAAATATTTTATTGCTAAAATGAAAGATAGAAAGAACAAAGAAGACCTTCCGCCATTTATAAACAATTTACAAAAGCAGATTTTGTAGTTTTCTTTATTAGATTTTTATTGTTTACTTTGTTCCGTATTATTCATATATATTTTAAGATAAACTGTATAACTACTATTTTTCAATTCGTATAAAAGGCTTTGTGCTTTATCTGCATATAAAAATATCAATAAATAAAATAGGAAGGTGCTATCGTTTATATTAATTTAATATTCTTTCAATGTTTGAAACTGTCACTTCATGATAGAACTCCATAATCAACTAAAATTATGAAATAATTATATTTAATTTTACGTTCTACTTAAATTCTACTTAATTTAAGTAGAATGTAAAATTAAATATAATTTTTACATAATTGTAGTTAATTTAATATTCGATCCTTAATGTATAAATAAAATGAAATATATTATACACAGATTTTTTCACAACTTCTCGGGTCAAATAATGCGGTCAATCAGTTTCACAAACCATGTAACATATCCCATTTATATGATTGACGACACAATATTATACATCAACTTCAAATTAAACTGTGTTTTGAGAACAATAATGTAACACGTATATTATTGATCACTAAGTTCACGTCAATGAAAAATCAGTCAAAAATTTTGACGCCTAACAAACAGTTTTAATTACTTGCTGTTGAGATTTGTTTCTTCATCTTGTCTTTAGTAAAATAAATAAAAATTATTGCTGTTCATTAATTTTATTTCAGATTTCCGTATTGAGTTTGAATGTACAAATTTTAAATGTAGATTAGAAGAAATATAATAATATCATATGTTTATTTCGTTCAATTGGATCACGCAACTCATTGATTGACATTATGAAATTTAACAAGAGATAATTTTTAGAGTTTCAGTAATAAAAGGTCGCTCCATCGGGTAGGTGAGCAATCTCTGGATCTTTTACGCTCCACGCCTCTCATTACGATGAGCATCTCCAGGTTATCTGACAATGTATCAAAAATACTGAAAGATTCGCTGAAGGCAGATAGTTGACAAGCGTTTCTTTATCTGCAGTTAATTAAGTATAGACATATTGGTTCGTCTAGCAGACCATGGTATTCGTAGCCTTCTCCACCAACACCACATCTCAATGTCGTCAACTCTCCTTCTCTCTGAATCTCTTATAGTCCATGTTTTTAAACCGTAGAGGAAGATAGTGAAGACAAGAGTCCTGATTAGCCTTTCCTTGGTGTTTTTGGTGATGCCACGAACTTTTCGTATTTTCGTCATCCATCCCACCTCAATCTTAGCTATTTATACTCGATCCAAGGTACAAAATCTCATGCACGAGTTTTATACTATCGAGAATATTCATTGAAGGAAGCTTTCCGGCTCTGTCGGTCACCATAAGTTGTGTTTTTTTTTCGCTTAATTTTCAGACCGAGAGCTATACTTGCTTTTTCCACCCGATTGAGAAGATTTTTCATTTCGGCTTTTGTAAGAAGCGACCAGTGTATCATCAGCGAAATTAAGATTTGATATTTATTTTGGTGTCCCATAATAAAACCATCTTCCCAACCATCTTAAAATGATAAAATCCAATGAATCCGTTCACAAATTAAAATTAGCACATTGGAAGATCGCAGAAATATTTCCGACGCCGTCTACTTATATAAAATCTCTAACTCCATCGTGGATTGCCCGGAACTGCTTGAACGCTTAGCTCTTCGGATTCCCACCCGAGCAACCCGATCCCACCAATCATTATACCTGCTTCACTGTAACATAAACGCTAAATAACATGCATCACACTTCTTCAATGAGCACATAAACGAAATAAATTTATTCAACTCCTCAATAAATAATATTAAATCAAAACTTTTCTCACAATATTTATTCATATATAAAATTCATAAAACACTTATCCCTCTCCTTCTGTACTCCTTCTTCCCTCCCTATTCCCTCTTAACTCCCCCCTACCTCATCCTGTATACATTCATCTTATAATATATCAACTTATTGTAGGCAACATTGGATTGCCATAATACTTACTTCTTATATAATATTTTATTTTACCTGTGTACTCTATTGTGGAAACATATAATTGGCATATTACCTTAAACTGTATTGAGCTATTTGTTTCCTAAATATAAATAAATAAATCTGATGAATTTGTAAATTACTAATATTTTAAAATAAAAAAGGACTGTATTATACATTATTTATCGACATAAAAATATCGATTGCATGAAAATTTAGTTTGACTTCTTTTTGACTTCAGTTTAATTCCTGATAAAATATATTGATTAATTTTAAATTACAATAAACTGATTCTGAAAATACAGGTAGGTATCTAGCAGCCAGAATAATGTTTCATATCTATGAGATAATTAGAATTTACACAGAATTTTTCTGTCAACATATATATTAGATGAAAAAACAACGCCTGAAAACATTTTGTACTTATCATTTGATTTATTCATTTATTCTTACCACCACGGTATATTACAAAATATTGGGAAATCAGCGGCAGGTGTGCGGGAGTACCTAATAAAACTATGTGAGATGTTATTTTGATTATTTTCAATTAAATTGGTCACATCATTTAATTTTATTATAATCATCATTCTACCACTGCAGGGTCTAGGAAAGCAAAAAGAGGTGAACTCTGTGAGGACTTCATAGCTCGGCACGAGCTTTCCGTTATCAATGATCCCTTTAGTCCTCCCACTTTTTCTGGTGCGGTCGGGTTTGGCCACATCGATGTCACTTTGGCTTCGGCTCAAATAGCTCAAAAGACTTCCTCCTGGCGTGTTTATACAGATTATTCGGGTAGCGATCACGAACTTATTGTCTTTACAATTTCTACTTCACCTACTGACTCGGTTCAAAAGTCTCATATTCCAAGGCGTTTTCGCACGAGGTGTGAGCGCATTGTCGAATTTGATGCTGAATTTATTCGATTTCTGAATCGCTTTAACCCAAACGCTATGTCTATATCTGATACTGCTTCTGATTTCACTAACAATATCATTATATGTGCAGAAAAGACAATTGGCAGATCTACTCCAGAAAAATTAAAACCAAACGCTTGGTTGCACTCAGGACTCGATTCTTTGAAACGCAGCGTTACACGTGCACGTCGAGCTCTTAAATTAGGACGCAATAGGAACTTTGCTGAGTTTATTATTCTCGACTTGTACTCTGCTTATAGACGTGCACACAATCTATATAAAAATGAAATTATTCGTGCGAAGAAGGTAAGTTGGCGACGTTTGGTTTCCGAGGTTTCGACTTCAGATCCATGGGGTGCAGTATATCGCGCCGTTTCTTCTAAGAGAGGAAATGGCGCAACAATATCTTGCATCCGCGATGCAACTACTGGTGAGTTCACAACGTCTCTCGATTCAACTGCTTCCGTTTTTCTGGACGCGTTGATTCCATCGGATGATCCGTCTACCGATAATGTTTTTCATAAATGGGTACGTGCTCTTCAACACAACATTCCTCGGACACCCGCTTCGCCACCAGTTTCTGTTGAGGAACTCGATTTAATTATTGGGAACCTTAAACTAAATAAATCCCCAGGCCTCGACCGTATCGACTCTATTTTAATACAAAGATGTTGGCGTTTGGCTCAATTTGAAATGGTTTCCCTCTTAAAAAGATGTTTAGACGAGGGCTGTTTTCCAGACTGTTGGAAAACGGGCCTCATGACTATAATTCCCAAACGATGCGATCGTCCTAGCACGGACCCAAAAGCATATAGACCTGTTACTCTCCTGCCTATTCTGGGCAAGATTCTGGAAAGACTTTTATGCAGTAGAATTTAATCCCATCTTTCTAACTCATGTCCACTTTCTTCTCGCCAATTTGGCTTCCGACCTGGAATTTCAACAGTCGATGCTATAAATTATATGTCAGAATTTGTAAGACCTGACGAAAAATATGTTATTGCTATTTCCCTTGAAATAAGTGGTGCATTTGACAATGCTTGATGGCCGCTCATTTTGCATAAACTGAAGTCAAGGAATATACCCCGCAATATATATCTGATAGTTAAGAGTTACTTTGAAAATCGCCGCATAGTCCTGCCTGGGGGAGAATTTCTACATACGCGACAGGTAAGCATTGGATGTCCTCAGGGTTCTGTTCTCGGTCCACTTCTCTGGAACATTCTTTTTGATGACTTGCTGGATCTTCCTCTCTCCAGTAATTGTACGATTCAAGCGTATGCCAATGATGCATACATCCTCGTCCGTGGTAATTCCCGTAGATTTATTGAGAACTCAGCTACTCAAGCTCTTTCCTTAGTTTCCGACTGGGGTGTAAAAAATAAACTTTGCTTCGCTCCTAATAAGACATATGGCTTGGTTTTCAAAGGCTTACTACGTAGACAGCCGTCTATTAAGTTCTCAGGAACAAATGTAAGTTTTCGGGACCAAATCACTTGCCTAGGAGTTGTTCTGGAAAGAGGACCAAATTTTAAAAACCATGCTCGATTGTGTGTCGACAAAGCTAAGTCTGCTTTTTTAAAGATCTCACACATCGCCAAGGCACACTGGGGTTTACAGTTTCAAGTATCCTGTCTTTTCTATAAGGCAGTTTACCTCGGCATTGCTTGCTATGCAGCAGGATGTTGGTCTCACGCCTGTGAGCTTCAACATATACGTAGAATTTTGCTCTCAGGCCAACGATTCGCTCTTATCGCTCTATCCAAAGCATATGGAACGAGTCCCACTGAAGCACTGCCAATTTTGACAGGCATGACTCCCCTTGATCTGGAATTTCAGCGTAGAGGGGCTGTTTACAACCTTACGCGGGGCTGTTCTTCTATGATCGGAAATATTCCTCTCTTCCCTCCAGAGGGTCGAGTGTCACGCGGCTTTGTTGAAAGGACTGTAAATGAAAATTTGCAGAACATCTGGCAGACTCGCTGGACGGCCTGCTCAGTAGGAAGAATTACCTACTTATTTTTTCCCGACGTGAGGTATCGTCTTAAATCTCCCTGGGTTGTTCCAGACTTTTGGACTTCCCAATTTTTCACAGGACACGGAAACTTTAAAAGTTATCTTCACCGATTTAACATTGCCTCCTCTGCTTCATGTCATTTCTGTCAATACCCGGACCAAACTTCGGAACATATCCTTTGGGAATGTTGCCACCCAATGGTGTCCTCATATAGATCGGAGCTCCTCGTTGCTGTCCGTGGGCCTCTTCAAGGTCCCATTGGTCATGCGGATTTTGTGATCTCGAAGAAAAATTATAAAGCTTTTAAGGTTTTCTGTCATAGATATGGTGCCTTACTTTTAGAAGATTCCCGTTAAATTAATTATTTCCAGAGACCTTGGTCACTTCTCTGATGGTCTGCATGTAGGGGGATCTGAGGTCATAGACAGTCCACGGGTGTAAATTTTCTGTTCGCACTCGTTGATTGTTTCTTTTTGCACTATGGTGCCGAGATTGCTAATCTAGAGGGCTCCATGAGCTACTTTTCGTGCTATGCATTTTTTTTTGTCGTTCACTTAGCGTTCAGTGAAGGGGCCGATTACAGTCCCCATAGGCAGAGCGGATGGTGGTGGGAGTAGCGAATATAATCACGGTCCTTAATGTTCAGCATTGAGGTTCACCACCCATTTTGAATGTTGCCTTTTTAGGTGATATAAGTGTGTGGGCATTGTAATGTACATCCACACACCTGTCGTTGGTTACCCTACATTGTGGGACATACCGTAATGGTATGTATGTATGTATGTTTTTAACATAATCAACTCGTTTAGAAGAACCGAAGTGATATTATATACCACTATGTTACCTTGAAATATTATTTGTATAGCGACAATGTGTAAAATATTTGCTTTGGAACGATGCACTATTGTGATTCAATTAACCTAATTTCTATAAATATGTATTTTCAATCTTAGCCAAATCTAGTCTTCGTAGACACAGACGATTTGCATTTAAAAAAATGATATTGCCTTGATATTCCAATTTATAAATAAAAATGTAAAAGATGAACACTTAACACATTAAAATGTAAAGGTCATCTGGTTATCTAGGCTCCGATCCTCTTTCCATTAAATTGAATAATTTATTATAACGAAGCGTTTTGTTGAACAAACAACATGCAGGATAAATTATTAACTTTGTAAGTCATTTAAGAAACATTGCAATGTGTTATTAAAACAGGTGTAATAAACTAAATTTAATTATATACTATTTTACACAAACTAAAAAAAGTTTTATTACCATTTTCACTGCCCACATAAAATAGTAACTTTACTGTTAAAGTTGAGCACTTTCAGTTGACTAAAGATGAAAATAAATACATCAAATCAAATCTGAAATCAATGGGCTGTTGTCAACGATATTTTTTTATTTTATTTTATTTTATTTTATTTTATTTTACATTATTTTATTTTATTTTATTTTATTTTATTTTATTTTATTTTATTTTATTTTATTTTATTTTATTTTATTTTATTTTATTTTATTTTATTTTATTTTATTTTATTTTATTTTATTTTATTTTATTTTATTTTATTTTATTTTATTTTATTTTATTTTATTTTATTTTATTATATTATTTTATTTTATTATATTATTTTATTTTATTTTATTTTATTTTATTTTATTTTATTTTATTTTATTTTATTTTATTTTATTTTATTTTATTTTATTTTATTTTATTTTATTTTATTTTATTTTATTTTATTTTATTTTATTTTATTTTATTTTATTTTATTTTATTTTATTTTATTTTATTTTATTTTATTTTATTTTATTTTATTTTATTTTATTTTATTTTATTTTATTTTATTTTATTTTATTTTATTTTATTTTATTTTATTTTATTTTATTTTATTTTATTTTATTTTATTTTATTTTATTTTATTTTATTTTATTTTATTTTATTTTATTTTATTTTATTTTATTTTATTTTATTTTATTTTATTTTATTTTATTTTATTTTATTTTATTTTATTTTATTTTATTTTATTTTATTTTATTTTATTTTATTTTATTTTATTTTATTTTATTTTATTTTATTTTATTTTATTTTATTTTATTTTATTTTATTTTATTTTATTTTATTTTATTTTATTTTATTTTATTTTATTTTATCCTCGCCGACTGTGATGGGTCACCGTCGAGGGAGACGAACCTTTCAGAATTCAATCGCAGCTTGATACTAGTCGATAATTTGTAATAAAAATAGCCTCTAAAATAGCTAATTCACAACTTCCCACTTTATCGGATTGGGGTAGAGAGGAGTAAAAAAATGAATATTTCAATAGATATAGAATTATGATAAGATGTTGTTTTATTTTTGCCTGACATAACAACTCAAGCGGAATATTTGTGAAAATTATAGACACAGACAATTTAACAAATTAACGACGGGCCGTCAATCAATCAATCAATTACACAGTCAATCTGTATCGCGATCATTGATTTTTGATCACGGATCGTGATCCAGATTGACTGTGTACGGGTTGCCATATAAACGGGTCATTTGAAGCTTGACCACTCTATTGACTTCGCAATTACAAGACTTGATTAACCAATTTCATCATATTTATTTTTGAAATTAAATAAAAATTGCCTATAGGTATTCCGTATTAAAATGAATATGCTGGGTTAACTATTTTCGCAATGCAACATTAAAACTTGTAAATTAAAAATGAAATGAGCGTCTAGTAGTCCACGTTCAACAACTTTGGAGCTACATGCTTTTTTTAAACTGTAATAAAAAAGATTGACTCGGTCCTTAGAGAGCTCAAAATAAAAGAAAGATTGTCTACAGTATGCAACCGCCGGGTATTGAGCTTCTTTGGTCACATCGCCAGGAGAGAGCCGTGAAATGTACCAGGCAAAAGAAGTAGAGGCAGATCTCCAGCGTGATGGTGTGACGAAATTAAGGAGATGACCGGGAACGAGCTCTATTCAACGGTGCGAATAGAGGTCGAGGCGACTCGTTCTGTCCATTGGCTGCCCCATAGATCACGACCCTCAGCATTGCGGAAACGAAGAAGAAGAAGACAAAAAAGATTGGAAAAAGTTTTAAGCGGTGCCTATCTACACTGTGCACTCATCTCAATAGTTTAAATTTACTTGTTTTCAATGCTTACATACTGTGATGACATGTCTTTGAAGGTATGGTGTTTTCTAACCTTGAAATGGTCATAAGTTTTAGACCATTTATGATAGGTACTTACTTCCGTTGACATCTGACGTATGTTTGTTGAAGAGTCAGCGTTAAATATTTTAACTAGATGTTGCAATACTTACTATGTATGTAACTACCATCTGCTTCCTCTCAATGACATCATTATTAATTATTTATTTAATAATTGAATATTCATCTTGACATTAAATTGTATAGGGAAGGACGAGGTTATCATTTATATTTCGTTACAGAGTAATTTGAAAGCAATTTTTTTATTCAACTTATCTCCGTGTGTATTTACAGAATGAAATCTATACCAGTATATCCTGGGTTGGGCCTCCTAATCGCCATGATCATGCGACTCTGGGATGTATCTTGTGGGACACCTTACATCGTCAGCTCGCTCTCGATATCCGAATACAATAAATAATTGACATCACATAAAATAAATTCCACTTTTAAAAATTCTCATCTGAGAGTAAATTGGTTCTACTATTGTCTAAATTTCTCGAAATTCAAAAGGAATAAATTTGAATTTTCTGCATTCATCTGACAACTTTATTTTGGTTAAACCTATAATCTATCGCAACGGACGTTTGTTCATATTCATTTTGTTTTTTTGATATTTTCTTCCTTATTGTATATAGGTATGAAAAAGGTAAGCCTGGCACCTGGGAGTGGTTGCATTTACCAGTGCGCATCCTCATTTGTATCTTCGTATGTCCTTTATGTGCTCTTATACCATGCATCTGATTACAATAAATTAGGTATATTGAAATAATGTTTACTATCTATACTGTTTACAAAAATGTTTATTATATCTCGGAATTGCGAAAAATGTTTGACTATCGTCGAGTTTTTCATTTTGACACATTGTGAAATAAAGGATATTCCTTTAATAATTTTCTAGATAATCCTTTTTTAAATTTCGTTTTCTTCGTTCTCAATTCCGTGATATTCCAACTGTCGATTTGTTCAGGAGAACTTTGTTCTCTTAACATATCGACAATGTATCAAGCCAGAATACGCGAGAATTGTATGGAGAGGTCTACTTTTTTCACGGCTTTTCCAACTTTGAAGTCAAAAAACACCATCTTAGAGGCTTCGCAGCATATATGTTCTATACACGGATTTACTCAGAATTCGGAGTAGAACATTTCGTGTGTCTGTGTGTGTGTGTGTGTGTGTGTGTGTGTGTGTGTGTGTCTGTGTGTCTGTGTGTCTGTGTGTCTGTGTGTCCGTCCCCCCCTTATAACTTTTGATCCGCTCAATTTACAGAGCCTAAAATTTCAGAATATATAAACAGTTACAGGCCTACAAAACTTTTATACTCGGAATTTTTAATTTTGTTTCAATCAGGGGTTATCAACTTTTGAATTTTTATTTTATTTTTCCATATATCTCAGAAACCATAAACGCTAGAACGCTGAAAATTGGTACAAACATAGACAAATACAAAATCTCAAATTAGTTTTTTCAAAAAAATTCTAGGGTTTCTCAAACATTTTTTATTAAGAAAAATATTTTTTTTATGATAAATTTATGAGTTTAACTGCCTATATTTCCAAAACTTTTACAATTATCGAAAAAAGCCGAAACACCCCAACTAGATAATTTAATTTTCTATAAAAAATATTACCATTGTAGTAGAAGATCTCAATTTTTTTTTAACAATTTTTTTAAAAATTGAATTTAGTGACGACATCGCTTCATACATTTTGTATGGCAGTCGCCTATACACAATATGTAAGAAGACTTAATAGTTTGATACTTCATCTCCAAACATACATACATACCATCATGCTATTTGCATATTCTGGGTAGGAAAAAGGATCTTCCTCCATACTATCCTATCTTGACATACATACCTACATATGTTGTATAGAAAACAAAATATCTGAAAATATTCAATAATTTGTATCTATGGGTTTATAGTTTGGTACATATTCTTCAACTATACATACTATCGCTATCGACAGTTGGATCTCATGTGTTACATGCAACTAGTATATTAATATTGTACTTGATTTATTAATGCGTAAATGGTTTTAATTATGACTAGTGAGATACTTGGGGCTGCATGTTCAGGAAAAACAACTTTATGTAACTTTTTATTAGGTTTCTATGAAACGACAACTTATCGTAGGTATATTATGATGCAGCTTGCCAACAATAAGATCATGACATGTTTCGTGTCTGAGCATTATCCTTTTGGGATATTTTTGTCGGCTTCGTAGCTCAGCTGGTTAGATATCTATCTCCTGAGCGAAAGGTCCTGGTTCGATTCCCGTTGGAGACATGTTTTTTTATTATTTATTGTGTTTTCAGTCTGGATTTGTGAGACGTATAGAAAGTATTATTGATTAGTAGTTTAATTAAATAAAAAAGGTAGGTACAAAAAAAATAATGTAGATAGGTACCTAATATATTTATTAAAAAAAATAGTCTCCCTGAATGATTAAACATTTGAATTATTAATCTAAAAATATACATTCTGTAGTAAGTATTAACAGTTGAATGAAATAATATATTAAAATAGATGAAATATTATAATGACAAAAATGGAGTTGAGATAATATCTGCATGATTTTGCTGTTTCAAAGATATATTAATGACTTTTTTAGTTCAATTAAGTAGATATGGGACATAAATAAGTAAGGAAAAAAACATGGTGCTAAGAGACTATCCAATAAAGTTTTATTGCCTTAGTTATAACTTATTTAAATAAACGAGACTATTTATTTGTTGAAAACTATGATATTGGAATCAATATTCATTTCATAAACATCACCAAAAACACATGTTTTTATTAATAAAATCAATTGACCAAATTGTTATGCGACGTTAATTTTATACTCGATTCTCGATCGATAGATTGAAAACTGACAATTTCCATGACCTTTTCGCCTTGCCAGTTGAATATTGCCTTGTAAGCCGAAACGGTCGTCGGAAGACAAATAAAATATTGTAGAAACTTAAACAAAATATTGTAGAAAACTAAACGAGTTTATATTTCCCCAAAATTATGAAAAATTACAAATTGGAAGCCGTCTCGATCGACAGATTAAAATCTGCTAATTTATTAACGGACTGACTGAAAAGTAATGGTAGAATACAATCTGCCCATATACTGCTAAATATCCCAACAAAATTCACTACTCTCTGCCTTCATAACCTGAGAATGTCTACCATAGTTTGGTGCCATTCATCATTTCAATGTAATTTTATTGGTTCCAATAATTGAGAGGTCACTGTATATTTATCTATTTTATTTTCATAATTATTTCTGTTGATATTTTTGTATTTAGGTTATAACACGTAATCTTAGACCAAATTGAAAAGGTACTGCCTCAAAATATAATCGAACAGTCTAGTGAATCAGTAGATTTCCAAATAGGAACAGTTTGTTCTACAAAGCATCTTTAATATATATCTTTTTAATATGGTTGTTTTTTGTTCTTGTAATAAGTAAAAATAATGTAAATATAATCATTTCATTTAATTTCCATCGCAAAGTTAGAACAAACTCTACAGGGTTTTGTAATAAATAAATAAATATTATTTCATTATCTTTTTTACAATGTGTGTGGGATAATTTTTTTCCAATGTTTTATAATATACTAGTAAAACCCGGCAGACGTTGTCCTGCCTGTTTAATTATTTACCTCCAAATATATAAAAATGGTTAATCTGTATGTTTCCTTTTTATTATTTAACATTCATATCTAGATTCGCTTATTATAATTCCGTATTTTTTTCTCTTCCATCCCTACAGTTTTGCTGAACAAACCCACTAAGTATCAATTCAATACAATTTTTTTTAAATATCGAATAAATAAATAAATAAATAATAATGCATAAACCTTCTCCTGAATGAGCTGAACAAATTCCCAAAGTTTCATCGCAATCAGATGGTTGGTTTAGGAGTTCATCGCGAACAAACAAATATACGTAAATTCATTTTTATATATATATATATATAGATAATGATTTCAACGTACTACTATTACGTTCTTATTATCATTCTAAAAATATAAATTCTAATGTACATTTTTAAATTAAGCCACTTAATGATTACTGGTTATATGCAAAAAAATATTTTTTATTTGACCGTTATGTAAAATATTATGATAGAATCTGCCTTTATTTGTCAGCACGCACCTATTAGCAATCATACAATATTATTTGTAAATCTAGTGGCAAAATGGCATTGTACAAGAAACCAAATAGATACTAGGTTGAAATTCAAGGTTTGTTGGATATTGTATTTATGAAACATAATACAACTTATAGTAAGCATTTTCTCATTTACATGCTAAATTTAATAATAATTTATTTTATACGTAGGTTTGTATACCTTGTAACATATCAAAAAAATAATATATTTAGTATAAACATAAATAAGTTGGAAGGCGCAGCTTTAACAATTGGTAGAAATTCATTGAAATCAAAGAAACGAATATATTCAATTATGATATCTTCATCAATAATCCATTTATGGTCACTTGCATAATGTTTGCCCTATGGAATCAACTTATGGGAAAACATGGTTTTTGTCGTAGTAATGATTTGCATCCATGTAGAACGGCCATGGACATATCGAAGGGCTTCGATAATTGAAAATCATGTAATGAATTTGACAAGGTCACTCCATCGGGTTAGTGACCTACTCTTGAATCTCTTACTCTCCACACTTCCCATTTTAAGCTCAATATGTCTTAAGCTATATACAAGATGAAAGATGCGCTTTTCACAGATTAGCGATAGTCGATTCCGTATTTGTACTTCATTTGATTATGGATATATTGGTTTTCAAATCAGTCCATGGTAGTTTATAATTCCATTTCAAAATATGCCAAATCATATGATATTCGAAAAAAATCACCTGATTCCTGAAATAACTAGAATTAGTCTAGATCATCTAAAAGAGCTTTAATAAGAGGTTTTTTACTCTCCACACTATGGAATAGGGGAGAGTCATGATTTCGCAAAATTTAAGCGTATTTTTTTACATCAATTTCTCAATGGGTATCATGTAGAGAATGCACATTATGAGTTTCGTCGTGATGTGTTTGTGTGTATGGCGTATACGGCGTACATGCCGTACGCCGAAGCATTTATCTATTTTGTGTCCTCTCTACAGCCCAAACTATAAATCCGATCGACTTCATATTAACGTCATATGTGTAAAGTGCAAAGACCTAGAGCTGATTAGTTTTCCATAGACAACTTTTGATTTCTTCTCTATGAATTCATCATTTACGTTGTTTTTTTTTTGTGCCCTCTCTGCAGCCCAAACTATAAGTCCGATTGACTTCATATTGATATCATATATATATGTTAAGTCCATAAACTTAGAGCTGATTAGTTTTCCATAGACAACGGTTCATTTTTTCTCAATGTTTCTTTATGATTTCATCTATATAAACTGAAAAAATACTCTCACGACCTGGAAATTAGAGATATTTTAATTTGGTTTCAACTATTTATACATCACCAAGAATCTTCATAAAATTGTATTCAAAGTTGGTCAATGTTAAAAGAAAAATATTCAACGGTTTCAAAAATTATATTTTATTTAATGGATTTTTGTATGAAACTTATATGAAACAAGAGAATTTTTTTATATTTGGCAATGTTCAGTTCTTTGATTTCATATTGATATAAGAATATTAATAGCTTGAACTTAGAACTGATTAGCTTTTCATAGATATCATAAAATTTCTTCATATGATATTACGTGTCAAAATTGTCAAAATGCTCTAACGCTCTTTTAAACAAAATTTATCTGCTTTTATTTAAATATTTCATACAACATAAGCATTCTTCACCATACTGCATTAATAGTTTGTCTATCTTAACATAAAATATACTTCTTCTTCTTCCGGTGCCATGTCAGGAACCCCCAACGTCCGCTATCACTCTGGCAAATCCCTCTCTGAATATCTGTTCCACGGTCCTGAAGCCGGTCCATTCCCTAATGTTGCGCAGCCAGGACATCTGTCTCCTTCCAGTCCCTCGGCGACCTTCTATCTTGTCCTTCAGTATTAGTTGGAGCAAGTGATACTTCTCCCCCCTCATTATGTGACCCAGATATGTGATCTTGCGGACCTTTACTGTGGACAAGAGTTTCCTGGTTGTTCTGGCTCGACTTAAGACTTCTAGGTTCGTAACCAGATCTATCCAAGGGATTTTGAGCATTCTGCGATGCAACCACATCTCAAAAGCTTCCAGCCTAAAATATAAATATACTATCGTTAGAAAATTTATATTCCTGGTAGTAAAATTTAGAATGAAAAAATGTTTGTAAATATATAAATTTCTTATGTATGGAAAAGTTCAGTAATTTGATTTCATGTTATATTGTAAAGAGCTTGAACATAGAACTGATTAGCTTTCCATAAATAACAAAAAATTTCTTCATATGATATCACGTGTTACAATTTTCAAAATGCTCTACCGCTCTTTAAAACAAAATTTATCTACTTTTATTAAAATATTTCATACAACATAAGCATTCTTCACCATACTGCATTGATAGTTTGTCTATCTTAATATAAAAATATACTATCGTTAGAAAATTTATATTCCTCGTAGTAAAATTTAGAATGAAAAAATGTTTGTAAATATATAAATTTCTTATGTATGGAAAAGTTCAGTAATTTGATTTCATGTTATATTGTAAAGAGCTTGAACATAGAACTGATTAGCTTTCCATAAATAACAAAAAATTTCTTCATATGATATCACGTGTTACAATTTTCAAAATGCTCTACCGCTCTTTAAAACAAAATTTATCTACTTTTATTAAAATATTTCATACAACATAAGCATTCTTCACCATACTGCATTGATAGTTTGTCTATCTTAGTATAAAAATATACTATCGTTAGAAAATTTATATTCCTGGTAGTAAAATTTAGAATGAAAAAATGTTTGTAAATATATAAATTTCTTATGTATGGAAAAGTTCAGTAATTTGATTTCATGTTATATTGTAAAGAGCTTGAACATAGAACTGATTAGCTTTCCATATATAACAAAAAATTTCTTCATATGATATCACGTGTTACAATTTTCAAAATGCTCTACCGCTCTTTAAAACAAAATTTATCTACTTTTATTAAAATATTTCATGCAACATAAGCATTCTTCACCATACTGCATTAATAGTTTGTCTATCTTAATATAAAAATATACTATCGTTAGAAAATTTATATTCCTCGTAGTAAAATTTAGAATGAATAAAATTACGACCGATGACAGGTCGTAAGCCCTGTAGGTGCCTTGATTTCCCGGTTCTCCTACAATAAATATTCCAACTTCGTCTCTATTGAGATAATTAAAAATCTGTTAAAAAATGAATAAAATATTTCATATAACATATAAAGCATATTTTACCATATTGAGATTGTCAATATTTGAAGAAGAAAAAATAAACGCTTACTATGGTGTGGAGAGTTTAGTGTTGGCCACAACCCACTCGTTTTATTCTAATATTATATATTTTTTTAAGGAACATGACATGTTAACAGTTCGATGAGAAAGATCTCGTCGTCAGATTTAGAGTTTGACCAAGCGCCACGTGGTGGATGTAGAAGTTGAGAAAGGCACAACTAGATCAGACTATGAAATAAAATTTGGAAGGACATTGGAAAGAAGAATATACGATAAAAATTATTAGAAATTTAATATTTTGAATGTATTTTTACGTATTTCCTTAACCGTTTCGTGAAATTGAAATCTATTCTCTAATTCAAAGAATCAGATAGGTAGGTACACATTAACATGCACCATCTGCAAGGTAAATTAAACTAATTGCATTCTGAAGAAATGTCAAGATAATAAACAATAGATCATTGAAATACTTCACATTATATCTACAAAATTTTCCTTGTATTCAGCATGTAATTGTATTGCAAAAGAAACTTTATTACAATTTTGTCTCATTGTTATATGTAAAGAGAATATTTATTTCTAATATGATAATTTAACATCATGAAATTGGCAACAAGTTCAACGAAATGATTATTTTGTAATGAACTGATAATTATGAATTTACAAATAATTTTGATTGTTGAAAGATTACACACATTGAAAACGATGCAAGGTGAAATTGTCAATTCATATTTCTTAAATCCATTATGACAATCAACACGTTTAGATTCGGCTGTCGGCCTTCGCGGCCCAGATGGTTAGGTATCTCAATACTGATCCAAAGGTCCCGGGTTCGATTCCCGGTGGAGATACAGTTTTTAATTTTGTTTTCAGTCTGGATCTGTGAGACGATTAATATCCTAAGTCTCCAGAATGTGGCAACTTGTTATTGGGTTCGTGTTAAATTAATATTTGACATAGCACCTGTTAGTTGCCCGAGAAGTAATGTAAAATAAAATAAATATATTGAAATACGTTTGAACAACAAACTCTTACAACATTGATCAAAACGGCTATGTATTCAAAAAATTGGCATTTTTTTTTATTTTTTAATAATAAAAGGTTATACAGATTAAGGTATTTTTTTATTATCTTTAATTGACAAGGGTATTTGTTATCTATGATTTATAAAAAAGTAGGTGAAAATAAAAATTAACTTCGAAATAATTATCTTACGATTATTAGACAATAGCTATTATAGAAAGAACGAACGACCAGACCACGAAAAGAAACTCTTGTAGTAGACCAAATGAAATAAGGAGCGATGGGAGACAAAAATTAAGATGGCTCGAATGTGTGGAGGACCCGATATCTCTATAGGTGATTGATTGGCATCTCAAGGCAGCGATAGGATTACTTGAGGAGTTCAAGACTCAGGATGGTTTGCAACGCCACAGATGTATAAGATAAATTTGAGGAATCATTTCCTTACACATAACACTTAAATTTGTCTCCTTATCCAATCCTTCTCCCCCTCCTTTCCTGTCCCCTCCGTTTCTTTATTGTTTTTGTTTTATATGTATTAATATTTTTATTATATGTTTCATTCATAAGAATTGTTGGTTAGGTTAGGTTAGGTTATGTTTTATTCATATGGACTATATTCTTCACCAAATGAATATGATTGGTTGGAAAATATTGCCTGCGCTCAGAAAGTTTTATTTAAATAAATATTTTGTAGACATGCATATGAAATAATTTTAAGTTTACCTGCTCGATTTTTCACCATAGATACTGCATACAACTTAAAAAAAATTATATGATTAAGGAAGGCAATCTTAGCTTTCTTTAATCAGACCATTATAAATTATTCAACAATCAACTTAGTTCTGCTTCTTTAGAACTTACTTTCATCATTATTCTATAACACAATCGGCTCACTATTTTACGAAGCAAAAAGTACAGGCTTCAATTGATTATGAATGGCAAAATAGAGGGACGACGAGGAATAGGAAGACGTCAGATGTCTCCGTACGTCAGATGTCATGGCTCCGCAACATTCGTGAGTGGACAGGCATCAGAGACGTCGGCGAATTATTCCGTACGGCGGCGGATAGAGATGCCTTCTCAGCAGTGATCGCCAACTTCGGCGGAACCTGATATGGCTCGAACAAGAAGAAGAAGAGTTATAATTTCAAACTAAATTTTTTATTAAAAGTGTAAGGGCTTGCTCATTTGGTCGTGTAGGTATTTCTGTACCTATAATTCAAGTGATTTTAGATTGTAGAACAATTTCTTCTTTTTCGTCAATTTCGAGATTTTCTGATCTGTTTGTGACATATAATCAGGTGTTCTGAGATGGTGAGGTCCACTCAAGAAATGAGTGGTCTTCATGGAGGACGTTGTCTGAAAGAGTTTGCATCGGTTACAGCCCGTACGAGCCTGTTACCATCGATACTATTTTCAATAAGACGTTATTTTAACAAATTTCAAAATAAAATAGACATATATTTCAACTTTCATATCATTAGCATTATAGATAAAATATTGAACCAAGCAAATTATTGTTCTATGCGATCCCAAAATTCGGGCAAAATTGAATGGCAAAATGTACCAAACGATCGTCAGACTGGCACCCCTCTATAGCTCAGATTGCTGGACAATGTACAACTCCTACTCTAAGCAACTGGAAATTACTGAAATTCGTATGCTCTTATGGGCAGCTGGAGTATCCTTACAAAAATAGACAGTTGAATGCAGACCGCCAGATCACATGGTAAACCAAGCAATCTCCATGGATTTTCCTCGGCTTATATCCAGAGGATCAAAGAATTGCTCGATCGTGCAAAGAAGAAACCAATTACAGAGACATGGCCTAGGTGACAAAATGCAGGACAGAAAGTCCTATAATTTGAGGACGAGGAGAACTGACCCCAAAATTCAGCACATACAAAGAGTTGGGAGAAGAAGAAGAAGATATAATATTGATTCATGTCAATGCGTCGTTAGTTAACAAAAATTAAAATGAATGTGTAATTATTATGTGTAACCTTAATTGCAAGAAATATGATATTTCATAATCATTTTAACGGGTTAGATATTAATATACATTCTTTGCATCGTATGTATATGATTGACGGCTTGTGATAGATAGGCCATGTAAGAGGTGTATTATTATTTTAAAATAAAAACTACATTGATATTAATTTTAAAGTAATTTATGATGAAAAATGAGATTTTCATAGATAATTAGTTGAAAATCCAGTTAATAATTCATGCCATGATGACTCGACTCGATTGTGGAGAATGACCTGCGATCTTTGAAAAAATGAGACAAAATGGCTTTGCTGGGCAACTAATAGGGCGGAGAAGCAACAATATTGCTTGAGGAGGCTAAGACCCATACTGGGTTGTAGCGCCATAGATATATGATGCAGGTATCTATTGAATCTAAAGTATTCTTTTAAAATCCTTTAATTGATTAATTAATATTTTTTGGTGGAGACATTATACATTTTACAGCATCATTTTATAGGGTGATGTAAAATGTACACCCGCACATCTATCGTTGGTTACCCTACATTGCGGGATATGCCAAGATGCGGGGCAAGTCTAGTCCAACCGGCGAAATCAAACCCTCGTGGTTACCCATATCATGGATATAATTATTACATGGAGTTCTATGACATCTAAAGATATTATTGAAATCCATATAATAATTACATCCATGATATGGGTAATCGTGAGGGTTTTGATTCGCCGGTTGGACCAGATTTGTCCCCCAGAAAGGCTCAAATTGCGATGAGTGGACTCAGCGCTGATATATCCATTTTACAAATCAGAAATTGGAAAGGTAATAAATAGTCTGTTTGATTCAGCCAAGGCCCACCCAGGGCTGTCAAGCTTATGACGATGATTAATTAAATAATTGTTAGGTGTGAAATTGAAGAAAAAAAAACAGTGTCAAAAATTATGAATGTTTCATTTTAAACTTTATTGTTAAGCGAAAATATAACATAACATTGATGATATTACAAATATCAAGCGGCATAAAAGCACATTAGTATTTTTTATGCAATACATATTTTATAAGATGACCAATAAATTTGACGACACCTAATTGGACTTGTTTTTACGCGGTGCAGGATTAGTATAAAAGTTGTGAAATTATAATCCGAATCATCAGTACCTCTTTAGCATCCAAACAACACTCAACAAACATGAAACTGGTGAGTTCATCATCTGGATTCTTTGTTTCCTTTAGAATCAAACCATCGACTTTTTTATAATATCTTGGATTTTTTTTATAATATCTTTTCTCTCTGAATCATTTCTGTTTGATTTATTATTAATTATCATTCATTCTTTTTCAGTTCTTCTTTTTCTTCTTGGTGGCTATTGCCATGGCTTATGCCGTCATCGACTTTTTTATAATATCTTGGATTTTTTTTATAATATCTTTTCTCTCTGAATCATTTCTGTTTGATTTATTATTAATTATCATTCATTCTTTTTCAGTTCTTCTTTTTCTTCTTGGTGGCTATTGCCATGGCTTATGCCGCCCCCACCCAAGACAAGCCAGTCATCAAGATTGTGAAGTCTGACTTCGATATCGAACCAGCAGGTGCCTACAAATTCGGGTTCGTAAAAATTTTATTTAATTAAATAAATTTATAATTACAGTTTAGTATTTTAAAATTTATTAAAAAAATCAAAATTCATAATATTTTATGGCAATCATCATTAAATTTATTTAAATATAACACTCACTTTTTAAGATAAATATTCTATTGTGGAGGCATTGATGTTTTTGGAGTATTGACTCACTTGAAGAAGATGAAAGAAATTCCCGAATGTTGTAGTGTATTAAAAAAACAATTACACAAATATAAACTTACTATTTTAAGTTTTAATGATAGCAAATAAACTAGGTTTTATATATATAGTTTCAGTAAAGCTTGAGAATACTTTTGTAATTTTTTTTGTAAAAAAACCTATTTGCTGTCTACATATTTGCTATGGAGTTATTATTTTTCTCATACCTTGGTCTTATCCCTGAGGATGGCTGCTACACTTAATCAAATGACAAATGAGCTACTTCTCTAAAGGATGAACTCAGAGATTTTTTTCTTGAATTTTATTCCCTTCTATTAAGGATGATCTTGGAATTGTTTTCTTGAATTTTATTCCTTTCTATGTAGGATGATCTTGTGATTTTTTCTTGAATTTTATTCCTTTCTATGAAGGATGATCTTGGGATTTTTTTCTTGAATTTTATTCCTTTCTATGAAGGATGATCTTGGGATTTTTTTCTTGAATTTTATTACCTTCACACTTCCCATTACGACGGACTTCGTGAGGTTTTCTGGGGGCCCTTGTGGTAATATTTCCAAAATATTTACGGATGCACTCTAACAATATTGACGATAGATGATCCTTCATTTGTAGTTCTTGTTAGTTATTGGGTTTGTTTTAAATTTTTTAGATTCGAAACCGAAAACGCCATCGCCCGCGACGAAGTTGGTGAGCTGAAAGTTGTCAAGAATGAGGAAGGCAAAGATGCCCAAGTCGTCGTGATGAGAGGAACCTTCTCCTACCCAGATCCTCAGGGTAACCTGATCACCCTCAAGTTCTACGCTGACGAAACTGGCTTCCACCCAGAAGGTGCCCACATCCCAGTCGCAGCAAGGAAGTAAATTTTATATCCAAAGAACCGACAATGGCTAACGGAAGTGGAAAAGAATATGGACTTACGGATAAGATAAACGACTTTATGCGAAGGATAAAAGGACAAAAGTGGAAAAAGAATTATCAGTTTCTAAAATGAACCAGCTCAAGTGCTGATTTATTTGAAAACATATAATTGTTTATTTCCCTTTCTTCTTGAATCTTTCAAATGTCAAATTGACTGATTGTGATCATATTCCTATATTTTCTTAGGAATATCATAATTTTGTGTTATATTATAATAATGAACTCAATAGTGAAATAGCCCGATATAACAGATATGTTTATATTCAGTATTATAAAAAAATCTATCAAATTATCAAATACAAACCAATATTCAAATATAATTGATAAGAACCAAATGAAAAATATAAAAAAATATATAAATAAGTCTTTTATTAATTACCTAAAAATATAAGCTTTTCATAGATCTATCACCAAAATAATCAACCAAATTATGTAGTTAAAAGTATTTTTTAATGTAGTAGAAAAAATATTGTTGTATTTGACAGTGTTTAAGATTTCTTTGAAAAGAATAAGAAAAAAAATTCTTTAAGAATAATTAAATTGGGAAGAAAACGGTTTGGTTTCTGTGCGGGCGTCCACAGGATAGAATTGCTTCTCTGTGCTGGAAACACTGGTTGTTTAGAAGAAATTGCCATGTGGCAAAAAACTCGCTACTTGCTAGTATGTGTTTATAATTATTATATTAACAACAATAGTCAATTCGTTTTTCAAATACAAATATTGCTTATAACAATAATCAATTTAAATACGACAGTTTTACGAAAACAATGAAACATTTTTTTGCATCAGCAATATGTACTTATACAGTTGAAGATAAATGGACAAAATAGTTGAATACATACAATTTTTGCAATGTAAAATAAACCTTTATATCCTTGTATAATTGAAAGATTCTAATTTTATTAAGAGTGCTATGTGTAAATAGGTATTTACAAATGAAATTGTAGTATTGAAAAATTAAGACAATGGAGTACAACAAATGACTATAAATTAAGTTCCTATGCATTCCATTTAGGGATGTTGAATGATTCCCACATTATATACGTCTAAACGAAACAAATACAAAAAAGAATATTTGAACTTAACTTTGATGAATATTTGAACTTAACTTGGTAAATCATGATATGTCTGATGCTTATTTGATATCATTAAAATATTCTCGTCTTCTTAACCTTGACATTCAATACTAAGCCGGATGGACATAAAATATTAATAACCTCTGCATGTGAAGCTTAGATATTTTATTGGTAGCAACAAGTGTAAGTACATTAACATTTTAATATCGAATGCTCTTCTGTGTAGATCTTTTGGAAAAAAATGGTGGTTTATAAATTGAAGATATTAATCTTAGGACTGAACTCTCGTCTTGTCAACTAACCTGATAATAAGATTAAAATATTACTTACTTACTTACTTCTTGAGTCCAGTATTGGACAAAGGCCTCCCGCTTGGACTTCCACTGGTCTATATCCTGTGTCATTCTTCGACATTCAGGACCTGCCACTTTTTTGATGTCATCGGACCATCTAGTCTGACATATTAACATATCAAGACCCCTAGATTCGATAAGGGGTCTGGAGCCAGGATCAGAGACACCCTATTTTACAGTAACGTGCTACATTACAATTGTATGGTTATTGGTTATTTCTTAGTCATACTTATTTTTTTTTAAATACTCAAATAAAACTAAACCTCATTTATATAAAAGTTTTTCTTAAAAATGAACACAGCAAGTACATCTAAGTACTAATAAAATTATTACCTTCTTATCTATATATGTCAGTCACTAGCTTACAAATAAGACTTGGTTATACTTAATAATTGTCGTCCGAGCTTTTCTCTGACTTAAATGATTTATTATTTTTTTCTAGATTGTTTTAAAACTAGGGCTGGAAAGTTTGAAAAATGATCGAAGTAGGAATAGTTTCCGAAAGCTCTTTTCAAATGAATCCTTTTCAAATCCATTATTTTGATTTAAAATCAAATTAATTAAGTGGAAACTAGAAACGATAGACATTTTACGTAAGTTTAATAATTATAAAATAGAGCACAGTATAATCATCGCTATGTATGGATTTTTCCTATCTATATTTTGTTGTTTACATGAATTTTTCTACTGAATATAAGCTTTTCGCATAGTAGAAACTATAAACAGTATGCATAATATGTTATAAAGCTAACATTACGTATTATGCACAAATCAATAAAAAAAAACACTATCAATCGGCTTAACTAATTACTTTTAGCTTATATATAAATATGACAAACTTTTCTGCTCTAAACATATACAGCATGATTATTTTTTTATTTTTGTGTGGGTAGTATTTTGATAATAATATTTAGAATAATAAAGTACCTACCTATACCAGCATTTTTAATACGCATATATTTTATTAGAGGCTGGGATTCGTCGGCCTTGATGATACAATCAATTATATATCTCATAGAAAGGTCCTGGGGTCGATTCCCGGCGGAGACACAGGTTTTGATTGTGTTTTCAGGGTGACTCTCTGAGACGAAAAATTTCAAGTGTCTCCAGAATGTAGCAACAAGTTATTGGCTGCGTGATAGATATTAATTTGATATAGTTGGTTGCCTATAAACAATACATAATGTGTCTTAATTGCTAAAATCAAAATAAAATTATTTTATGAAAAAAATTAAAAATGGTACAGAAAATAAATAGATCATGTCAATAAAAAATAGATCAGTATATCACAATTTGAAATTCTCCCCAAAAATAATGAAGCCTTGTGTTTCGGAGAGGAGTTCACAAAATTTACAATTTGCGAAAGAGAAAAAAAATAATACAATTCATACAAAGGCACACATAGAAACACTCAAAAAAATTATATGGCACTAAGATGAGGTTATTTCAACATTTATTTTAAATTTGACAATGTGTCAGTAATTTTTAATTTAATATTTCTCTCCAGTTTATTGTACCATTTTATACAATGTTCTATTTTATTTCAATAGATGTCATTGATAACTGAGAACTTTTAACCAGTTATATAAGTTTTTTATTTATAAATGAAATAAAAAACATCACTCTGTATTTAAAGTGAAATATATTGTATGTTCATATTATAAGTTAGTTTCATTATGGAGATTTGCTTATTAATGCAGTTTTAATATGAAATTTCAATGCAGGTATATATTATTATAATATGTTGGATGGTATTAAGTTGAGAGGATGTGAAGGTTAATGATTTTCTTTTAAATTGATTCTGACACCATTTGTCTTGTTTCAATTTCGCTTCTCAATCAATTCCGTTTTTTTTATTTCCATCATGCACGAAATGTTGCGGATTTAAAAAATTATCAACAAGGGTGAAAGATCGCAAGTTGCGTAACAATTGCCGTTTTAATAAAATGTCAAATATTGTTCTATTCAAATGTCAATGCAATTTTTATTATATTTATTATTTATTAACAACAATACCAGTAAAACTGTCCTTGAAATTGCAAACGTGTGATATATGTATGTCAATATGTATTTTTTTATGTTAGTTATTTAACATTTTTATTATTAAATATAATATATTGCTTTATAAACGAGTATGATAGTTGATTGTTAATACATTGGTTGATTTTATAGGTAATTCTAGAGATATTATTTATTTATTTTCTATGAATTCTATCATTAAATCTCCTCTTCTTAGTGTGTCTTGTCGGGTCCTAATGACGTTGACGATCACTTGAAGGACTTATCTAGGACTAATCAAGGCTCTTTAACTCAGGTCAGGTCTTGGCCCCTGTAGAGTTCGCCTCCATGATTGTCGATTTTGAGAAGCGCCACGTGAGTTTTGAACACCTAGCTGTAGCATCCTTCGCAAGTCCGTCCAACCACCAAAACTTTGGCCTTCCAGGTCTCCTTCTTTCCTCTGGTGCTCTCGCTTTTGGAATGTCTCCATCGCCCATTCTTTGTACATGTCTGGCCCACTTAAGTCTACCAATCCTTATCTCTGTGGAGATGATGTAAAGATTTTAGAGTTCCTGGTTGAATCTTATGTGCCAATCTCCATCATCACAAATTGGGCCATATATCCTCCGCAGCTTCTGCCTTTCGGAAGTCTCCCTGATTACTGATTGGCCAGCTTTCCGATCCATACATTAGCACTGGTCGAATAAGAGTTTGATATAACAGGACCTTGATATTTTCAGTAAGGTGATGAGATTTCATGTGTCTCTGCAACCGGAAGTAGCATCGGTTTGCAGCCACTAATCTTCGTTTGATTTCGGTGGAGACACTGTTGTCATTCTTCACCATGTTACCAAGATACACAAACTAAATGACAGTTTCAAAGGAGTATTCATCAACTCATTTATAAATAAATAAATAATAAACACTTCCCTGCATCTCGCGAAAGCGGCGACTTTATTGCCATATGGAAATTTCTTCCAACTAACCAATGTTTCCAGCCCAGAGAAGCAATATTTACGTGAGAAATGAATTTAAATAAATTTCTCCTCTGCTGGGAATCGAACCCAGGACGCCATAATTATTTTTGAAATTTACTTTGACAACATAATATACCCAATATTATTTGAAATGTATTATGTTATAAATATACTAAATATTTAATTATTTATCAAATAGCTGTTAAAATATTATGTCAATTTAGGTATATATTTTTATACCTATTTAGCAAATTAATTGTGGACATAAAATGCGCAGATGGAAAGAAGTGAGAGGCAAGATGCCCAGAACCGAGGACAGTGTAAGAGTAAGAAGCAGAAAGCAGACCCTACCATCATGTGGGACAATTGCTGAGAAAAAGAAGAAGATTATTTGTGAATATGCTGTTTTTTTTTATTGTTCCATGTTTTTCCAGAAGGTTATTCGGACGATCTTAATATGAGATACCTTAGTGACATCAGTCTATAAATGTTATTTATAAATAGATATTAATATTATTTTTAATTTGCAAAATATAATTTAATTGTTTATAAGTAGATAAAAATGGAAATTAATGGGGTTTCATCAAGGATGTTTAAAGTCAAAATTCATTTTAGTATTTCTTTTTTTCAAAAAGAGGTATTTACTTCAAAGATAAAATTTACAAATGATTGAACATAACAATTAATTTTTGTGATAGTCACACCTAATATTTATAGATTTCTTTAACTAAAAATACCAATTTTACTTCAAAGATAAAATTTACAAATGATTGAACATAATAATTAATTGTTGTCATAGTCACTCCTAATATTTATTGATTTATTTTGCTAAAAATACCCATTTGTCAAATGCTTAAGACAGGGCCACCCGTCAACGAATCAGGGCTGTGATATTTATAAAACTGTTATTAATTTTATCCTCTTATTTTATTTAATAACGTTTTCAAGGTTTCTTTTTGTACAAAAAAATACCATTGCAAATAAAAAGAAAAAAAAAACTAGCATTATCTGGTGACCTTGTCGGCCTTCGCGGCTCAGTTGGTTAGGTATGCTGATCCAAAGGTCCCGGGTTCGATTCCCGGTGGAAACAGAGTTTTGGATTGTGATTTCAGTTTGTATCTGTGAGACGATTAATATCGTGAGTCTCCAGAATGTGGCAACATGTTATTGGGTGCGTGTTAAATTAATATTTGACATAGTACCTGTTAGTTGCCCGAGAAGTAATATAAATATAAAAAAAAAATACTGAATATAATTTTTCACTTCATGTTTATTTGAATGAATTTCGGGAACGAAAACTCATAGATTAAATACTATCACTTCTCAAAATATATTTTTTTTATTTTTCTTGCCCCTCTATCCCTGTTTATTCTGGATGGGGCCTCCTTGTACGTATGCGCCAGGATCTTCTGTCCTGGGTTGTCACAACAGGAACACTCTGAACCGCCGGCTCCTTCTCAATACTGGACCATCGTGTTGGTGTGGGTCTGCCTCTACCTGGGTCAAGCTGGGATTTATCTTCATTATGATTTAATTAATCTAATTTGGAAACTCAATGAAAATAAAACTTCTTCGATAGTCCAATTCGAGTCTTGCCCAATTCGAGTCTTGATCTCCCTCAGAAAGAGCCTCCAACTTATCGTGTCACCAGTTGCGGTCTTCCAAATGGACACTTGGAGAAGCTGTTCCGCGTCCCTCTTTATACCATCCTCCCACCTTACCATCTGTCAACCCTCCGTTTTCCATCTGGATGCCTATATAGAATTTTTCTGGGGATCCGTGTTTGTGTCATTCTTTGTATAGGGCCCGACCATCTCAATCCAAGCAACCTTGTATGGGTTGGGGTGCATGTGGCCTGTTAAATGGTGTACAATTCATCGTTCAGCCAGATTCTCCATGATTCACCTTCTTAAACAGGTCCACAGATCCTCCGCAGGACTTTTCTCTCAAAGTTGTCCAACATTCCACTGTTAAAGTCAATGCCTCGTAGCCATGCGCCAATACAGTTCTGACTATGGTCTTGTAATAATGGTATCACTGGGAACTTAACCACTGGTATCAGCGAGAAAAACATCTATTGTCTGCCGTGATCCTTCTTTTTATCTTAGTTAGATCTTCATTATTTTCTGTTAGGAAATAAATAATACACTTTAACTAATTAGCGTAGGAAATTGGTGAACCTTGCACAAAGAGAAAAAAAAAATCTTGCTTACCAACAAGTTAGCAAGATTTCTAGCAGTTGCCTGATTTTACGAAAAATGATTAAATAAAACTTAAATAATAGAATAAATTAATATATTTTCTGAACGTTTTAAATTTTTAAAGCACGACAACCTCGACTCAAATGGTGCAGTAACTACAACGTCTTGGAGTTTACTTCCAAAATAACTTTTTATAAAGTATGTATATGATAATGTATCAGGAAATTATATTATATGTATATGTACCTACCTAAACTTTATTAAGTCCACAATTTAATTATTTCGCCAATATTTATGTGTGTAAATTTTTATATTTATCAAAATCTTTCTTTTACCTTACTCTATCAAATATATTTCAGGTAATTATTTCTAATTTTTGACTGCTAATACGTGATGGAATTCCATTATCAATATTATAAAATTACTTAAAAAATAAGTAAAAACACAAATTTTTAACTTTATTACACTAATTTAAAGTGTTGACCACTGAGGTGTTTCGCTCAAAGAGCATCTACTGAATGGATTCATTCCATGAATCCATTCAGTAGATGCTCTTTGAGCGAAAAGCGTCAGTGGTCAACACTTTAAATTAGTGGAATAAAGTTAAAAATTTGTATTTTTACTTATTTTTTAAGTAATTTTATAATATTTTAGGTAAAATTCTAGTATAGCGAGCTCCATCTTCTAATATTATCTGTTGTCTTATAGTACGAGAGAAAGCAACGTTTTCGATGAATCATCTGTGTACGGCTGTTTTTTTATATATAAATAAATAAATAAACATTTATTAAGACGAAAAGAAGTTTACATACAAAAACATAGACACATAAAAACAAATATAAGGAAAAACAACTTTTCCGACTCAAAAGGACCATGCTCAGCTATGTTGCAGGAAGACAAGCCCCCCTGCAGCTGATTTTCAGCATGATGATTTATATATTATTTTTTAATGAATATACCTTGGTGTGAAAAAGGTAAGACTGGCACCTGGAGGCGGTTGCGTTTACCAGTACGTATCCTCTTTTCAGGTGAAAATTGCAGATATTATTGTCATTTCAATATAATTTATACTTGTATGTTTTTATGTTATTGATACGTTCCTATAAAACCCTTCTGTTTGCGATACAACATTGATTTGTTCAGCGCACACCCGGGAAGGCTTCTGAGTTATTATTTATTTCACATATCATAAATAAGTTTATTAAAAATGATCTACTGAGCATTTATTCGACGATCAAACGCAAAGTCACAGGAAAATCTTTATCTGGGACAAAAGGGACCGAACAGACGAAAAGGACTGAAGGTATGGAAGGAAACTGCAGTGCCTTCTGTCATAGTCCCTTTAATGCCATTCGTCTGATATAGATATTTCTATAAATATTTGTTTAACACACAACCAGACCATTGAATGAATTCCATGTACACATTTTTTAATAAATAACATATCACCATGTTTCATTGTAATCAGGTGGATTGTATAACAAAACATAAATGGCATATGAAGATACAAATGATATAAAAATCTGCAGTTTTTACCCATAGAAAAGGTATGTGCTATATTTAATAAAATAATAATAGAAAGATATAGGTATCAAAAAAAACAGCCATGAAATATTTTTTTTGACGTTGTTTTCTCCTATACTTACTTACATTAATTTTCGTATGGCCCCGGTACAGGCATCCTCTTCACCCATATGAGCAGGTCTAAGATTAACAGCCATGGTTACAGTTTTGTCAACCAGTCCACCGCCCCTGGGCTCACTTCATGGATATCCCGGAGGGTGCAATCGAATATCCTGAGCTCGCAGTACTGCTCTAGGTATATGCTACAATGTCTGCTCGGTCCCATGTTAACAATTTGGGTTCTCTATCTTCCCCCTTAATCTAGTTTTTATTCTTATTTGTTTGTTCTTTCTTCTTATATTATTTATAGCGAATGACTTCTTATTTCAAAAACGAGTTGATTTTCTAATACAAAACAGGGTTAGTGATTTTAAGTTTAAAATTTTTGGTAGTAAAATCTACTTGAAATATGTATGTAAAAAAACTTCTTCCTGGTTCATCTATAATATTCCAACTACGTCTTTAATGAGATTGTCTATTGAAAAATTGTCAAAAAAACTTTTTCTTAATTTATTTTTGAAATGAGAGAACCATTTTTGTCAGACGAAATCACGATGATACTGTTTCATGATTCTTTTCTTTCAACAACAAAAAATATATGAAAAAAATATTGAAACACTCGTGAATTTCAGGAATAAATTATTTATTATGTAAGAAATAACTTTGCGGTGTATGTATTGATTTTAAAATCATTATACTACATGTCAATAAAACGTATCCGATACTTATAATTATTTTTAATTTGTGAAAAAATCTATTTATGTCTAAGAAATACATTCCTAAATAGTAAAATTTCATCTGCCACATATAAATTTCAACCAATTAAATAAACGTACTTTCCTGTTTCCAAATGTTAATAAAAATTCAAGGTCGTGAATTGTTTGAATAATAATAGATTATCCTAAGATTTTACGAGCACTAAAATTAGCAAATAAGTCGAAGTATCTCATATTTTATATGAGAATCGCGACAGAAAACGAAACATGACATACACAATCTGCATAATTTGAATACGATGATTTTCTATCTAATGAATCTTAAATAAAACACAAATAAATGTATATTTTATACTAAAAAAATACATATTATAAAATTATATAAAAATAATAATAATAGCTATAGTGTAATTTATAATTCAATATCTAAATAATTAAGAAGTACATTTTTCAATATTTCAAATGAATCAATGACATGTAGTTTTTTCTTTCAATATTTAGACTAATTTCGCCACTTTGTAATAGGTTGGTATATACTGTATTTTTCCAAAATAAATAATTGAATATGAGATAAATAAATAAAAAAATAAATAATAGATGGGTGGTGGCAGAGCGGTTAGCGTGCTGGGCTCGTAATCCAGTGGTCGTGAGTTCGAATCCTGCCACGACCGATTTCGTTCACCTATATTACAAGCGATGCATATTTTAGGGAATGGATGAGGATGTATATGAATCTACTTGTTTCAAGGCCATATTCATATTTAAAAAAAAAATGTGCAAAATATATAGTTTGAACTGATCATATCAGTATATCAGTGTATTAGCTTAGTATTTTTAATATTTTGTATAGCTTCTCGGGCAACTAACAGGAACCTACTTTGTATGTCAAATATAAAATATGTAGAATAGATTATTTTAGAATAGAATTGGACACACCAAGGTAAGATTATTCAGGGGGGCAAGTCTGGTCCAACCAGCGAAATCAAAACCCTCACGATTACCCATATCATGGATATAATTATTATATGAAGTTCTGTAATATCTTTAAATGCCATAGAACTCCATATGATAATTAAGTACATATATCCATGATGTGGGTAATTACGAGGGTTTTGATTTCGCCGGTTGGACCAGACTTGCCCTCCCAGACTTTTTTTGTTGATACTGACCTATATATAAATGCAGACTTTGTTGCCGTAATAAGACTTAAAGAAACTTATTTTTTAGTCTCTCAACTCGATCTCTTATGTGTCATCTAGCCTAAGGATCATTATTTTTATAAATACATGGATTTACGTTTCTGAAAATATACTTTGAAGAAAGAATTACTTAAAAATGTTGTTAAAAGTAACGTATGCTGTAATAACTCCATTAAAATTATCTCATTAATGTCACCCACTAGGTATCTCAATAGTTACTTGTTATACAATATAAACACGAAGTGCCTACCGAAAAATGTAGCAGAATAAAAAAAAACTAGATCATTCGTGAAAAAAATACCGAATTTGACCGAAACTAGGTGAATACAGTATGCAATTTGACAGTCAAGTAATAATTGTAATCCAAGTGTATGTATAAACACCATGCGCCTTGTATAGAGTTTTGTAATTATGCCTACATAATATAATGCTGAAGCTTATTCTCCTAGGCAATATTCTAGTGGATATGCAATTTACATATTGCTAATTATGCGATAAATATTTAAACAAACATTTATATAAAAAAGATGACTTAAAAATGAATGGTCAAACATTAAGAAATACTAGTTTTTGTACGTCTTCAAAAAGTATATAACGGATGTCACTTAATTATTTTATTAGTATACAGCGTGACAGTAAGCAAGAATATATTCCGCGAACATGAAATTGGTACGTATGATGGCTGTTTAGTATATAAAAGTGATCATGTACGTTCATAAAAACGGATAATTTATTCATCATTTTCCGACACGGAGTGAAATAAACAGAGGCTGTATTTTTTGACGCCCAACGAGAAAATTGTTTATTCAAATAACTTCAATAAAACTTTTGCTATCGCAAACTCGAACGCAGGGGTTATGCCTATTAAATGTTCAACAGTGGTTTTGCAGTGTCAATTTATTTTACGGAATAAAAAGAACTTGTATAGGTCATCCTTGTATTTTAGATTCAAACCAAAACGGTGCACTTGTTTATTTTTTTCCTGTGACGAGGGTCTGCAAAATTTCAATGATTTGTGTTGAGAATAGACTAAAGACCTATGAGAATATCCTAAATTTATTTTTTCTGATAAGTTGATGTCATTTTGGATTTCTCGGAAGTGATTTAAGTAAAATATATAAATAATATTTTTTGCAGGCAATCTTCTTCTTCTTCCTCGTGGCAGCGGCCGTTGCGGCGCCAGCTGAAAATCCAGTCTACAACATCATCCGATCAGCTTTTGATCTGGACCCTGCAGGCGCATACAAGTTTGGGTAATGATCTTTAAGATAATATAAAAAAAAATGTCGATGATGTGTGCAGAGTTTATAACTAACTTGTATTACAATGAATTTTCCAAATCAACTTTTGTAGAGTTTCATAGATCAGGGATAAAAATATTATTTCGTATCTTATAGAATTTTTAGGTACATAATAATATTAGCAATCCAATTATCCTGAGTTTCAAGGAACATTCTCTTGTTTTATGTATTTTTAGCACTCAATGTTTTTAAGTGCATTAAAATATATCCATTCTTCTTCTCTTCTTTCTCAGCCATCTCTCCACTGCTGGATGTAGGCCTCTTCTAATAGCTTCCACTCGTCTTTTTTCTGGACTTTTCGAACCCATCCGCTTCCAGCGACAGGGACAATATCATCGGCCCACCTTTTCTGGGGCCGGCCTATTCCCCTTTTCATATCCCATGGTCTCCAATTTAGAATTCTTGGTGCCCATCTGTCCGTACCCTGTCTGGCAACATGACCTGCCCATTGCCATTTTAGTTTTGCAACTCGATCCATGACATCAACAACTTTTGTCTGGCGTCTGATTTCTTCATTTCTAATTTTGTCTCTTAGACTTACGCCTATCATTTGCCTTTCCATGGATCTCTGAGTGCATTTTAGCTTATGTATGGTCCTCGCAGTTAGCGTGATAGTTTCCAGACCATACGTAAGCACAGGCAGGATACATGTTTCAAAAACTTTTCTTTTCAGACATGTGGGAATATCTCTGTTTTTTAGGAGATGTTTAAGTTTTCCAAAGGCTGCTCAACCTAGTCCGATCCTTCTGGGTATTTCTGCTGTCTGGTTATCCTTTCCTCCATTAGAACATATATCCATTAGAACATAAAATTCATTTTTTTTAATTGTTACATTTGTTATTTATAATCACACTTCACGTCTTAAATTTTCGTCCATTATATATTTGAAACTATACCAATAACAATAAAGAAAATCATAAATATTGTTCACAAAAACCTGTAGTTAAAAAAAATACGACAGGGTAAAAAAGGGACATCTTATGGCATATTTAGAGTTATATACAAAACGTAGACTTTTATTAGTATTGCAACTCAGACTTATACAAGTATTGCAAGTCAGAATTTGAAAACCCTGATATCGACAAAGGATTCAAGGTCGACGGGAAAGAACTAACTCCATTTTCGATTTCATTTTATTGTAAATGACCTGCATGGCGCTCATATATTTGAATTCAACGATGAGCATTATTTGTTTCTTTCCTGACATAAATTGGAATATTTCAGTGATACCGAAGGTAATTTATATTTTAAATAGATACATGAACATTTTAAACAGGGACTGTATGGATATTATTATATTTTTATTAAAACAGTCATTAACTTTTTACTTTACTAGGTATCTACATATGAATTTATTTTCATAAAGTAAATAAAACAATATAAGTTTTATAGAAACTTACTTCACTAAAAATACGAAGTGTAGATATGTACATATATTTGTATTTTGAACTTGTGGTTGAATCAACTTAAATATTTCAATTTATTGGATTGTATGAAACTCTCGTGTGAATAAAGCTACCGAGTAAGC
Source organism: Molanna angustata (assembly GCA_963576475.1). NCBI lineage: Eukaryota > Metazoa > Arthropoda > Insecta > Trichoptera > Molannidae > Molanna > Molanna angustata. Next base: position 34,706,054 of record OY754964.1, on the reverse strand, counting down.
CTTTTTTCAGGCCAAAGTGATTTGCTATTTTGAAGTTGTGACCTATTCATGTTTTTCCTATTTTTGGCGTGGTGACATTATAATTATTTTAACTCGCGTGAGCTGTTGAATCACAAACAATGCTTACGGTTTATGTATTCGTAAATACATACCTTAGAAACATGAAATTTATTTAACAATTTTCCTGAAATAAAATTTTCCATTTATAAATTAAAACAATTAACTGTTAGACTTCCAAAAAGAACAGTTGTACATTTGTTGTATGTTTATAATAAGTATTTTTTTGAATATGGTTACTTATTTGCTATTGTAATTTGTGAAAATCATGGAAAATAAACCAGCTTATTTCATTTCATATTATTCTTATGCCTACTGTTTAAATTTGACTAAAAGGTATTATAAAAGGTGTCCCAGAAATAAATCACTGTCCCTTTTCATACACTAATAATTACCCTATCCGTTCCACACATTTCAAATGCCAATATCCATACGAATTCTTGCAGGATCCTATTAGATATTTTGTGATACCTGCCTTTATATACGTATCTTATTTAGATTACAACCGTATTGAATATGTATTAATTATAACGATTTTTCATTACAGATTCGAAACTGACAACGCCATCGTTCGCGATGAAGTTGGTGAGCTGAAGACTGTCAAGAACGAGGAAGGCAAGGACGAACAGGTCGTTGTGATGAGAGGAACATACTCCTACAAGGATCCCGAAGGTAACCTCATCACCCTGAACTACGTCGCTGACGAGACAGGTTTCCACCCAGAGGGCGCTCATATCCCAGTCGCACCCACCGTCTAAAGCCTAACGTCAATCTCTTTCAATTATTACTGCCTACCGCCACGGAGCCTACAATACTGCCATGAATGATTCTGAGATGGAATATAGGTTTATTATGTTACGTTTTGAGTTGATTTTCAAAAAGTGGTTCGTTTCTAGATTTTACTAGGGATAAATTGTTTTTTGTAAATGTGTTAATATTATTTTTTTGTTATTTCTTTTATATGTTTTTATATATATGATTTGAAACCAATAAAATAAGATTAAAAAAAAATACATTGTATTTTGATATTTATATACCTATCTCGGAAATAAGCGTAGAACCTTTAAAAGATCGCGGATGTGGATCATAATATAACGATTGTTTTTTTTTTATAAAAATAAAAACATTTAGGTTTATTGATGAATTCCCATAGAAAATGCTCCGAAGTCCGATTAGGTGTATCACAAAGTTGATATGAAGACGAATCGGATAAATGAAAACGAAGAAGATAACTTTTGTAATATGCCTTGCCAGGAATAATCCACGATGACAAAATTCGGATAAACTTAAATTACTTTATACTTGATGAATGAACTCTTAAGATTATCCAACTGTCGATTCATTCATGAGAATTCAATTCTCTGAATGAATCGACATTATTAAGCCAAGATGCGTGTATTAAGGAAAATTTTGTATGGTGTAGTGGACTTTTTACATGCTAATAGCACCAACTAGAGGCCTCGCAGCATATATTTTCCCATACATGGATTTACTCAGAATTCGGAGTATAATATTTTATGTGAGTTTTGTTTGTGTGTCTGTGTGTGGGTGTGTGTGTGTGGTGTGTGTGTGTCCGTCCCCCCCTTATAACTAATGATCCGCTCAATTTACAGAGCCCAAATTTTCAACATATATAAAAAGTCATAGGCCTACAAAACTTTCATACTCAGTATTGTGAATTTTTGTTTCAGTCAGGGGTTATCAACTTTTGAAATTTTGGTCTATTTTTCCATATATCTCAAAAACCATAAAAGCTAGAACGCTGAAAATTAGTATTAACATAAACAAATACAAAATCTAAAATTAATTTTTTCAAAAAAATTCCAGGGTTTCTCAAACATTTTTTTTTATGATAAAATTATGAGTTTAACTTCCTATATTTCCAATTTTTTTAAAACTAGTTGCATGTAACACATGAGATCCAACTGTCGATAGCGATAGTATGTATAGTTGAAGAATATGTACCAAACTATAAACCCATAGATACAAATTATTGAATATTTTCAGATATTTTGTTTTCTATACAACATATGTAGGTATGTATGTCAAGATAGGATAGTATGGAGGAAGATCCTTTTTCCTACCCAGAATATGCAAATAGCATGATGGTATGTATGTATGTTTGGAGATGAAATATCAAACTATTAAGTCTTCTTACATATTGTGTATAGGCGACTGCCATACAAAATGTATGAAGCGATGTCGTCACTAAATTCAATTTTTAAAAAAATTGTTAAAAAAAAATTGAGATCTTCTGCTACAATGTTAATATTTTTTATAGAAAATTAAATTATCTAGTTGGGGTGTTTCGGCTTTTTTCGATAATTGTAAAAGTTTTGGAAATATAGGCAGTTAAACTCATAAATTTATCATAAAAAAAATATTTTTCTTAAAAAAAAAATGTTTGAGAAACCCTGGAATTTTTTTGAAAAAACTGATTTGAGATTTTGTATTTGTCTATGCTTGTACCAATTTTCAGCGTTCTAGCGTCTATGGTTTCTGAGATATATGGAAAAATAAAATAAAAATTCAAAAGTTGATAACCCCTGACTGAAACAAAAATTCAAAATTCCGAGTATAAAAGTTTTGTAGGCCTGTAACTGTTTATATATTCTGAAATTTTAGGCTCTGTAAATTGAGCGGATCAAAAGTTATAAGGGGGGGACGGACACACAGACACACAGACACACACACACACACACACAGACACACGAAATGTTCTACTCCGAATTCTGAGTAAATCCGTGTATGGAACATATATGCTGCGAAGCCTCTAAGTTGGTGTTTTTTGACTTCAAAGTTGGAAAAGCCGTGAAAAAAGTAGACCTCTCCATACAATTCTCGCGTATTCTGGCTTGATACATTGTCGATATGTTAAGAGAACAAAGTTCTCCTGAACAAATCGACAGTTGGAATATCGACTAGTTGCATGTAACACATGAGATCCAACTGTCGATAGCGATAGTATGTATAGTTGAAGAATATGTACCAAACTATAAACCCATAGATACAAATTATTGAATATTTTCAGATATTTTGTTTTCTATACAACATTATGTAGGTATGTATGTCAAGATAGGATAGTATGGAGGAAGATCCTTTTTCCTACCCAGAATATGCAAATTGCATGATGGTATGTATGTATGTTTGGAGATGAAGTAACAAACTATTAAGTCTTCTTACATATTGTGTATAGGCGACTGCCATACAAAATGTATGAAGCGATGTCGTCACTAAATTCAATTTTTAAAAAAATTGTTAAAAAAAAAATTGAGATCTTCTACTACAATGTTAATATTTTTTATAGAAAATTAAATTATCTAGTTGGGGTGTTTCGGCTTTTTTCGATAACTGTAAAAGTTTTGGAAATATAGGCAGTTAAACTCATAAATTTATCATAAAAAAAATATTTTTCTTAATAAAAATGTTTGAGAAACCCTGGAATTTTTTTGAAAAAACTAATTTGAGATTTTGTATTTGTCTATGTTTGTACCAATTTTCAGCGTTCTAGCGTTTATGGTTTCTGAGATATATGGAAAAATAAAATAAAAATTCAAAAGTTGATAACCCCTGACTGAAACAAAAATTCAAAATTCCGAGTATAAAAGTTTTGTAGGCCTGTAATTGTTTATATATTCTGAAATTTTAGGCTCTGTAAATTGAGCGGATCAAAAGTTATAAGGGGGGGACGGACACACAGACACACACACACACACACAGACACACACACACACAGACACACGAAATGTTCTACTCCGAATTCTGAGTAAATCCGTGTATGGAACATATATGCTGCGAAGCCTCTAAGTTGGTGTTTTTTGACTTCAAAGTTGGAAAAGCCATGAAAAAAGTAGACCTCTCCATACAATTCTCGCGTATTCTGGCTTGATACATTGTCGATATGTTAAGAGAACAAAGTTCTCCTGAACAAATCGACAGTTGGAAAAAAGCTGAAACACCCCAACTAGATAATTTAATTTTCTACTAGTTGCATGTAACACATGAGATCCAACTGTCGATAGCGATAGTATGTATAGTTGAAGAATATGTACCAAACTATAAACCCATAGATACAAATTATTGAATATTTTCAGATATTTTGTTTTCTATACAACATATGTAGGTATGTATGTCAAGATAGGATAGTATGGAGGAAGATCCTATTTCCTACCTAGAATATGCAAATAGCATGATGGTATGTATGTATGTATGTTTGGAGATGAAGTATCAAACTATTAAGTCTTCTTACATATTGTGTATAGGCGACTGCCATACAAAATGTATGAAGCGATGTCGTCACTAAATTCAATTTTTAAAAAAATTGTTAAAAAAAAATAGAGATCTACTACAATGTTAATATTTTTTATAGAAAATTAAATTATCTAGTTGGGGTGTTTCGGCTTTTTTCGATAATTGTAAAAGTTTTGGAAATATAGGCAGTTAAACTCATAAATTTATCATAAAAAAAATATTTTTCTTAATAAAAAATGTTTGAGAAACCCTGGAATTTTTTTGAAAAAAATAATTTGAGATTTTGTATTTGTCTATGTTTGTACCAATTTTCAGCGTTCTAGCGTCTATGGTTTCTGAGATATATGGAAAAATAAAATAAAAATTCAAAAGTTGATAACCCCTGACTGAAACAAAAATTCGAAATTCCGAGTATAAAAGTTTTGTAGGCCTGTAACTGTTTATATATTCTGAAATTTTAGGCTCTGTAAATTGAGCGGATCAAAAGTTATAAGGGGGGGACGGACACACAGACACACAGACACACACAGACACACACACACACACACACGAAATGTTCTACTCCGAATTCTGAGTAAATCCGTGTATGGAACATATATGCTGCGAAGCCTCTAAGTTGGTGTTTTTTGACTTCAAAGTTGGAAAAGCCGTGAAAAAAGTAGACCTCTCCATACAATTCTCGCGTATTCTGGCTTGATACATTGTCGATATGTTAAGAGAACAAAGTTCTCCTGAACAAATCGACAGTTGGAATATCGACTAGTTGCATGTAACACATGAGATCCAACTGTCGATAGCGATAGTATGTATAGTTGAAGAATATGTACCAAACTATAAACCCATAGATACAAATTATTGAATATTTTCAGATATTTTGTTTTCTATACAACATTATGTAGGTATGTATGTCAAGATAGGATAGTATGGAGGAAGATCCTTTTTCCTACCCAGAATATGCAAATTGCATGATGGTATGTATGTATGTTTGGAGATGAAGTAACAAACTATTAAGTCTTCTTACATATTGTGTATAGGCGACTGCCATACAAAATGTATGAAGCGATGTCGTCACTAAATTCAATTTTTAAAAAAATTGTTAAAAAAAAAATTGAGATCTTCTACTACAATGTTAATATTTTTTATAGAAAATTAAATTATCTAGTTGGGGTGTTTCGGCTTTTTTCGATAACTGTAAAAGTTTTGGAAATATAGGCAGTTAAACTCATAAATTTATCATAAAAAAAATATTTTTCTTAATAAAAATGTTTGAGAAACCCTGGAATTTTTTTGAAAAAACTAATTTGAGATTTTGTATTTGTCTATGTTTGTACCAATTTTCAGCGTTCTAGCGTTTATGGTTTCTGAGATATATGGAAAAATAAAATAAAAATTCAAAAGTTGATAACCCCTGACTGAAACAAAAATTCAAAATTCCGAGTATAAAAGTTTTGTAGGCCTGTAATTGTTTATATATTCTGAAATTTTAGGCTCTGTAAATTGAGCGGATCAAAAGTTATAAGGGGGGGACGGACACACAGACACACACACACACACACAGACACACACACACACAGACACACGAAATGTTCTACTCCGAATTCTGAGTAAATCCGTGTATGGAACATATATGCTGCGAAGCCTCTAAGTTGGTGTTTTTTGACTTCAAAGTTGGAAAAGCCATGAAAAAAGTAGACCTCTCCATACAATTCTCGCGTATTCTGGCTTGATACATTGTCGATATGTCAAGAGAACAAAGTTCTCCTGAACAAATCGACAGTTGGAAAAAAGCTGAAACACCCCAACTAGATAATTTAATTTTCTACTAGTTGCATGTAACACATGAGATCCAACTGTCGATAGCGATAGTATGTATAGTTGAAGAATATGTACCAAACTATAAACCCATAGATACAAATTATTGAATATTTTCAGATATTTTGTTTTCTATACAACATATGTAGGTATGTATGTCAAGATAGGATAGTATGGAGGAAGATCCTATTTCCTACCCAGAATATGCAAATAGCATGATGGTATGTATGTATGTATGTTTGGAGATGAAGTATCAAACTATTAAGTCTTCTTACATATTGTGTATAGGCGACTGCCATACAAAATGTATGAAGCGATGTCGTCACTAAATTCAATTTTTAAAAAAATTGTTAAAAAAAAATTGAGATCTACTACAATGTTAATATTTTTTATAGAAAATTAAATTATCTAGTTGGGGTGTTTCGGCTTTTTTCGATAATTGTAAAAGTTTTGGAAATATAGGCAGTTAAACTCATAAATTTATCATAAAAAAAATATTTTTCTTAAAAAAAAAATGTTTGAGAAACCCTGGAATTTTTTTGAAAAAACTGATTTGAGATTTTGTATTTGTCTATGCTTGTACCAATTTTCAGCGTTCTAGCGTCTATGGTTTCTGAGATATATGGAAAAATAAAATAAAAATTCAAAAGTTGATAACCCCTGACTGAAACAAAAATTCAAAATTCCGAGTATAAAAGTTTTGTAGGCCTGTAACTGTTTATATATTCTGAAATTTTAGGCTCTGTAAATTGAGCGGATCAAAAGTTATAAGGGGGGGACGGACACACAGACACACAGACACACACACACACACACACAGACACACGAAATGTTCTACTCCGAATTCTGAGTAAATCCGTGTATGGAACATATATGCTGCGAAGCCTCTAAGTTGGTGTTTTTTGACTTCAAAGTTGGAAAAGCCGTGAAAAAAGTAGACCTCTCCATACAATTCTCGCGTATTCTGGCTTGATACATTGTCGATATGTTAAGAGAACAAAGTTCTCCTGAACAAATCGACAGTTGGAATATCGACTAGTTGCATGTAACACATGAGATCCAACTGTCGATAGCGATAGTATGTATAGTTGAAGAATATGTACCAAACTATAAACCCATAGATACAAATTATTGAATATTTTCAGATATTTTGTTTTCTATACAACATTATGTAGGTATGTATGTCAAGATAGGATAGTATGGAGGAAGATCCTTTTTCCTACCCAGAATATGCAAATTGCATGATGGTATGTATGTATGTTTGGAGATGAAGTAACAAACTATTAAGTCTTCTTACATATTGTGTATAGGCGACTGCCATACAAAATGTATGAAGCGATGTCGTCACTAAATTCAATTTTTAAAAAAATTGTTAAAAAAAAAATTGAGATCTTCTACTACAATGTTAATATTTTTTATAGAAAATTAAATTATCTAGTTGGGGTGTTTCGGCTTTTTTCGATAACTGTAAAAGTTTTGGAAATATAGGCAGTTAAACTCATAAATTTATCATAAAAAAAATATTTTTCTTAATAAAAATGTTTGAGAAACCCTGGAATTTTTTTGAAAAAACTAATTTGAGATTTTGTATTTGTCTATGTTTGTACCAATTTTCAGCGTTCTAGCGTTTATGGTTTCTGAGATATATGGAAAAATAAAATAAAAATTCAAAAGTTGATAACCCCTGACTGAAACAAAAATTCAAAATTCCGAGTATAAAAGTTTTGTAGGCCTGTAATTGTTTATATATTCTGAAATTTTAGGCTCTGTAAATTGAGCGGATCAAAAGTTATAAGGGGGGGACGGACACACAGACACACACACACACACACAGACACACACACACACAGACACACGAAATGTTCTACTCCGAATTCTGAGTAAATCCGTGTATGGAACATATATGCTGCGAAGCCTCTAAGTTGGTGTTTTTTGACTTCAAAGTTGGAAAAGCCATGAAAAAAGTAGACCTCTCCATACAATTCTCGCGTATTCTGGCTTGATACATTGTCGATATGTTAAGAGAACAAAGTTCTCCTGAACAAATCGACAGTTGGAAAAAAGCTGAAACACCCCAACTAGATAATTTAATTTTCTACTAGTTGCATGTAACACATGAGATCCAACTGTCGATAGCGATAGTATGTATAGTTGAAGAATATGTACCAAACTATAAACCCATAGATACAAATTATTGAATATTTTCAGATATTTTGTTTTCTATACAACATATGTAGGTATGTATGTCAAGATAGGATAGTATGGAGGAAGATCCTATTTCCTACCTAGAATATGCAAATAGCATGATGGTATGTATGTATGTATGTTTGGAGATGAAGTATCAAACTATTAAGTCTTCTTACATATTGTGTATAGGCGACTGCCATACAAAATGTATGAAGCGATGTCGTCACTAAATTCAATTTTTAAAAAAATTGTTAAAAAAAAATAGAGATCTACTACAATGTTAATATTTTTTATAGAAAATTAAATTATCTAGTTGGGGTGTTTCGGCTTTTTTCGATAATTGTAAAAGTTTTGGAAATATAGGCAGTTAAACTCATAAATTTATCATAAAAAAAATATTTTTCTTAATAAAAAATGTTTGAGAAACCCTGGAATTTTTTTGAAAAAAATAATTTGAGATTTTGTATTTGTCTATGTTTGTACCAATTTTCAGCGTTCTAGCGTCTATGGTTTCTGAGATATATGGAAAAATAAAATAAAAATTCAAAAGTTGATAACCCCTGACTGAAACAAAAATTCGAAATTCCGAGTATAAAAGTTTTGTAGGCCTGTAACTGTTTATATATTCTGAAATTTTAGGCTCTGTAAATTGAGCGGATCAAAAGTTATAAGGGGGGGACGGACACACAGACACACAGACACACACAGACACACACACACACACACACGAAATGTTCTACTCCGAATTCTGAGTAAATCCGTGTATGGAACATATATGCTGCGAAGCCTCTAAGTTGGTGTTTTTTGACTTCAAAGTTGGAAAAGCCGTGAAAAAAGTAGACCTCTCCATACAATTCTCGCGTATTCTGGCTTGATACATTGTCGATATGTTAAGAGAACAAAGTTCTCCTGAACAAATCGACAGTTGGAATATCGACTAGTTGCATGTAACACATGAGATCCAACTGTCGATAGCGATAGTATGTATAGTTGAAGAATATGTACCAAACTATAAACCCATAGATACAAATTATTGAATATTTTCAGATATTTTGTTTTCTATACAACATTATGTAGGTATGTATGTCAAGATAGGATAGTATGGAGGAAGATCCTTTTTCCTACCCAGAATATGCAAATTGCATGATGGTATGTATGTATGTTTGGAGATGAAGTAACAAACTATTAAGTCTTCTTACATATTGTGTATAGGCGACTGCCATACAAAATGTATGAAGCGATGTCGTCACTAAATTCAATTTTTAAAAAAATTGTTAAAAAAAAAATTGAGATCTTCTACTACAATGTTAATATTTTTTATAGAAAATTAAATTATCTAGTTGGGGTGTTTCGGCTTTTTTCGATAACTGTAAAAGTTTTGGAAATATAGGCAGTTAAACTCATAAATTTATCATAAAAAAAATATTTTTCTTAATAAAAATGTTTGAGAAACCCTGGAATTTTTTTGAAAAAACTAATTTGAGATTTTGTATTTGTCTATGTTTGTACCAATTTTCAGCGTTCTAGCGTTTATGGTTTCTGAGATATATGGAAAAATAAAATAAAAATTCAAAAGTTGATAACCCCTGACTGAAACAAAAATTCAAAATTCCGAGTATAAAAGTTTTGTAGGCCTGTAATTGTTTATATATTCTGAAATTTTAGGCTCTGTAAATTGAGCGGATCAAAAGTTATAAGGGGGGGACGGACACACAGACACACACACACACACACAGACACACACACACACAGACACACGAAATGTTCTACTCCGAATTCTGAGTAAATCCGTGTATGGAACATATATGCTGCGAAGCCTCTAAGTTGGTGTTTTTTGACTTCAAAGTTGGAAAAGCCATGAAAAAAGTAGACCTCTCCATACAATTCTCGCGTATTCTGGCTTGATACATTGTCGATATGTCAAGAGAACAAAGTTCTCCTGAACAAATCGACAGTTGGAAAAAAGCTGAAACACCCCAACTAGATAATTTAATTTTCTACTAGTTGCATGTAACACATGAGATCCAACTGTCGATAGCGATAGTATGTATAGTTGAAGAATATGTACCAAACTATAAACCCATAGATACAAATTATTGAATATTTTCAGATATTTTGTTTTCTATACAACATATGTAGGTATGTATGTCAAGATAGGATAGTATGGAGGAAGATCCTATTTCCTACCCAGAATATGCAAATAGCATGATGGTATGTATGTATGTATGTTTGGAGATGAAGTATCAAACTATTAAGTCTTCTTACATATTGTGTATAGGCGACTGCCATACAAAATGTATGAAGCGATGTCGTCACTAAATTCAATTTTTAAAAAAATTGTTAAAAAAAAATTGAGATCTACTACAATGTTAATATTTTTTATAGAAAATTAAATTATCTAGTTGGGGTGTTTCGGCTTTTTTCGATAATTGTAAAAGTTTTGGAAATATAGGCAGTTAAACTCATAAATTTATCATAAAAAAAATATTTTTCTTAATAAAAAATGTTTGAGAAACCCTGGAATTTTTTTGAAAAAAATAATTTGAGATTTTGTATTTGTCTATGTTTGTACCAATTTTCAGCGTTCTAGCGTTTATGGTTTCTGAGATATATGGAAAAATAAAATAAAAATTCAAAAGTTGATAACCCCTGACTGAAACAAAAATTCAAAATTCCGAGTATAAAAGTTTTATAGGCCTGTAACTGTTTATATATTCTGAAATTTTAGGCTCTGTTAATTGAGCGGATCAAAAGTTATAAGGGGGGGACGGACACACAGACACACAGACACACAGACACACACACACACACACACACACACAGACACACGAAATATTCTACTCCGAATTCTGAGTAAATCCGTGTATGGAACATATATGCTGCGAAGCCTCTAAGTTGGTGTTTTTTGACTTCAAAGATGGAAAAGCCGTGAAAAAAGTAGACCTCTCCATACAATTCTCGCGTATTCTGGCTTGATACATTGTCGATATGTTAAGAGAACAAAGTTCTCCTGAACAAATCGACAGTTGGATAAAAAATATCAACATCGTATTAGCACATCTCAATTTTTTTTTAACAATTTTTATAAAAATTTAATTTAGTGACGACATCGCTTCATACAATTTGTATGGTAGTTGCCTATACACAATATGTAAGAAGACTTAATAGTTTGATAGGTACTTAATATCCAAACATACATACAGAACCATCATGCTGTTTTCATATTCCGGGTAGGAAAAGAGGAGTGACCTCCATACTGTCCTATCTTGACATACATACCAACATGTGTTAAAATTTTTAATAATTTGGATTTATGGGTTTATAGTTTGATTCTTATTCTTCAACTATACATACTATCGCTATCGACAGTTGGATCTCATGTGTTACATGCAACTAGTTAAATAGGGAAATAAGGTACGTAATTAACTTATATTTAAAATACTCTAATAATATGATGATACCTATCTGTGACTCTACAACCCAGGTCGTGCCTCCTGCAGAGCCCGTTTCCATGACTGTCGGTCAAGTGATGCATTACTCCAATTACGGATGCCGATGTTGTTTGCATCCTTCACCACTCCTTCCAGCCATCGTAGCTTCGGCCTTCCAATTCTTCTTCCCCCCCCGGTGCACCATTCATAATTCGTCTTGGGTCGTCCTCTTCGCTCATTCTCTGGATGTGAGTCTTCCGATTTTTATTTCACTCAAGATGTTAGGATCCTGGTACAGATCATACAGTTCCTGGTTGTATCTGTAGATCCTCCTCAGTATTCCTCTCAATAGTTGATGATGATACCTATAAAACGTTTTTTGTTCCAGATTCTGGAGATGATTTTAATGCGACAAAAATATATCCATTCCTTAGAGAATTTCAAACACAATGATATGCCTTGTGGTCTTTATTATATTATGAACTTTCAAATTAATCGATGTTCAATTTGATAAATATCCAAACGTCTCTTTGCTCGATTGATTTCCAAAAATATTTTTATTTTATTTTATTCGAAACCATAACAGTTTTTATAATCCAATATGAATGTATAAAATGAACTCCAAATGAAAGACATAAATATCCTCTTTATGAGTAGGTATTTACAAATACTTCTAAAAAATAATCAAAACATATAGGTAACTAGAAAAAAAATATAAGCATATGAAAAACTGAAAACAACAACAAACTATGGCAAACAGCAAGATAAAGATGGAAAAGGAACTGAAGGGATAGAAAAGGAAATCAAGGAAGATCTTTTTATCATTCGTCCATTGAATTGACTGTCTACCAATACTTGCAAATGACCTTTTATTTTTATCTTTGAAAGGAGGTCTGCAAAAAAAATTACTTTCATCATGACTGTCTTCAAAGAATGACAAAAGAAGAATCTTTTAGTTTAAATAGGGCAAGACTGGAGCTCTTGTGAGTAATCTGGTTAAGGATTATAATATTTATACTACAGTTTCTGAGAATGAACGCTCCAAGAAATTTTTTGTAAAGTAACGTAAATCGTTCACAAATTTTGATTTTTAAAATGAGTATGCCCTCATTAAACAAGTACAGTAGATATGCAAAGTAATGTTTGTTCATGTGTTCGTCTTCCATTTATATATATATATATATATATACATATATATATATATATATATATATATATATATCAGATGCCACTTAATTATTTTATTAGTATATATCGTGTCAGTATCATAAATATATTCAGTGAACATGAAATTGGTACGTATGGTGGCTATTTAGTATAAAAAAGTGATCAAATATTCTCATAAAACCGAATGATTAATTAATTAATTCATTTTCAAGATGAATGGAAATAAATAGGGGCTATATTTTTAAACACCTAGTTTGAACATTGTTTATGCAAAAAATATACTACAAAGCGAATACAAATCTGTAAAAAAATCCAAACTTCACTTTTTTCGGTAAAATTATTTGTTAAATATTATTTTAATTATTCTGTTCTTCTTCGTGTGACGTGTCAGCTCCTCCGATGTCATATTACTGTTGAGAAAGAATTTCGTTCCTGGGTAGTGAAAAAAAGCTTCTCCACATTCCTTAAAACGGTTCACTCACGAATGTCTCGGAATGAGGAAAGTGGGCTTCTTCCAGCCCTTCTGCGGCCCGCAATCTAAAAATAGCTGAAGGATCCCGTACTTCTTTGCTTATAAAACATTTTTTTTTTCGTAACTCAATAATATTGTTGTGAAAATTCTATAAGTTACTTACTTTTCGTATGATTATATTATATTAGATATAATTATACGTTTCGGTTCCAGCGCTGATTCCACCATTTCTGGTTTCTCTTCGTTTGCCTTCCACTTATTTTTTAAGCTGGTAGTCTTGCACCACGTCTTGCTAACTACTCAGCCCCACATTCACAAAATAATTATCCCCTTTTCCATACCTCCGGAGAAAGCTGCTCTGTTTTCCCCGTAGCAGGTCAAATCTATGAAATCGGGTTGTAGGGTCCGCTAACATGTTTTTCTTTTGAGTACTTTCTATTGATGTTTGCTCTGCAGAAAACTGAATGATTATATGGAAAGGTTTTCTCAGTGTAGTGTTTTATATAAAATTTAAACGTTTACTTTTTTCAGATAATCATTTTCTTCTTCATCGTAGCGGCGGCCTTAGCAGTAACAAAGGACGAGGAAGGAAATGATATACAGGTTGTTGTGATGAGAGGAACATACTCCTACAAGGACCCCGAAGGTAACCTCATCACCCTGAACTACGTCGCTGACGAGACAGGTTTCCACCCAGAGGGCGCTCATATCCCATAGGGTAGAATAAAAGAGCATTATTTTGACGATGTGTCTTGCACGAAATGCGTCGCAAATCAAATTATGTAAAAATGGTAATAAATAGAATAAAGTTATGTTATGTTTAGAGTTTCTTTAATCATGTTGTGATTTACCAAATAAATAAGATTTAAGAAAATGTATGGTATCTTAATTTTTCTTCAAGAATCCGCAAATTTAAACAAAACAGCATAATTCTTTATCAAAATAATGCATATGAAACCAATTTAAAAATGAAAGAGGTACAATTTAACATATGAAATATCGAGGAAGCATGGACGACACTGAAAGAGACCGTATGTAAGACAGCGAAAAAGGTATGTGGTATTGCTAAAAGAGGTGGAATGAAAGACGATGCATGGTGGAGTGAGAGAGTTAAGATAGTTGTGGGTGAAAAGAAGAAAGCATGGATGGCAGTAATAGCCGCGAAAGGATCGAATAATGAAGAAAGAGCAAAAGAGAATTATAAAGTGTGCAAGAAGGTAGTCAAAGACACAGTTAAAAGGGAAAAAGATGGTATAAAAGAGAAAGAAAACCTGAAAATAGCCAACGACTTTCCTGGAAACATGAAAATGTTCTGGAAAGGCGTAGCGAAAAGAAAAAATGGAACTGTGAAAGCTTCGAAAGGAATAAAAGATAAAGATGGAAAAATAATTATGGACGAAGACGGCGTGAAAGAACGATGGAAAGAATATTTCAAGGAACTGTATGATAGCGGAGTAAGTGGGGACGTGAGTCAGAGAACATGGCAAGTAAGCGAAAGTGATAAGGATGAAATAACGCAAGAAGAAGTGTTTGAAGCAGTAAAACACGCGAAAGCGGGGAAAGCTGCCGGGTATGACAGTGTATCAGCTTAACTTATAAAATATGGCGGCGAACAGACGTTGGAGTGGTGTCTCTCTCTTTTCAACAAATGTTGGGAAGAAGGACACACTCCCTCAGACTGGAGAAATGCAGTCGTGTTACCTTTGTATAAAGGTAAAGGATCGAAGCTCGACTGCAAAAACTATAGAGCCATAAGTTTGCTAAGCTCAGTTGGTAAGATGTATGCAAGGATCCTGGATCAAAGAGTGCGAAAGATTACAGAAAGCTAGATATGGGATGTCCAAGGTGCGTTTGTGGGCGGTAGAGGATGTATAGACCAAATTTTTTCTCTACGCACGGTCACAGAAAAGGTTCTGGATAAAAATCAGAAAATTTTCTGTGCCTTCATAGACCTAGAAAAGGCGTATGATAAAGTTGTTAGAGAAAAATTATGGGATATACTAGCAGTGTATGGAGTGAAGAGCAAACTGATACGCGCAATCGCGTCATTATATGAGAACAGCGAAGCATGTGTTCGTGTCAACGACACAGTGACAACGTGGTTCTCTATAAATAATGGCGTTAGACAAGGGTGCGTGCTATCTCCATGGCTCTTTAACTTGTACATTGATTTCTGCATTAGAGCCCTTAAGGATGAAAGCAAGGGTCTGAAATTGAGTACTGTAATGTTGCGAGATTTGATGTATGCAGACGATAAAGTTCTTTTAGCAGAAAGTATGGAAGAGTTACAGTATCTTGTAAGTATGGTATTCTTCTTCTTTCGTGTCAGCAACGCATTGTTGCGTTGCTGTGGTGGAAGGATTGGCCAGAGAATTTCTGTTACCAGGGGGCACCGCGTGGAGGTTCTAAGTATGGTATATGAAAGATGTATAGAGAATGGACTTAGGATGAATGCCAGCAAATCAAAGACAATGGTCTTTGAAAAGAGTGAAAGCAGAACAGCGTGTAAAGTAAGTGTAGAGAACGAATGGCTTGAGCAAGTCGACGAATATGTATACTTGAGAAGCATATTTCAACGGAACGGACGACTCGATAAAGAGATCGAAAGAAGAGTTATGGCAGGAAACAGAGTGAATGGAGCACTGAGACCAATTATGAATGATCGCAACATATCAAAGGATGCCAAAGTTGCCATTCATAACGCCATCGTAGTGCCAACCCTGACGTATGCAAGTGAAACCTGGATATGGCAGAAGACGCATGAAAGTAGAATAAATGCAGTTGAAATGAGATCGTTAAGAAGGATTTGTAATAGAACGATGTATGACCGGGTAAGAAACGAGGATATAAGGAAAGAATGTAAGATTATGAAAGATGTCATTACTAGAATGAAAGTGAACACATTGAGATGGTTTTGTCACATGGGGAGAATGAATGAGGAGCGCCTGACGAAGAAAATATACAAAGCGGAAAGGAATGGAATGAGAGGTCGGGGACGCCCAAGAAAGGGATGGCACGACCATGTGAACGAAATTTTGAAAGACGGAAATGTTAGAAGTGTGAGCAATAGACGAACATGTATGAGACGATGCATGAATGTGGACGAGGCGAGGGATGCGTGCCAGGATAGAAAAATGTGGCGTTCGGTTCTCTCTGCCTACCCCGCAAGGGACATGGCGTGATGGTATGTATGTACAATTTAACATACATACACATTAAAAAACGTGTGGGTTGTGGCCAGCGCTATACTCTTAACTACCAAGTCACTCCACAGAGTATTCAAATTATGTATGGAAAATTTTCACCATTTTCTTGAAAAGAGTTATATATTTTTATTATTTATTTTGTAAGCAAACAGGATACAATGTTATAAGTAAAGAATACAATATGAAAATAAAAAAAAATGTACGATTTGTTACAATCTGAACATGATACTAGTTGAAAATCTACAATAAAAAAAAACTTAAAATTTACGAATTCTTTACTCCCCACTTGGAAGTGAGTAGTAAAAATATACTCAAAATATATTATTTAATATTAGGTGCTACTCAAAAATCAATCAAAAAGTCATAATTATGTATGTAGTTACAACGACTATCTTTACAATTCTCGGATGTGGAATCTATTGCCGGAGAGTATCAGAGATGCCCCTAGTTTGATAGCATTCAGAAAGCGTCTGAAGTCACATTTTTTATCCACATAACCACAAACTCACGTCTCTTTCCCTTTGTCCCTCTATTCTTTTCCCTCTCCTATCCTCCATACAACAAACATAGTGTCTTTTTATCTTTTTTTATAATTTATTTATCTGGTGTATTATTATTTTTTATTTTTATTTTTGTTTTTATATTTATTTTGGTTTTTTGTTTTTGTATCCTCTTGTTAATTATTCCTGTAACTGATTGAATTTACTACGGTGGTCGACTGGTAGAAATTGCCTGCGGGCAATAAGACCGCCACGTTGTTTTATCACAATAAAAGTTTTTAATTATTGTTATTATCAATTATATTATTTCCTTCATTTTACTATGAACTGCATTGTGAATCGTTAAAACAGTTCAAATTAACAAAAAAATGTTGATAAAAGAAATTTATTCATTCATACCATCATCATCGTCATCGTCGTTGATCACTCCCAAAATATGGATTGATCAGCGACAGTTGTGCGGGTGTGCAGTACCTACCTTATAAAAATAATAATAAGGTGTTGTACAAAACACTATGTCATTGTCAAGTAAAGTTATTTTGTTGTTTTTATTTATTAATGATGGAGCCACTAAGTTATTTCGCATTAAATTACGTATAAAAATAAATCCCGACACATGCTTATACACCAGCCTCGTCTCAACTAAACCGGCAATATTCAGAATGGGTGGTGAATATCATTGCTGAACTATGTAAGATGTTAAATGGCCTCTTGTATTGTAGATAACCCGACTCGGACAGCACGTAAACGATGATAGTAAAAATGTGGAAGCACTATATCATATCTTATTTTAGATCAGCTCATTGGAAATAAATATGACCGATTTCAAGAACGGACAGCACCAGACTTCTTCATATCGTACTGGACAATCAGCCTCACAGAACTCGCCCTCACGATCGACCACCTAACTAAAAAATGTAGGGATAGGTGGGAGTTCACATCGCAGAAGGAGTAGACCTCTTAAAAACGGACATAAAGTATACATAAAAGAAGAAGAAGAAGAATTCGAAAAGGATAAATTATGACAAGTACATAATTTAAGTAATCCAAACCATACATTATCACAAATTAATAATCGTGTAAGGCAATCTTTTGAAGGTGCTAAAGTATTTGATCATCAGTTTGAAGACACCGATGAGATTGGTAAAAATTATGTAACTGGTACAAATCATAGCACAGAAACGATGATTAAATTTAAAGGTTATAACAATGAAATCACCTCAAATGATGGTCTGGTGATCTATACATATGACAGGAAAATAAATTTTCGTTTTCATCTCAAGGCAAACGAATATATCTAAATCCGATAACATGTATACCTACAAATATTGTGTACTTACTTACATGGAGTATTCCAATATTTGTGAATACGCGACCTTACGAAATTGACATTGCGAAAGTGATGATTAAAAACGTACGGAGAATGTACCAAGTCCTAGATACTATGTACAATATAAAATATACATACGGTAGTTGAATAGATTTGTGGAAATGCATAATATGATATTAACAATTTGTAACTTGCGATTATATTCATGACACTCAACCGACTACTGCACGTCCATAAAATTGAATATAAAAATGTATGCATAAGAATTGGATTTCATCACAATTAACCAAGCGATCAAGATAGATCAAGTGAATCGACTAATAAATAAAAAAAAGTTAATCTGTATTTTTCATGATTTGAGATAATCATAAATTTTGCACATATGACACAACCCTTGGTATTTTTTATTTATTTACGGTTACAAACAGTCACAATTACAAAATGCATTAAATAAGATAGTAAATTTCCCTCTTAACGACCAGAAAATGTAACACAAATTTGATAAAACCAATTAATATACTTGAATGATGTTGAATCTGAATCAAAAAAATCTAGGATAGGAAAAAAAAAAGATGAACAATATAACTACATGTCTCCACGATGACAACTCAATGACGCTATAATAATATTCATGTATATATATATATATATATATATATATATATATATATATATATATATATATATATATATATATATATATATATATATATATATATATATATATATATATATATATATATATATATATATATATATATATATATATATATATATATATATATATATATATATATTTATATATATATATAATATATATATATATATATATATATATATATATATATATATATATATATATATATATATATATATATATATATATATATATATATATATATATATATATATATATATATATATATATATATATATATATATATATATATATATATATATATATATATATATATATATATATATATATATATATATATATATATATATATATATATATATATATATATATATATATATATATATATATATATATATATATATATATATATATATATATATATATATATATATATATATATATTGCCTTGGCTGGCAAGACAACCAAAAGCCACAGCGGATTATCCGGAAAAATAATGATAATTCATATATGTATATATATATATATATATATATATATATATATATATATATATATATATATATATATATATATATATATATATATATATATATATATATATATATATATATATATATATATATATATATATATATATATATATATATATATATATATATATATATATATATATATATATATATATAATATATATATATATATTTATATATATATATATATATATTATCCGGAAAAATAATGATAATTCATATATGTATAATCATTATTTTATATATATATATATATATATATATATATATATATATATATATATATATATATATATATATATATATATATATATATATATATATATATATATATATATATATATATATATATATATATATATATATATATATATATATATATATATATATATATATATAATATATATATATATATATATATATATATATATATATATATATATATATATATAATATATATATATATATATATATATATATATATATATATATATATATATATATATATATATATATATATTATATATATATATATATATATATATATATATATATATATATATATATATATATATATATATATATATATATATATATATATATATATATATATATATATATATATATATATATATATATATATATATATATATATATATTTATATATATATATATATATATATATATATATATATATATATATATATATATATATATATATATATATATATATATATATATATATATATATATATATATATATATATATATATATATATATATATATATATAAATATATATATATATATATATATATATATATATATATATATATATATATATATATATATATATATATATATATATATATATATATATATATATATATATATATATATATATATATATATATATATATATATATATATATATATATATATATATATATATATATATATATATATATATATATATATATATATATATATTTATATATATATATATATATATATATATATATATATATATATATATATATATATATATATATATATATATATATATATATATATATATATATATATATATATATATATATATATATATATATATATATATATATATATATATATATATATATATATATATATATTTAGACCACAAGGAAAAATATCAACTCTACTCAGAGGAGTAAAAGACGTTATACCTCTAGAATCGCATGGCATATATGAAATACCTTGCGGTTCGTGCGAAAAAACGTACATTGGTCGCACGAACAGGAAGATTTCGGCAAGAGTAGCGGAGCATCAGTTGGACGTCAAACAAAAGAAGCCCACGTCAACTTTGTCCAACCACGTGTTGACCGAGGGGCATAAAATTGATTTTGATGGTGCAAAAACACTCGTCCGCCAAGAAAAAGAAATTTGCCGAGTCTTCCGCGAAGCAATAGAAATAGAACGCCGTGAAAATTCCATGAATACACGTGACGATTCGCTTCGACTACCTGCAGCTTGGAAGCCTCTGATAAACCGGATAAGTAATATTAAAAATAAAGACCGTAAAGAAATCAACAATACTTCTAACATAGAGCCGCCCGCCACCGTTACAAAAATACCTACACGTCGATCGCCGCGTATCATAGCCCTCCATACACAACATAGCGAGCCGCACATAGACCGTCCACAGCAAGCCGATCGACCGGCAGGGAACCTACCACACCCTACCCCCCTCCCGAGTAACTACCCCGCGACCGCAAGTGAACAGTGTCGTAGCAGAGTGAATACACCTAGCTGTACTTCGATACACAGCGAGCCGGCCGGTACCAACGCACCGCCGCCCCCCCACCCCGCTCGGCGTATAACACGAAGCAGCGCTAAGTCGTCGTTTGAATAACATAAATAGACAACACGACAGCACGCTAGCGTCATTATCTTCGTGCACGCGCTCGAGTTAATAGCCTCGATAATGCCCGATGTCATTCGGGCGAAACGTCGGCAAGACAACCAAAAGCCACAGCGGATTATCCGGAAAAATAATAATGAATTCATATTCTACGATCCGCGAAAACATCAAAACCAACATATTGAACCTTCACGGAGAGGAACTATTCAATCAGACGAAGAATTTGGAGAAGCTGAGGTGTAAGAAAGTAAAATTACTTTGTAATATTACTTTTCTGCAAAGATGTCGTGACAATGACATCATACCAAAATCGTTGAGACTAAAAAGAGCTACATACACCTACAATACCGCGAGGATCCTGAACAAAGCCAGCCTAGCACTTTTACGCGAAGAAATTAGATGTATTCGAGCAACACTCAATCAAGTCGAAATAAATCTCTACGATACTCATCAGTTACTAACCGGGAAACTTCATTCACACCTATGGTACGAAGTAGACGCTTTAACATCACAACGGGCACTACGCAACAAAGAATTTATTACTGAAAAGCAACAAAACAAGTTCAATATACTAATTTCTGAGAAATCAAAGCAAACACGCGCACCGTCAACATCTTCTTTAAACATGGACAAGATAGTGATAAATGTATCAGATCACATACTAGACGAATCAACAACATCAGTCCTGGCAAAAGGGTTTAACTACGCAATCACACCATCCCGAATACCAACTGAAGACATTATTACCGGAGTAGAATCTGCCATATTTAAACTACCCGAAAGAGAAGCCGAAACGATCCGACAACTATCTTGTGAAGTTCTCCGAAAAGCAAAGCTTCCGACTCCAAACGTTACGAAGGGAGAGAGGAAAGCTCTCGAAAAACTAAGAAAGAACAAAGAGATAGTCGTATTAAAAGCAGATAAAGGAAATGCAACGGTTATAATGAATACGACAGATTACGAAAATAAAATGGAGGCATTATTACAAGACAACACCACTTACAAACGCCACACGAGGGATCCCACAACTTACCTAGAAAAAACTACAAAAGCATTAATACTAGAATCAAATATAGGTACCGAAACGAAAAGAACACTTATTCCGCGAGAAAAATCATCGAGGGTACCTAAAATGTACGGCCTTCCGAAAATCCACAAAACAGATATACCACTACGTCCCATCATTAGTGCCGTCGGTTCACCCACACAAGCCCTAGCAAAACACTTAGCTAAAAACCTGCAATATCACGTCGAAACAGCGTCGTCGTACGTCAAAAATGCAGAACATTTCATTGAGCAATTAAAAGACATAAAAATAGAAAAGGGTGACATGCTTGTCAGCTTAGACATTGTGTCCCTCTTCACCAATATCCCA
This sequence comes from Molanna angustata, assembly GCA_963576475.1. Taxonomy (NCBI): domain Eukaryota; kingdom Metazoa; phylum Arthropoda; class Insecta; order Trichoptera; family Molannidae; genus Molanna; species Molanna angustata. The sequence goes on along the minus strand of OY754964.1, from coordinate 34,683,173 downwards.
GTATCCGAAGCCATTGACGTAATAATAAAGAGACTTGAACCACCAGACGACACAATAAGCCAAATCAAACACTGCCTGAATAATACATACTTCCAATATAACGGGAATATGTATAAACAAATAAGAGGAACACCAATGGGTTCCTCTCTTTCACCAGTAGCAGCCAATATATTTATGATGGACTTTGAAGAAAATGCACTCGAGAACGCCACGCTAAAGCCGGTCATTTGGTTGCGATACGTGGACGACATATTTATAATATGGCGACATAGCGAAACAGAGCTCGACGAATTTCTTCACTACCTAAACAATTTACACGATAGTATCAAATTCACAATCGAAAAAGAAATAAACAATAAACTACCTTTTTTGGACGTATTAGTGGAAAAAACAAACAGCGGGATTCTAAGTTATTCAGTCTACAGAAAACCTACACACACTGACAGATACCTTAATGCAACATCTCACCATCACCCAGGACATTTAAATTCAGTAGTAAAAACCCTAGTCACCAGATCAATTAAGCTAGCTGATAAAATACACGCTGAAAAAGAAATAAATAATCTACGCCAGGCTCTCGTCGCTAACGGGTACAAAAAATCTACTATCAATAGGGCAATATATGGAAAAGAAAAAAGAAAAGCTAAACCCGAAGAAGAAATAAAAGGAGTAGCTTTCTTACCATATATCGCAGGGATCTCTAATAAAATTGGCCGCATTTTAAAAAGAAATCAAATAAAAACTATATTTAGACCACAAGGAAAAATATCAACTCTACTCAGAGGAGTAAAAGACGTTATACCTCTAGAATCGCATGGCATATATGAAATACCTTGCGGTTCGTGCGAAAAAACGTACATTGGTCGCACGAACAGGAAGATTTCGGCAAGAGTAGCGGAGCATCAGTTGGACGTCAAACAAAAGAAGCCCACGTCAACTTTGTCCAACCACGTGTTGACCGAGGGGCATAAAATTGATTTTGATGGTGCAAAAACACTCGTCCGCCAAGAAAAAGAAATTTGCCGAGTCTTCCGCGAAGCAATAGAAATAGAACGCCGTGAAAATTCCATGAATACACGTGACGATTCGCTTCGACTACCTGCAGCTTGGAAGCCTCTGATAAACCGGATAAGTAATATTAAAAATAAAGACCGTAAAGAAATCAACAATACTTCTAACATAGAGCCGCCCGCCACCGTTACAAAAATACCTACACGTCGATCGCCGCGTATCATAGCCCTCCATACACAACATAGCGAGCCGCACATAGACCGTCCACAGCAAGCCGATCGACCGGCAGGGAACCTACCACACCCTACCCCCCTCCCGAGTAACTACCCCGCGACCGCAAGTGAACAGTGTCGTAGCAGAGTGAATACACCTAGCTGTACTTCGATACACAGCGAGCCGGCCGGTACCAACGCACCGCCGCCCCCCCACCCCGCTCGGCGTATAACACGAAGCAGCGCTAAGTCGTCGTTTGAATAACATAAATAGACAACACGA